>VZDJ01000219.1:296848-489579 GCA_008694505.1 Cyanoderma ruficeps | reverse complement strand
CGGGCTGCAGGCTGTCCTGCCGGGCTGCAGGCTGTCCTGCCGGGCTGCAGGCTCAGAGCCCTCACCTCCTCTGCAGGGGGACAGATGCTTCTTCTGTGTTTCCTCTTTCCCCCCTGACATGGGGGACCTGGGTCAGGGACTCACTGATTTTCTTTCAGTCATGACCTTGCACAGCCAGGACCCTCTTCCCTCTGCTTGCCTCTGCCTCGTGTCCTTTTCCATCCCAGGGGAGGAGATGCCCTTGCCCACAGATCCCACCAGACAGGCAGGTATGTGACCACAGCGAGGAGCTCAGAGGGTGCAGCCCAAACACCTGAGCCCCAATAACTCCCCAGTCAGGAATAGTGTCTGGGCTCTGCCTCAGCCCCAGGATTCCTGTGGGAGCTGAGGGCTAAGAAATCATCCTTCTCTTCCAAGAGGTGTCTGATGCTTTGGCCACCTGCTTGCTGCAGGGGAGGAATTGTGTTTTACTGCTCACATCCCAGCCAGTGGATTCACTGAGGGTCAGTCCTCAGCTGAGGTTTGGTCCCAATCTGATTTGCAGCCTGAGGTGAGCACTCATCCCATTTAGACACTGAGATGTATCAGACAGGACAGAAAAGCCCTGTTTGCTCTTTGTCTTCATGTCCCAGGGACACTGGGAACTATCACTTCCCATACAGGTTCTACTTTCTTCGTGCCAGAGTAGGTTGATCTCCTGAATGTCTGCAGATCTTCTGTTCCTCAGAGATGCAGAGGATGTTCCTAAAAGTAACTTCACTGTCTAGAACACCCCAGGCATCGCCTCTCAGCAGCTGAGAAATGCTGGTAGTACCTTGGTCTTCAGCAAAAATCCTCCTTAAGCTTTGGTAGCTCTGGTTTTAGGGCACAGAATTGGAGACTTTTCCTGTGAAATATTTGTAGCATGGGATGTCTGCAGTTTCCTGGTGTTCAGACAAGCACCCAGCCCCTGACCTGTTTTGAGTGACCTCACAGTGGGACCACTGGGACAGTTACCTGCAACCCACACTCCTCCCAGCCCAGACGACCACTATGGGCACTCTCTCTGTCATGGCCCCAACATCTCCTTCCTTTTTCTTTCTCTGACCAGTCCTGTAATAAAAACCGTAAACCCAAAGCAAATAGGGCTGCTTTGCACTGTGACCAAACCCACATCTCCTCCACTGAGTCTCTTGTCTGATTTTGTTTCCAAGTGACGAGGACGAGTTGAGGAAATCTCTCTCGGAGCTGGTAGATGACAAATTCGGAGCCAGTTCGAAGAAAGTGACAAGGATTGTTGACAGCAGCAACCCCTTCCTGGACATCCCCCAAGCCCTGAACGCTGTCACCTACAAGCACGGCGTCCTCACCCGGAAAACCCATGCAGACATGGATGGCAAGAGAAGTACGTGATCAGGGACAGGGACCGGGACAGGAGAGCTGCCCCAGGCAGGCCCAGAGCCTTGCCCTGGCTCTCCTGGTGAAAGCTTTTCCTTACCACATCCCAGGCAGCACAGGAGAGATCCCCATAAGTGCCAGGACAGAGGAAAAATGGGGGTGTTTTGAGGCATTTGTAGATATGAGTGTTTTCAGGAAGCCTCAGTCTTCCCTTCTCACTGCCAGGGAATCTAACACAGACCTGGTTTCCATCCTGCTCATGGCCCTAATCCCAAATCCCAGTCTCTGAGCAGTGGGGGAAGGCTGGTTCCTCACAGTTGTCCACTCCAGCCCTGGCCTTGGGGACACTCTGGCCTGCCAAGCTTTGCTCCTGTCCATATCCTGCCGTGTGCTGGCTGGGCAACAGGACACCCCGTAACTCTGCTACCAGCATATGGCATTACAGGAAAGGTAAAGGTATTTGGGAACTGTTAATGAGCAGAGATTAATTAAACCTTGGGTAATTCCTTTTGCTAATTGATATGATTGGCCCAGTCGCTGCAGCTGATTAAAAAGTCTTGAGTAGAGATTACCACCAAAGGCCTCCCTTGCTTCCAGCACCTCCTAAATAGCCCATGCTTGGAGGATCAGCTGTCTGGTGGTGCTGGGGCTGGCTCCCCTCACCTCCCACCCTTCTCCAGCTTCTGCCAAGCTCTGTGTCCCCAAGGCCATCGAGATGGTAATGCTCCCTCCTCAGGGGAACAGAAGCTGCCTTATCCCGCTGCTCAGTTCCAAGCAGAGGAGCTCAAGCAATATCTCTGCTCTCCAAGCATTAGGTCCAAGGAACATGAATTTGGGTTTGGAGGAGCAGAGAATTCCTGCAGGTGTCCACTGGTACCCCTGTACTGGCTCATGTCTGGCTCTGACCTGCTGCAGAGCCCAGCCACTGTCCCTCAAACCCGTGTCCCTGCTCCCAAACCACTTGTGAGCAGTATCCTGGATGTGTGGGAGCTCTGGGCATCAGTGAGTGCCTGTGGTGGCTCAGGAGAAGGGTTGCGTTTACCTGGAAGGTCAAGCAGCACTGGCAGACATGTACAATTAAACATTCTTCCTTTTTTAGCTCCCAGAGGAAGAAGAGGTTGGAAGAAATTTTATGCTGTGCTTAAAGGGACCATCCTTTATTTACAAAAGGTAACGGTGTGGGTCTCTCCCCTTTGCTGTCCCCTGCTGTCCCCAAAGCACTCATGCAGTCACATACCCAAACAGAGCTGAATCCGTGTCCTAACTCACACATGGACATCGACAGAGCTCCTCCAGAGCTGGAGGATGCTCTCATCTTTGGTGGTGGTGCTCATGCTGAGGGCACAATTCACAGCCTCAAAGGGAGCCCTGAGGGAAGAAACACGAAAGAGGAAACACAGATTTCTGCAGAAGGATGCCAGCAAGTAGGAGCTGTTGGGGAGGACGAATGAGCAGATGATATGGAATAGGTGGAATAGGATGTTGGTGAGAAATGAAATAGGAAGGTGAAGAGGTGGAACATCTGACCAGTCTTATCCTGCCTATAGTTTTATTTGCTGGCGTAGATCTGATTATGCACAGCTTTATTGAGTCTGGCATAGGAAGCCAGCTGATGTAATGTCTTTGGGTTTCATAAAGCTTTTGGTACTGTCTCTCATAGGATCCTTCTGGACAGAATGTCCAGCACACAGCTGGATAAACACATCGTGTGGTGGGTGAGCATTTGGCTCGTGGGTTAGGCACAAAGGGTGACAGTGACGGGGGTGACATCAGAACGGTGACCTGTCATGGGCTTCCACAGGGCTGCATCCTCTGCCCTGTGCTCTTTAACATCTTCATAAATGGCTTGGACACTCAAGGGAATACTGAGAAAGTTTGTAGGCAGTACTGAACTGAGGGGAGCTGTTGACTCCCTCAGAGGCAGAGGCCCTGACAAATGAGAGGCCCAGGCAATCACCAACTGTGTGAAGTTTAACAAGGGCAGTGCTGGATCCTGCACCTGTGTCAGCGCAATCCTGGATGCACAGACAGACTGGGGAATGAGAGGCTGGAGAGCAGATGGGGAAGGGGACCTGGGAGTCCTGGTCGATGGCCAGTTGAATATGAACCATCAGTGCCCTGGCAGCCAGCAGGGACATCTGTGCCCTGGGGACATCAGGCCCAGCGTTTGGCTAAGGCTCTCAGACACAGGGTGGGACTGTTGGGGTGTCCTGTGCAGGGCCAGGAGTTGGAGTTGATGGCCTTTGTGGGTCCCTTCCAGCTCAGAAGATTCTGTGATTCCATGGTTCTGTGCTGGAAATTTATATTCTTCATGACCTTGATGACCTGGGTCTTTCCATGGGCTGTCAAGTGACACTTTGTGCCTCTCCTCATCCCTGCTCATTGTGTAGCCACCTCCAGTCAACACAAGTGTCATTCCCAAGTCCTTGTGGGACATGAAATCTCCATGGGATGCCTTCTGTGATTGCTCTAACGTTCAGCTCTCTGGCACTTGGATGCTTGAAGGATTTGCTGGAAATCCTTTTCTGAGGGAAAATCCAAGCAGACTGGGTAGGGGCTCACTTGAGTGTCGGTGTGAGCCAGCCCAGGGTGCCAAATATCTGTTCATCATCAACATAACCCACTGAACTAGGTCTGAACTACCTGAGCAACACAGGCTGTGCAGTAGCCCATTGAACTCACCTTGCAGGAGCAGCACTCCCCGTGGGTAGATGCTCCTGCCTATTGCAGCATTATCTCCACAGCAATGAGAGTAAACAAACACTGGATTATATAAGAGAGGCAGAAAGATCCCTGGGGCAGCAGGGAGTTATGACTCAGAGCTCGTAGCACACCCCAATGACTCTCCTGTTTCACCAGGTCCGATGGCACAAGTCAAAAACCAGCAGAAATCTGGCAGCAGTGGCTCCTACCTCCCAGTGTGGGTTGCTCTTAGCCCAGAGGTGTTTTTACAGCTGTGCCACTCTCTCCTGCAGCTTAGGGAAGCTGCAGCACACAGGGGAGCCCAGATCTCCTCCAGGCCTCTAAGTGTGGTGTTCTTCAAGCCAGCAGCACTCTTCTCACCCCTCAGTCCTTGTGTCATTACACTTCTTCACATGGAGTTCACCAGAGCCCTCATGCTGACCCATGGGTCATACATGAGGGTTTAACTTGTACAGAGTTACCATCAACATTTAATTGTATGACACTTTTTCTGTAGGGGGAAAAAAAAAGACATTCCCACTGTCACAGAACCATTTGGATCTAAATGCATTTTCCACCAAGGCCTTCTCTTGGGATGAGTCTGATGAGAGGGTATATATTGAGAATGAAATACACTTTCAGGATGGAATTTTCTTCCCTGGCAGCAGAAGGAGCCAACACTGTGTCATTGCTGCTGCTGGGGCAGAGGGGTTGGCTGTTCTTTGCTGTGCAAGCCTTGCAGCAGTAACCACTCATTAGCAAAGTTCATTATGTTTCTGTGAGGTGTTCAGGGTTTAAAAAGAGAGCAAGGATGAGGCTGACGTGGCAGTGAGGAGATCAATGCTCTTATCTCAATGACCTTCAGGACTAAATGGTTCAGAGACTGAGGGCTTTCTTTACTTCTTTGCGGACAAGGACTGAAGGAGCAAAACACCCAAGATTTGGCTGAGTTGTGAAAGTGTCTGATAAATAAGAGCCATGACTGATGTGTAATTAGCAGGAGGGACCAGAATTGCCAAGGATGCCCCAAGGAAGTAGCGTTTGGAACAACAACAAAAATAAACCAAAGGAATGTTTGGGCAAAGGATTTGGGGCAAGAGGGGTTTCTTACTCGTGAGCTGCTGCCAGACTGGATTATAGTCCTCTCCAGGGAATTCCTTGGGCTTGGCTGTAGACAGTGTCTATCAGGCTTGCAGAGACAGGACAGAAGGATGAGAACATGAAGACAAAGTCCTTGCCCTGTCACTTGCAAACATTCCCAGCACCACAACAGGGAGTGGATAAACATCCACCTGCCCTGTGGATCCTTGGTGTCATTTCTTGCCTGTGGGGTGGTTTGCAGAACAAAGGAATTGCACAATACAGGAAGGAAGTGGTGTGCCAGCCTCCCAAGCTCTCAGCAGAAGACAACTGCAGATAAACACAAGGTAGAGCCTTGGCTGGGCATAAATCACCGGGGAAAGATTTTCTGATGGGAAGAACAAAACCTGCTTCCAGAACCACCTGATGTCATGGAGTACAGGTTCAGACCGTTCCACTTTTCTACTCAGACCAAATTAAGGATCTAGGCTTTAATAGTAAATTCACATAAGTTGAACAGGGAACTCCATTTGGTTTTGAGGAGCAAGTTGAGCATAAACGAGACTGAGAGGTCGAGGGAAGGTGGGAGGAAGGAGGGGCTGGGTAGGTGGATGTATAGAAAGGAAGGATGGCCAGGCACAGAGAGAGGTGGACATAACACAGGCAGAAGGGTGGGTGGACAGGTAGAAGTCAGTCTGACAGAAGCAATTCAGGCAGCAGCCATAAACCTGCTGCTGAGGAGATGTCACATGTCATTGACTCGCTGGTGTTAATTGCTGGATCAGCATGTTCCAGCACAGTCTGCTTGATCCCCTAAAGGGATGCAGCAGAGTCTGGAGGAAAAATGCAGGCATGGGAGCAGGGCACACCTCTCCTGTGCACTAATCTGCTCTGGGCACTGACTCACTCCATGGCCTTTGGCAACTTACTTCACCTCTGTGAAATGGGGATAATAATCCTTAATCACCACACATAGAGGGGGGTTAAGAAAAATGATGGAGAGCTATAAAGCTTTAAAAATGGAGGTGCTTTTATACAGAAGTGCTTGAAAGGGTGCAGGTCTTCCCACAGGTTCTGTCCCCAGCCAGGAAGGGGTTCTCAGCACAGCCCTGAGCCACAGGTGCTGTCCCATGCAGGCAGACCCTTCCCAGGTGCTCTGGGAGGGCCAAGAGCTTGCCTAGACTGAAAAGGGCACAGGGGTTCATTTTCCTAACGGAATGGTTTATTTAGGATGAAAGATGTGAGGTGAAGGAAAGAAAGAAGAGGAAAAGCCACTCACAAGCCAGAACATGAGGAGTATCTGTGGGTCCATGTCCATATTCCCAGCACTGCCCAGGGCTGGTTCTGAGGCCAGAGGAGAGGGCAGCAGAACTGATACGCTGGGCTCTCCCACCCCATCCTCTGTAGGTGCCCTACAAAGGCAGGCACAAGAGCTGGATGCCTTTTCTTGGTAAGACGAGCTTTGAGATCAGTTGTGGATCTGCTCCCGGGGGTAGGCTGCAGGGGCCAGTGACCCAAAGGCACCAGGATCTCCCAGCAGTATCAGCCAAACGTGCCATTGTGGCCACCTGGCATTGGGATGAGCCTCCTGGCAGAGCCATCCCCAGCAGGGAGCCTCCAGCACCCCTCACTCCTGAGAACAGCAAGGCAGAAGGTAGAGAGAACCTGCTTTGTTCAACCTTATGTTGATTTACTGGGCTCAGCATTAGAAAAAAGATTTGGTTCTTTTTCTTACACCAGCACTGATGCCTGAGAGCCTGAAATCCATGGAGGCAATACTTGATGATTCCATTCAAGATGAGGATCTGCATTAGTCAAAGCACTCAGCAGCTGTGGCAGTTTCCTCTTGTCACACGCCATTAGGCTGGGCTGTTTGGCACTGTATTTTCAGAAAGCTTATTTTGAAATAAGAGATCATGGGCAGCACAGTCAGAGCTATTCAAATCCAGAGAGCTTCAGCCTCGGAAAAAAAACAAATTGAAGTCTCTCTACAATACATAAGGCCCGAGCAGCAATGTCTTCCTCAAGCAAATATTTCTCGTCTGGTGGGGTAACACATTCAGTCTCCACAAGGCAAAGCATTTGTTTTTCTTTGCAAAGCAGACTGAGCCCATCCCTCTGGCTGCTGAAATCACCACAGTGGTAAGGTCATCTGTACTGCCCACCTCAGTGTCTCCCCGAACACAGGATGCCTGCAGCACCCAGCCTTCCCCTGCTGGAAGGCCAGGGCTTTTCCCTGGGATTCACCATCCCCAGGAACCTGTGCCAGACATTTGTGGGTGGGCCCATGGCATTTTTTTTTGGACCAGGCCAAGTTTCATATGATGATGAGCACAGTATGGCACCCACTTGCCTGGATGGGATGATTGCTTTGAAAAATGAGGGAAGAAAGGCTTCAGAAGCTTATTTCCCACCAGGAGCAAGAGTGGGGTGAGCCACATCCGTGGGCTGGGGAGTGCTGGTCCTCAGTGCTCTCATGAGCAGCAGAGGGGAAACCTTTCTGACCCTACACCAGAGAACAGCCTCGCTGACCAGGGTTACCATCCCAGAGGCTGCAGCACAGCTTTTCCCTGAACAGCTGAATGTGTTCCCTGAACAGCTGCAGTTGTACCACTGGGACATGGGAAGCAGAAAACAATCTTTTTGCAAATCTGCAGAACAGTTCTGGCTTGGAAGCTCAGGAAGGCTTGGGAGATATAGACCATCATCACCAGCCAGACCTGCCCTGGTGCTGACAGCCAAGGGCAGTCAAGGAAAGCAAAATATAGAGCACTTTAATCCTGCAGCACTGTGATCATCAGGGCAAGGCAGGGCCTTCCAGGGACACCCTGTCCTGGCATGGCCTGTCCTGTGGCTGGGGTGGTGGTTTGCTTTAGCCAGGGCCAGGTTCTTTGCACCGGGTTCTTTTTTCACCTCTCCATGCATCCATCCTTGCCATCCCACCATCCAACTGGTTGAACTGGCAAGAATGCAGAGTGGGAGGCAGGATATTGTGTTAAGTCACTGGAAAAGCAAAAGGGTAAACACAGGATTTGATTGAACTTTTTTTGCCTAAAAACTTCTGTGCCAGGATCATAATTTCAGAATCTCAGGTTTGGTATTTTCTACCTTTTTGTAAAATACGAGCACATACAGTTACTGCTACATTCCCTACTTGTGTGAAGTTGTCCTTGAGTGGGGAGAGTAAAGCAGGAATACAGGGAATGCTGCTGCAATTTGCAGCTGCCAGTCTAATGGATTACAGGGGAGACCATGCCAAAGGAGCACGTGTGCTAAAGGGAGATCAAACCAGGCTCAGGGGGGCCACACTCAGCCTGGCAGCTGCCCACCAGGCCCCACACCTGTACAGGGATGCACCGTTTGCAGGGATGCTGCTGCTCCAGGGCTACATTCCTACACACAAAGCTGTAGTGGGAGGACACAATGGGAGGGTTTAGACTGAAAGAGGGGAAATTTAGGTAGATATAAGGGAAAAATTCTTCCCTGTGAGGGTGGTGAGGCCCTGGCAAAGGTTGCCCAGAGCACCTGTGGTTGCCTCATCCCTGGGCAGGTTGGATGGGGCTTGGAGCACCCTGGGTTGGTTGAAGGTGTCCCTGCCCATGGCAGGGGGTTGGAATGAGATGAGCTTTGAGGTCCTTTCCAGCCCAAACCGTTCTAGGAGTCTATGGAGCTGCAGCACCAGGGCAGGTGCTCGTTGGTATCCTCTGCTGACTGGGAGCTGCACCCTGGTTTGAGCCCTGCACCGTGGGGGCAGCTCTGCAGAACCCTGGCCCTGCCTTGTGCCTCCCCACAAAGCCTCGGGCATGTGCTGCGTTAGAAATAACTATTGATAATTACGTTTAAAACTTTCATCTCCTTCTTTACATCTTGCCAGTGAACTTAATGATGGAAGCAGTTGTCAGATGTTAATTATTATCATTATCAGCTCCCAGCATTTATTGTACAAAGCAGTGCTTTTCCTGGTCTGTGATTATAGCGCAGGGAGAAAGGCAGGTTCATTAAAGCAGCCCGCAAATGTTAGTGTTGTCATTATCCAATTAACGTTCCTCTTCCCAGGATGAATATAAACCTGACAAAGACCTCTCTGAAGTGGATCTGAAAAACGCCATCCGTGTGCACCACGCCTTAGCCACAAAAGCCTCCGACTACAGCAAGAAGTCCAACGTGCTCAAGCTGAAGACAGCTGACTGGAGAGTCTTCCTCTTCCAGGCCCCGTGAGTGTCACCCTCCCCGCGCTGCCTGCATGGGCAGCCTGACCTCCAACATCTGACCTGGCCAGAGCAGCACACGCGTTCAGGGCACATCTGGGGGGAGGAAGGGGCTGAGGGTCGTTTCTGCAGGGCTGTGCAAAGCATTTAGTCATAGGTCACAGTTTCTTGGTAGCTTTGTCCCAGTCCTTGAGGTCCTTCCCAGCTGTCACCAAGGCAGGCTGAGCAGGATGGGCTGGGATGTGCAGGGCTGAATGAAAGGGCTCCTCTTGCTGACTTCTGTTGGCGTGTTCTGGAAGGGAGAATATCTGTGTGCTGCAGGTGATGATTCCCCTGGGAATTTTGATGGGGAACTATCTAAATCTCCTTAAAGCAGTCTCCCCAGCCAGGACAGATGTTTTATCTCAGTCCATTGCTGAGGAATGGTATGGTGTTAATAAGTGTCAAGTGTGATGAAATCATCTTCTGTCTCACGTTTTTCATGTCTTCTGCTGAGAGAGGTGACATTGCCTGTAGCTTGGGCTGGGGTACTAATGTCCACCTAAAGCTTGACATCTGAATTTGTGCAGCAAGCACCCACTTGAAGGCTTGGGGGAGCAGTGTTGGGCAGATTTGATGAAAGACCCTGGGCAGTGTCTCACAAATGGTGTAAATGACATCCTGCCCTGTGGAACCTCTGTTGTGTGGCACCCACTCTCCAAAGAGCAGGACATCCTTGGCCCTGGCCTCTCCACAGCTCCTCAGGAATACAACCAGAGCTGGTGAAGAAGGCAGGACTGCCCAGGCTCTGAGAGGCAGAGAGCTGCCCTGGAATCACCAGGGCACTGTAGAGGAGCCATTTAGAGAGTGTTTCCCTCTGTCCATAACCTGGCACAGAGGTGGCATCAAAGCAAGGCCACCGATGGCCTTCCTGAGCATGGGTGTCCCTAGGGCTGTTGGCAGCTGTGGCCTGGTCCTGGCTCAAGAGCATTTACAGACTCCCTCTCTCTTCTCCCCTCCTCCATAACAGAAGTAAGGAGGAAATGCTCTCCTGGATCCTGCGGATCAACCTCGTTGCTGCCATTTTCTCTGCCCCAGCCTTCCCAGCTGCAATCTGCTCCATGAAGAAGTTCTGCCGCCCGCTCCTGCCTTCATCCATGACCAAGCTGTGCCAGGTAATGTGTGAGGGAAGGAGTGGTGGAGAGGTGCCCAGTGCTCAGTAGGCCCTACAGCTCAGGGTGAGCCCATCTGCAGGTCTCCCTGTTCCTGCCTGATGGACACTCAGGTGCTCAGTGCAGGAACAGGGGAGTGGAGTGGGCAGCTTGGACAGAAATGGAAAATTCTGGCATCTGGTCAGTGCTTCCTTTGCATAAACAGCTCTGTGCACACACCTGCCTGTTGGTTCTGGCTCGTTCATTGCTCTTTGCCCATCACATCCCAGCACTTTCCTGTTGCTGGAGTGGAAACAGCAGAATAGCTCCAGAGTTGATGCTGCAGAGCTCAACAGCCCAAGTTTGGTTTATATCGTGGCACCCTCTTGTTTCTGGAGCTCAAAAACCACAGAGAAAAGGGATGTCTGGGTTCCAGCAGGGAAGGTTTTTTGGAAACAAGGGGGCACAGTGCACTGGGCTCAGCTAACCAACAGCAGCTGCCATCCAAAGAGTAGCTTTTGTTTCCCTGTCCAGGGAAGGCCCAACATGCCTTAGCACTTCCAAAAAGTAGAGACACACTGCCACTGCCCCCCAGCAAAGGGGAGGGCAGTCTGAAATGTCAGGGCAGAGACACAGCTCCTGCCTGTTGAGACAGATGTGGCCAGATGTTCACCTTTGTCAGAGCCCAGATGGGGAGGGCACTTCTACCTCTGAAAGGTGCAGGATGAGCAGCTCTAGGAACAGTGCTGCTTCTGCCTGGCTGTTACAGGATGCGTGTTACAGGAGCACTTTGTGCTTATGGAGCCAAAGATGCCTCGGTGCCAAACAAATCCACTCTTGGCACTTGAGGTACCTGAGTTCTGCTCTTACTCCAATACCTGTGTTTGAGCTGCTCCTTATCAGATGAATTTGTAAGTGCACCACACACCTTTGGCTCCAGCACAGCAGCTGAGCTTGCACCCTTGCAGGGAGAGTTCCCGCAGCCACAGGCAGGAGGAGCACTTGGGTGCTGCACTCCCACGTTTTAATACCTGACACGCTTCTCTCGGCAGGAGGAACAGCTGAGGTCTCATGAAAATAAAATGAAGCAGATTGCAGACGAATTAGCAGAGCATAAATTACATCCTGTAGAGAAGAGCCTCAAGTCAAAAGAGGCTGAGGAATACAGACTCAAAGAACATTACCTAATATTTGAGGTAAAGGAACTTTCATCTTTTCTGTGATAAATGATACCTTGGCTGATTGAGGAGAACAGGACTCCAGAGTGGGTGCTGTGAGTCTGGGAGAGCTGAAAGGAGAGAGAAGGACGAGGGCTCCCAAGCTGGATGGGTGTCTTGGGGCAGCAACAAGCCTCACTGTTTTGCACTGAAGCTGAAAAAAGAAGGAAGAGCCATTTCCTTCCCTCTGTGATTTCTAACCAGAGGAGGGGAAAACTGACAAGAGAAAGAACGTCTCCCTTTACTGTGCCAAATTTTGACATTTCCTCAGGTCCCGAGTAAGAGAGTGGTTCAGTTCTCAGTGTGACTCAGTCTTTTTCAGCAACATTAATAAAAAGCAAAGGGAATCCCTAGGAGAATTAATCCTGTTTTGCTGCAACCATTTCTGTAAATAAACCCAAACCCAGTGTTACAGCTGATTACACACCCTTTGAGGATGCATGTAAATAAGTTTTAAGTCCCTGTAAAATCTAAGAAGCATTTCATTGGGGGGAAAAATGGGGTATTTTGTTCCAATGAGAGTTGAGCAGAAGGTGTGGTTCCTGCCACATAGGTGTCAGAGGGAAGGGATTGCTGGAGGCCTCTAGTCTTGCTTCCAGCAGGAACTTGGATTATTCCTAGTCTTAGCCCAGACCGAGTGTGACATTTAGTGGCCGAGCCCCAAAAATCACTAAGGATGGAAATATCCCACTTCCCTCGTGCCAGGGCTGCACCATCCTTTTGTGTAACACCCAGCCTGATTCTCCAAAGCCACAGCTCCCAGCTGCTGGCTCCCTTGTCTTTGTACCAACCTTCCCAATAGTTGCTGCTGCCTCCCTTTTTCCAGCATCTGGTTTCAGATGCCTGCAGAGAAGTCTCTGAGCTTTTCTCTGGACTGCCTTTTCAGTCTTCAAGGAGAAGTTGGCACTTCCAGGGCATAATTCATCTCATCTGTCTTATGAGATGTGCTCCAGAAATGCTTGTTTCTTTGTGCTGACAAAGAAGCCAGCACAGGCTGCCTCTGAGATGGTAGGAGAAAGGATGGGTGTTACACAAGTCCTCTAAAAAATCCCATCTAGCGTTGGAACAAAGGATCCAGGCAGAGAGGATGCCTCCCTTTATACTGTGCTCTGTGAGGAGCATTGGGGGCACAACTCAGCAGCAATAACTGAACCACTGGATGGAAACAATGACAAGCAGAAGTGTTTTAACCAACCAAGGCGAGCTCCTAAATCAGGAAGCAGCAGGTCTGCTGATCTCGTTTTGCCCCCAGTATCATCCTCATACAATCCCAGTGGCAGCCAAGACCCGTGAAACAACTGGAGAGTCCTACACCCCCCACACACACACCCACACACCCCTTTCTCCTCAGACCTTTGCACAGACCAGGCATTGTGGGGTGTGATGAGTGGGATGCCGCTGGTGCAGGATGGGTTTTCCTGCAGCAGCTGATGGAATTGTTTTCGCGTGCCCCGCACACCATGGCCTGTCCCTGTTCCCAGGCTCTCTGTTCCCTCTTTCCCTGCAGAAGAGCCGCTATGAAACATACATCAACCTGCTGTGCATGAAGATAAAGGTGGGGACAGATGACCTGGAGAGGATCGAGACCAGTTTCTTCAAGGTGGAGGCCGACGACATCGCCTTGCGGAAGACGCATTCCAGCCCTTCCCTGAGCCAAGGGCACACGTCCATCAGCTGTAAGGCAGAAAAGGACATTTTAGAGCAGAACACTTAACAAGGAACATGTGCACGGGGGGATGGACCGGCGATGCTCTGCGCTCCTGGACTTAGATTGATGAGCACAATTTTACTTAGGAAATTACATGAGCAAAACCGTAGACATGTATGACATGGGGATTGCTCTAGTGAAAGAAATCAAAGAAGCTTTAGTTGACACTCTCTGACAATGCTCTGGCATTTCAGCATCATCTCTTCTTCATTCCCAACTGCACCAGTGGCTTTTCTTTCCCTCCTGCTGCAGCCTGCACAACAAAGGGATATGCTGGTTCTTCAAAGGCTGGGTTGTTCTTTCTTCCACCAGCCCCGTCTCTCCTCCTTCCTCCCCTGGAGTCCCCAGCGGTTCACGGTCACAGTCCCCGGCAGGGCAGGAAACTGAGGCAGGACGATGTCTGTGGCACCACCAGCGCTCCCAGAGAAGGGCACAGGGTGGCAGGGGCACATCCCTGCCCCAAGAGGAGCACGGTGGGATGGGACAGTGGGCTGGTCACCGACGGGCGAGAGGCGCCTTCAGCGCGGCGTTCAACGTGGGAATGTCACCCGCCCACGGCAGGAGGAGCCTGAAGGGCCCTCTGTCACCTTCTCCTTTTTATATATATATATAAATATATATATATATGAGCATATATAAATAGATATATATATATAAGGAAACTTTAACGTGGGTTTTTAACCTCAGTGTGCAAGTGAAGGCAAGCTGCCTGGAGAAGTCACTAGGGACGTGGAGGGTCTGACCAGCCCACCAGGATGTTCTGAAAAAATAGAGTAGCTGTGTATCTTTTTTCTTTTTTTCTTTTTTTCCCCTTTTTTTACTCGAATGGAAATCCCACCTGGCTTTGCTGTGAAACATCGCTCTCCCATTCCTGCTTCTTCAGACAAACTGCCCAAGTGGCTGCTGGTTTGGCAGCCACGGGATCCACCACTCTGGGCTCGAGGCACAGCTGGAGCTGTGTGCAAGCTCCAGCAGAACCTTGTGTGCAGGAGTGATCCCACCTGCCTGTCCCTGCTGTATTCCTCCATCCTGCGATGCACATGCTGTACTCTTTTAAGTGGGAATTGTGTTTCTGTTCCTTTCTGCTGTCTGTGGTCCAATGATTTACTGTTGTGCTGAAGTGATTCTTCTGCTTTTCAATGCCACGACTGTCCTCCCACACTTTATTTATTTCACTGTTTCATTTGATCCTTTATCTCAGATTGCTTTTCTTTCCCCTAGGTGCGTTCACAGTAATCAAGTTCCAGTTTTGAAGGATCTTGTAGCTGCTAATTACAGTCATTTATTGTTTATATTTTGCAGCATTTTTTAAACAAACAGAATAAGATTTATTTGGACCTTCAATGTTTGAGAGCCTATGGACTACTGTTTTCCATGAAAGTTCATGACACTAAAACCTCTTCCCAACTTTATCGCCTCTTCTTTTATCTCTGTTTCTTTGTACAGTTTGATAGTTTATTTGAAATGATGCACTAAGAATCATGTAAAAAAAGAATAACAATAAAACTGAATCTGTTGGTAAAGAGAATTGGTCTGAAGCATCGTTCCACCATGTGCTGGATTGATCCCAGATTTCACAGCACCAGGAGGCCAGGCTGATTCAGATATCCACCAGCACCTGATGCAGAAAAGCCAGGATCCTACAGACAGACAGCACCAGAAAACATCAATTCCTTTCCACGGGTGGGTACCAGCCCACCCATCCTCTTGGATGGTTCTGGAGCAGGTGTGGATAGATGGGCTGCTTTGGGAACACATTCAAGCAATTCTTCCCTCCGTCTGGTTCATCCCAGATGTGTCTGTCCACACACAGCCCAGAGAGCTGATGGGAGCAGAAAGGTGCCAAGCCCTGCATTAGTGACTGGAGATGTTGTCACAACGGTTCCCAGAAGAGTCTGTGGCTGTTTCTCCAAGGCATCATTGCATTTGTGTCAGGTGTTGTACAGACGCTCCTTGCACCGAAGACCTCCGAGATGTTCCTACTCACGTGAAGTGTCTGTGCTGAGACTCACAGTGGAAGTCCAGGAGAAAGCAAGCTGGGACCAACTCATTGTCTCCAAGATCCCAGGTAATATTTTGTGCCTCAGTCTTCCCTCTCTGAGCATCCTTTCCAGTGGGCAGTTGACTCCTCCAGTGTGTTTGAGCTGCCACCAAGAGCAGCTCAGCCCCCCTGGCTGAAGGTGCCAGTCTGCCATCCTCGGCTGGGAGTAACTTACAGAGAAAACCAAGATCTTGGAAAGTCTCCTCTGGGCAGCAGGAAAGAGACTCAGAGCCATGAGACTGAACACCCAATGGATGAGGGAAGGGGTGGCAGCTGATGTCAGACAACACTTGGCAAGACAGCTCAGAGTATTAAACTTGCTCTTACTGGGTCCCTGCAGTTTGCCTCATGTACAAGTCCTCATCCAGGTGCACAGGCACATGAAAAGGTGTTGAGAACATCTTACTTAGACGATGGCAGAGCCAAAAATGCCTTGTTTGACCAATCCACAACCTCATCTTGTGGCTTGGAAAAAAATGGTTTTTTCATCCCTTTTCCCCCTCCCTGGAGGTCAAGGACTCAGCCACCCACCACTAAGAGAGAAGAGCAGCATCTCAGAGGAGTGAGCAGCCACATCCTTTTCTCCTCCTGCAGTTACTCAGATGCACTTTCTGCACATCCCCAGCCTGTGCCAGCCCCTCCACAGGCACCACGACTGCTTCGGGTCTCCCACAACCCCACCTGGCAGTGGTGGTTCAGCCTGACCTGCCTGCCAAGCCACTTGTCCTGGACACAACCACATTCATTTCAGAGGGACTTTTTTGTGGGGGAAGACTTTGTGACCCCAAAGCCAGGATCCAACACTCCTCTCCTGCTTGTGTCACCGATCTGTGTCAGCAGAGCAGCTCCCTGCCCTCTGGGAAGGGCATTAAAGGCACCATAGCTGCAGAGTGGAGCTGTCAGGAGGCTTTGGTGGCTCCCCCACCTGTGAAAATTGCTGTAAAATATTTACGGCAAAACTCTAGGAACACACACGGCTGAAAATGAGGAGTCTAAAAATAAACCAGCCAGGGGAAAAAGAGAGAGATACAGGCTTCCTTCAGAGGCAATTGGAGAGAAAATTGAAGTAGCGTAACTGCCTCTAAATATAGAAGGCAATTATGGGAATCAAGGGGCACATTTAGCAAAAAAAATCACCACACAGAATCCTGAGGCTGCCATGGCTCAGAGCTCGTGGTGTCTCAGCAGGTGCAGAACATCACAGATCCCTGCAAACCATGGAGCAGGGAAATATCCTCCTGTGCAGGGCAAACCCACAGCTCCTCTCCAAGGGACCCAGAGAGATTCCTGATGGAGATCAGCTGCGTTGAGCACACCCTAAGATGTGGCCACATGGTTGTTCTGCATGCCAGGGGGACCCAAGAGCTGTACCTTCCTGTAATGCAGATGCTGCTGTGCCCTGGGGGGACTTCTCCATGAGTGGAATTCACAGATCCTGAGGAGAGCCAGGCAGGGAGATGAGGCTGCTTTGGGAAGCCAAAGGCACCCAGTCTCTCTCTTCCATGTGTCTGGTTTCCCCAGGGATCAGCCTTGGTGATCATCCACACTTGTCCTTTACAAGGGGTCAGGTGTTCCCTGCCCATTTCTGTCCATCTCACCTTGCTCTGGGAGCCACTGGAGAAGCCAAGATGGATCAAAGGCAATGGGGAGCTGGGGTATGTCCCGAGAGTAACGGGAGAGTGGAGAGCTGCACTGCTGCCTTCATCCAGCACAACACCTCCAAAGGCAACTGTCACCCAAATCAGCACTTGACCCTACCACCTTTATCCCCAGGTCCAGCCACCTAACCCCTCTGCACATTGCTGTGGGGTGACATGGGTCCCGTGGCAGGAGGGCAGGATCCTTCAGCCCTTTACCTTCTGGGAAATCAGTGTTGAGGGGTCTTCACTCAGGGTGGAGTGCTGAGCCCTCTGGTCTGTCTGGAGGCCCCACAGGAGATGCAGTGAATGTTTGGGGTGGCCTGTGACCCAGATGGCTCCAGGGCAGTGATGGGGTTGGAGCAGAAGAAGCCCAGGCTGTGGGTGTGCTTAGCCTGGCCTCCAGCATGGGCAGCTCTGTGAGGGCTGGGGAGTTCTCTCATAGCTCTGGGCATTCTTAAATCATGGAGTGATTTGGGTTGGAAGGGACATTAAAAACCATCCAGTTCCAACCTATCCATTTCAATAGGGTCTACTCACCATAACAGATCCCTCTCCTGGTAAGTGAGTTCAGCTGGGACTTCTGGATACCTGATCATGTCACTGAGCAGGAAGAGGGGAGCAAGTTGTGAGCTGGATGGAGCTGTGGGTGCCATCTCAGGGACTGTGACCACACCACATTGTCAGTGAGTCCCCTACATGGGGTTGGCCAGACACAGATTTCCTGTGAAGGAGCTGAACAAGACCTGTTCTGTGTTTGGGTCAGTGCTGCCTGGCAGAACCACTGGCAGGGTTGAACCCAACACATCTCCACTCCCTTGCAGTCACTGAAATAAATGACAGCACGTGCCAAGCCTCCTGACCTCTCTTGGCACAACTGGAAACGTGCATGGTGCAAGTGAAGGGGGATCTCCTGATCTGCAGCTGGAGGAGGAATGGCATCCCCCCAGGAGATGTGTGGATAACATTCACTTACCTCACTGAGCCTCCACTCCTGAGCCCTGCAGGGAAGGTCAAATGTCCATGCCAGGGAGACAAACACTCATCTATGGGTCTTCATGGGCACAAAGGTCTTTACTGAACCAGAGCATCTGTCATATGAGGAAAGGATCAGGGAGCTGCATCTCTCCAGTCTGCAGAGGAGCAGGCTCAGAGTGGTCTTATCCATGTGTATAAATACCCAATGGATAGCAGTGAAAAAGAAGGAGCTAGACTCTTCTCAGCAGCGTTTGGGATGAAAGGCAATGGGCCTAAAATAGTAAATGAGGCAAAGAGCCCCAATTAAAAATTAGTAAATCCGGCCTGAATACAGGACAACAAATTTTTGCTTGGAGAGGGACCAAACCGGCAGAGGTTACCCAAAGAAGTTGTGATATTGCCATCTCTGAAGATACTCAAACCCTGACTGGGCACAGGCCTGGAGATTCTGGGTGAGCTGGTGGACCAGGAAATGTGGAAGTCTCTTCCAGCCTCAACCAGTCTGTGATTCTGTGTCTGGTGCCTGTCACAGCTCCCCATTTCCCCCCCAAAGGGCCTGAGATTAATGCAGCCCACAGCTTGTTATTTCTCATTTTATTTATAATATAAAAAATGTTCAAGTGTTAAACAGTCAAGAGTTCTGACATTCAGACAATCCAGAGCAAACTTTGACAATCATCTTATGACAAATTAGCAGAGTTTTCTATCTGACCCCATCATGGGTGAGGAATAGAGGGTTTAGTTACTTTATTGCTAAAAGTTAAATGAAATAATACACTGTCAATTGTTGTATTATCTTCTCAGTCACAGCTTCACCATGCATCCAATCTACAGTATCTGAAATGCAAAGGACATGCAGAAGTAAAAATATAAAAAGAAAAAAGTCAGGCTACAATGTAAACAGGTTTGCTGCAGAGAACTGAGGAGAGGGGGGCACTTCCACGGGGGATGCTCTGCCGCCCGCACACGCAGGACTGTCTCTTTGCGCCACAGAGCCGATGGCCAGAGCTGCTCCAAGTTTGGGAACGCGATGTCCGTCATCGATGGCGGGACGTGACGGTGACAACTGTCCTTACAACACGCGGCACGGCCGTACGGGAGAACCCGCTCGCTGGGCCGCCCCACACGGAGCCCTGCCCACCCAAGGCAGGGGCCACACGAGGAGCCCGAGGCGCCCGGGGTCCTACTGACCCCTGGGGCAGCATGGCCGGCGGCCTCCGTGTCCGGGGTGACACGCGGCCGTCTGCGCCGTGGGACCACCCTGTGGGTGTCCCCCAGCACCCCAGCCAAGGGTGTCACACAGGCCACCACAGCTCTGGCAGCCCCACAGCGCCGTGGCCAGCCCTGCACCGCTCAGCCCAGGGGACGCCGCGGCCAGCACGGCGCCGGGGCGGCCACGGGCACCGCGGCTGAACGGAGCCGCCCGCCGGGACCGCCAGGGCTGCCTCGGCGACCCAGATTCAAGGGTACATGACGGGTGTGATCCACCATGGTCACAGGGGTGTGATCCACCATGGTCACAGGGGTGTCTGCCTGCCCCTCACTACAAACCTGCGCCAACCCCGCTCCAGACCCACCAGTGAGATGGCCAAAGGTGGAGGAGAGCTATATTGTAAGGGCTGCTGCTGCTGCTGCTGCGTGATTTCATTTTCTCTTCCTACCTGTGTGGCAAAAGAAATGTAATTTCTGCATTTCAGCACAGTGCTGTTGGGTTTCTTTTTTCTCCTGATTTAAGCGAAAATACAAGTAGTTTACAGGGCAAGATAGATCATCGTTAGACATGGTAATGGAAATGCTCCCACTCATGTCCTTAATGTGTGTTTAAACAATACTTTAAAGAATAAGATCATTAATAGCAGGGTACGGGGCGAAGTGGCAAGGCTGTTTTCTTCCAACAGAAGAGCGCCCTTGTGACAGGTTGTCTCCCAAACAAAAATCTATGACCTTAAAAATGCTACTGAAACAGAATCCTCGGCATGAATCCCAGCACTAGCATACAGCAAAAGGCACCACGATAGTTTTGTTTTCTATTTTTAAGTAGTCAAAAATTGGCCCACTTTTTTTTAACTTTATTGTTTGTTCTCTTTTCTTCTTCTTTTTTTTTNACTTCTAATTTTGTGGAAAATCTTTTTTTTTTTTTTTTTTACTGTTTTTTCTCGGAAGCTGTAAATCAAGACATTACATATAAATAGAGTTTCCCTATAAAAAAGTCATTGTCGTTAGCTATTATAAGACAACTTTGCTAAAATGAAAATAAAACATTTTTATTTGTCATATTTTTGGTTGGTTTTTTTTTTCCCTCTTTTATATAAAATAAAAATATTTAATTTTTTTTTTCATTCCGTTCCGCTTTGTTCTGTGGTTTGCGTGTTTGTTTTGTTTTTGTTTTTGTTTTTTTTTGCCGCGCCTCGGCCTTCCTCCTCTCGGCCTCCTCCATGCGGGTCAGGGCAGCGCTGGCAGGGGCGCGGGAGGCTCCTAGAGAGGGTCGGGGTCCGGTTTGGACGCCCCGTGTGCCAGGCTGCCGCGGCCGCCGTCGCCGTGCCCGCGGCACGAGTAGTGAGTCCGGCTGTCGCCCGGCCGGTGCAGCGGCGGCGACTCCGCGTGCGCCGCCTCATTGTTCTGAGTGCTTAGGAACGGCGTGCTCTCGGCCACCAGCTCCTCGTCAGACTCGCTGTAAGAGGCGCTGCTCAAGGAGAAGGAGTCCCGGACGGCTCTGGCTCTGTGAGGGATGTGCCCGTTCAGTTTGGATTTTTTCCACCGCCTGTTGCTGCTGGCTGTTTTCTTTGGCTGCTCTAGCGCTGTGACGTACTCCTGCGTCGTCTCGTACTCGTCGTCCTCTGTGATGCGGAAGGGGCTGGAGGGCAGGCTCCCCATGCTGTCGTTTAGGTAGGTCTTCCTTTGGTAGTAGCTGTCGTACCTCTGCGTGTCCTGGAAGGGGAGCTGGTACCGCCGCAGGAGGGGCTGCTGCTCCTCCACGCGGAAGCTGATGGGGGCCGCCGGCGGCAGGGACACGGCGTGCGCCGAGTTGGGGGAGGTGATCTCGAAGGTGGGCACCTGCGTGGGCATCGAGTAGTGGAAGTCAACGGGCGACAGGCGTGCTGGTGTGGTCAGGGCCGACACGTACCTGGAAAAGCAACACCTCCGTTTAGACACCGAACAGCCCCAAAAACCGCCAGCGGAGCCCGAGCTTTGCCGAACACCTGGCCCAGGGACCCGTGAGGCCTCCAGAGAACTTTCTCATGGAGATTCTCCTGGGGAATCAGGTGGAGGGACCTTGCAGTGCTGTGCCAAGGGAGCGTGAGCCACTGGCTTCAATGGGCAGCATGTGCTGAGCGTCCCCCAGACTGCTTCTCCCGAGGGACTCGATGCACAATTCCCACTCTGCATCGCTGCAAACCCTGCAGCATCTCCCAGCAGGCTGAGTCATGGCTTCACTGCCTCTCATCTGCCTGACAGCTGCTTTCTGTTCCCTCTGGAGCTGCCAGGCTTGTCTCTGAGGAAGGTCCCTGGAATTCCCTCTCCCTGCTCAGGCCGCAGATGGGGAAACCCTGGGCATTGCTTTCTCTGACTTAGCAAAAATCTTGTGTCTCAAAAAGCATCTACTACTTTCCTTTATTCTAGTGACAACATCAGTGTGGTCACTCAGGTCTGGTCTAGCCCTTCTCCAAACAGCCCTTCCTTCAGCACCACCTCTTTCTAAGGAGCAGATCTTATTTCCTCTTGATATTCCCAGTGGTGTGCCTGCCCAATTCCACCTGCTCAGTCTCTCTCACTCATCCAGGCCCTTTTTACCCATGTGTTTTGTGATGTATGGGACCTCCATGGGAGCTGGGTCTGCCTGAATGGACCAGGGACAGGAATGAGAGCAGGAGATGCTGCCTTTGTCCTCTGCCCCATGGACAAGTTCCACTGCCTTGAAGGGTAACTGCCCAAGTGGGGCCATGTGGCCACCAAGAGTCACTCATGGCTACCTGCAAAGGGCTGGAGTAAGGGTGGAGATGTGCTCCTGCTTCATGAGGAACCAGACTGGGAGGAGGAACAAGTGCTGCTGCTGCTGGTGTCTCAGCTCTGCAGCTGTGTTCCTTGAAGGCTGGGTCATACCCAGTCCTGTCTCAGGTCCGTGACTACATGCAGCACCCTCTCACCTGGCCACCCAGCACTGTGCTGAGAACAGACACCTCTTCCCCGAGTACCTGAGGGCCAGACCCTGCTTGGCAGCCACCAAGCTCCCCAGGGTGTTCTTCCAGCCAGTTTTTCTCTACCAGTTGCTGACTGCAGCCCGGCATATTCTGCCTCTGTGCTCCAAACCTACACTGCCACCAGCGAGCAGAGCCGGACTTTCCCCAATCCTACCACAGCACCGCTGCTCTGGGGCTGGCAAAGGCAAACATTTTTGGGTTTGGCACAGAGGCATGGCTTGCCTCTGCTGTGCTGCGGTGGCAGCAGGCAGTGGGCTCTGACCTCTCGCTGTGGGGCGAGTCCCGCAGGGAGTCCACGGAGTCGCGGTACTGCGTCGTGGGCCGCCGCTGGTCCTCGATACAGAAGGTGGCCCCGCGCCGAGCCCGCGCCTCCACGCACGCAGGGCTGTTGCATTTACTGGTTCCCACCGAGGACAGCATGATCCCAGACTGGGAATCTGAAGTCAGACTCTCTGTTCGCTCCAAGCTCCAGGTGTGGCTTTCATGTCTGTGGAAGAAAGGCCATGTGGACAGTGAGCAAGGAATCCCCAGCCAGCTCTTGTCCAAAGGCACAGGCACTGCTCACGCTCAGCTCTGCACCTCTGCACGAGTGTCCCCCTTCTCTCTCTCCCTGGCCAGGGATGCCCAGATTCCCAGCCCTAACTTTGATTTGCCTTTCTTTGCTTCTTCTTGGAGATGCCATCAGAGGACAAAAACAGTAAGCCAGTGCAATAGCAGGTATTTATCCCACCACGGAATAAATGGCTGGGAGCAGGATGGGACAGCCTCTGGAGGGAGGCCAGGGCAATTCTGCTTCGTGCTTGCAAAGTGTTCTGGGTGTGGAACAACACATTGGCTATGCCAAGGCGAGTCAGCCAAGTTCCTTCAAATGTGCCACCTGCACTGCCAAGTGACAGCCCCTCTGGAATTGCTACCAGAGAGGCAGCCAGGAGAAGCCACTCAAAATTAGCAGAGCAAAGTCTACCAAAGATTTTGGCAGCAAAACACTTTGAAGGTGCTAGACAAAGACCATCATGTGCTGAGCAGTTGGAGCCCCACCAGCCCCAGTCTTGGTGCAAGGGGGACATCCCACAGGGACTCACGGGGGATGCACAGGGCCACCTGCACACGGGTGTCCCCCAGGTGCCATGGCCACAACGCTGACCCCCGACACTGCAGAAATACGTGATCCATGAGACCAACCCCTCTGAACTCCCAAACTGCACCAGATGGAGCTGGAGTGTGGGTGGAGGATTTTGGGTGGGGGTTTACAGAAGAGAGCAGCCCTCATTAAGATTTTCCAAGAACTCGTTAATTATTGATGGCTTCAGGCACATGCTCATTTATAACTTCAAACAGCGTCCTCATTAGAGGCTCTGATGGAGTAAAATGGAGCCTGATTATACCAGTAGTTTGCCTCTGGCATGACTTCAAGAAGCACCTGCTTGTTGCACTTGACTCAGAAAAATGAGGTGGCAGGTAGCCAGGACCAGAGGCTACCCAAGGTAGGTTCCTCCCTACAGCTGTCGTGAGCTAATGCTGCCCTCCAGACACACCTTTGTGTCTTCAGAAGGTGCCCAGGGATGGCCCAGGCCTTTGAAATGAGCATGGAAGGCCAGCAAGGTGCAGCTCTGCAGGCACAGGAGCCTCTGTGCACCTGGCTCAAGTTTGTACACACCTACCCAGGGCTGGGCCGAAGAGTATGAATGCAGAAAAACTTGGAAAACCTACTGACTAGCTCATAGTGAGTAGGATTTCCCTGGAAAAGAGAATCATTCCCAGCTGATCAAGTCATTCCTGGCTCCCTCTCTACTTGCTGGAGGTAGAGCCAGAGGAATCTGAGGAGGAATTCACCTGAAAATCCAAGTTCGACATCTGAAGTGGATCTTGCCCATTGCAAGTACTGAGAGTACTTGCTCAACCCTGAGGAATGCCTGGACCCTAAGGAAACCTGCCTGCAGCCCTCTGTGAGCTTTAGCTGAAAGAATTCCTGCATTCCTGGATGAGTGGAGGCAGCCCCATGAGGCTAATGAAGGACATGAGCCAGTCACGTACCAAAGGCAAGTGATCTCCAAGGAAAACCCCTGTCACTTACTGGAAGAAGCACGGGAGCTGTCTAAGAGGAGGAACTGGAACGTCCAAACTCAAAACAGCACAGGACTTTCTATAGAGCATTTGAAGGAATTTTCTGGACATCATAAAAATAGGGAAGTCCATCTGCAATTTAAATGTTCTCAAAAACCTTGAGAAGGTTCAGGTTCCAAGCTGTGGTGTTCTTCCCCCAATGGTTATTTGGAAATGAAAACAAAAAATATGTCTCGTCCTTTGTCACAAAGCATTACTGGTACTTTCCTGCTAGACTAAGTTTTCCAAAAAGCTTCAGAATTACTTGCAGTGAAAGAGGTGCCACCACCTGAGGTGGAGGTTAATAAATTGCACAGGAGCATTTTCATTCTGGTCAAAACCTGTGACTTCCAAGTCAGACCTTGATCCTGAGGAACCGATCCAAACATTTGGTGATATTTTGTGTGCTTTGTCTCCCACAAGGCAAATACATTCCAAATATGAGACACATAACCTGTGTGTGCTTAATGAAGTATTTCAGATGTCCAGTGTGGCTGCAAACACAATCTGCAAAACCTTTCCTACACACATCCTCCCGTTTGGGTCTGTGCAAAGCATGGAAGCACAGGTTCATTTTCTCCTGTTTTCCAGCTATGCCAGTGCTGCAGGATCCTGCTGGCACCTCCCTGCAGGTCAAGAAACACACTTTTCCATATCTCTCACTAACCAGCTGTGCCTGCAAAGTCCTGCAGTGTAGACATGGCCTGTATGCCACTACAGGGCCAAACATCAAGTGAAAACAGAAAAGGAGGTGAAAGAAAAATCTCAGAACCTCACAGCACCCTACAGCAAATAGCAGGAGGAAGGTCCAGGGAAAAGGGTATACATCACCTCTGGCTGGACGTTGGAGTGGCTGTGGAGCAGTGATGAGACGGGGAGCAGGAGTGACTTCCCGAAAAGGTTGTCTCCGTTTCCCTTCGGATCACGTGCTCGGTGGCAGAAACATTCTTAGAAATATACTGCAAAAACAGGAACAATCCCACAGATCAGCCACCAGTCTGTGAATGCTTCCAAAGAAATATTTATCTGGCCTGATTATTTCTGGTGAGCCTGAAATCAGGTGAGTGAACTGAGTGAACCCAGAAGCTCCACACCCCACAGGAAGGGACAAGGAGCGTGGAGGTTTTCTCTGCCCCTTCACTTTGAACGCTGGGAAAGGGTTGTGGCACAGGGATTGCAGAAGAGTTTGGAGAGCCAAGGGGTTCCCCAGAGGACAGTGGCACCTTGTGTAGCTACTGAGCAGAGACACAACTCTGCCCACAGCTGGCTACACCCAACTGAGTACCAGCAAAAAGAGAACAATGTGAAATCTGTGAGTCCTACAGAAACACCAGATGTGATCCAAATGTTTATGCTGAGATATTCCCTCATCTAACAACCAGCCCTGCTTCTCACAGGGGCACTAAACTCTCTGACAGAGTCAACAATATGGGGCTGGGTGCTGTGGTTTTTAGAATTCCCTTTCCCCCTTTCTTCACGGTTGGGATCCAACCTAGCTAAATTTTAATATCCTAAGGCTGACCCAACAGACCTTGCAACTGATTTATTGGGCTCATTTCTAGCAGTACTTCTTGTTTGGCTCTGCCTCCCCCTTCCCTTTTTCTGACCCCTTTCAAGGCCTTGGTCCAGCAAGGCACTTAAGCCCGTTGATGGCCCTATTGAGTTCATGGGGTTTGATGGGAATCTTGTACGACTGAAGTCACGAGAGAGGCTGAACTGCCCTCTGGATCCTGTCCTAAAGCGACTTAGACTGTTCTCATTGGTGTGACAGTGGCATCCCACCAGGGCTTGCCACTTTGCCCAGGACAGAACCCCTGGCACAGGCAGGTGGGCTGATGGACAGCTGACCACATCACCACGATGTGCTTCAACACGGTGGCTCCGGTCACCGCCACGCTGATCCCATTTGCCATCCCGCAAAGTGGGACTTGACAGGATAGCAAAATAAACAGGAAACATTGGGAACATCTCTCCTAGTGGAAATCAGGGTCACACTTGATTAATCAAAACAAACCTATCCCAAGTGCCTGAATCTCATCCTGTACTTCAAAGCAAAATCACATTTCCCTTCAGATGTTGGTTTTGGAAATGTTTCTAGGCAGAATCTTTCTTTTTGCTGAAGTTTGCTTGTGCTTTGCTCCTCACACACAAGCACACAGGTGTGTAAGGATACACATCCACGTCAAACCCCTGGCAGAAAACAGCCCCTCGGCAGCATGCAGGGAGATGGAGGCAAAGGGTCTTACATCAGCCATTTGGATTTCTTCAGGATCCAAACGTGGATGGCTTGGCCCGTTGGCAAGGCTCCGGTTTTGATGAGCAGGACACATGTTCTGCCGCAAGTGGTTATGCATTTGTTTTCTTTGTTTCCTTCAGAACAGAAAAAAAATCTATTAGGAACACTTCTCTCGTGGGGCTCTCTGCCCCCCAGAAATGAAAGAGAAGGCAAATCTTGGATATGTGAATATTCCTATGGTATTTGCAGAAAGCTGCAACCAACAAGAAACAAGGCATTCAACACTTAACACCTCCTACCGCTTTTCCAAACAAAAGGTCAACTTTTCTTCTCATGGACAATTTAGGAAGCTGGGTCCAGGGTCCACTTTCCAAGACAAGGCCCAGCACAAAGTAGCAGAGCCAGCTGGCAGTGGAGGAGAAAAGTGGGGAGAAGGAAAAGGGGAAGCGAGTCCTGACTTGGCCCTGGTGACAAAGCACTTGGCCTGTTCTGCGTGAAGGACAAAAGTGGCAAAGCCTACCCATGCCCATGGTGGGACATCTGCTCCACAAGACCCCCTGAGTTACAGGGGCACTCTAAACTAAGGTGCAGGCTGAGAAGGGAGAAAAGTGCTGTCCAGGCAGGGAAGGCTGACCATAAAAGAGGTTCTCCAGTCTCCTGTTGATTAGGATTGCTCTGGAAGTCCCTGCAATGTACATAGCTGAGCCCACAGCTCCTGCACAGCAGCCCAGTGTGCTTCTGCTGGCAGAAGCTGAGCTGCTGGCTTGGGGACCTGCTTTTCCCTGTAACACAGCATCACCCAGCTGGGTAAAATGATGCTGTTGCACGGGACAAGCAAATGCTGCCGGGAAAACATCCTATTCAGACACAGTCTGGTAGGCAGCTTCACTGGCCTCCGGCATCAGACTTCCCTGGGAGCACCACAGCACGTCATCTCCTAAAAATAGCATTTGGGTGAAAAGCATGGAAGTGTGGAATGTGAACACTGCCACTCACTAACCTGTGGCCAGTTCTCACCTGCCAGCCCCCCATACTCACTTGGTTTTACAGTAAGCTACCACACAGACGATGCCCACCACAAGCAAGGCAACACAGATTCCTGTGATGGTTAAAACCCTCTTCTGGTAGAGCTCTTCTGCTTCTGCAAATGGAGAGAAAGGAACCAGTTACCCACGGGCTCCAGCAGCAGGGCTGTGTGTGGCTGCACAGGAGCCAGCACTGCGTGGGGGTAAGACAGAGCACAGGGCTGGGGCAGACATCCTGCCAGTCCACTGCCCATCTAATGGCTGCCCCAGACCTGAGCCCAGCTGGCCCAACCTTCCTCACCCCTCAGAAGACTCTTTTTGTCTCCCTGTGCCTTTTCCCTCTCTCACTCGGTAGCTCACCCCTTCTGCACTCACACTTCTCACCTTCCCTTCTTTTCCTGCAGTGACTGATCTCAAACAGCCCCACGATTCTTCTCTCCCTTCCAGCAGTTCCCCCTTTCTGGTGCCTTGGTCAGCTAGCACAGAAGTCTTGGAGCATGCCCCACTCCCCACGAGCACACAGGCCCTGTGATCCCTGACCCCAGGCTCTGCTCTGGGCTCAGGATGCCTCTGCCCCTGCATGCCCTGGAGCAGGGTGGTGTGGGAGAACTACCCAGCAACAGGCCCCAAAGCATGTAGGTGCCAAAGGGACATCCTGGAACAGTCGGAAAGCAGCATGAGGATGGAAAAGTGAGAGCGTGCCAGGCAAAGAAAAGGGAGTGGAGTGATTAAAATACAAGAACCAGTCATGGATTTTCAATGAAACCCTAGAAGGAGATTCATACCATTGCATCAGGTAACTCAGAGGCACACAAAAAACGTAAGCAGCTTGCAGCTGCCCCTCTCAAATACCACCAAGTGTCACGGGCTGCCTTTCAAACCAGAAGAGCCAGTCACTTGCATCAAAACCCAGACCAGGCTGGAAGTGAGGTGATTCATTCCCGTCAACCAAAGCTCCCAGGACACGCTGGGATCTCGCCTGCACTGCACCAAGGCAGCAACACCATGGCAAGGACACCTCTTCCTTCAGGGCTACCCCAGAGCAGGTGTGACATCCAGCAACCTCTGCCGACAGCAGCAGAGGCAATTTGGTTCTCCAGCTGGATGACTGAGAGAAGGATTCAGTGCAGAGCTGCCATGAGTGTTTCAGTTCAGCAGCTGGGAACAAAGTCCTCACTCTCCCACACTATGTGTTAGTGTTAAAGTTATTGGGGTTTGTGCTTTCTTTAATATTCATTGGTTTGGGGTTTTTTTCCCCCCATCTAGATTAGGCAATAAAAGTCACGCCATGGTTGATGTGCTCAGTGTGCTTCACCACACCACTCAAAATACCCTGAAGAGACCATGTGATATCCCCTGTGCCACCAAACACTCAAACACAAAACCAGAAGAGAAACAGGTCTGGTCCCAGAAACCCCTGGGACTAAACTTTAGCCAAAAAAAAAGTGAGTGGGAAGCAATGAAACATTCCAGATAACTGGATATTTTCAACAATTTCAGCTCGCCATTCTAGGTTGAAAAAAGCATTTTTGGAGAAAAAAAAAAGGGTGCTAGGAAAAACCTCTTTCTAACTCTCAAAATGGGAATGGAGAAAGGTTTGGTAAGCAAGGGCTGGCAAGAAAGACAACCCTGGCACGAAGATGCAAAGTATAATAAAGAAAGCCTTCTGTGGGTTTTTTTTTCTCTACAAGGAACCAGGTGGAGCTGGAATGGGGGAAGAGCCCTCTCTGGGGTGAAACTCCTCCTTCAATGACATGTTTCTTTTGTATGGGTGCCTTATTCCAGGCATCAGCAAACAAGGCAGACACATTTTCTTGCTCTTGCACATCTTTGGGACCTGGATTACAGTTGTACAGATCTCTCCTTCAGACAGGAGTTTCAGAGATTTTATACAAATTAGGAAAACCAGCTGGGTTAACGTCCTGGTTATGGATGGCACTAGGCAAGAATTTTGCTATTACCCAGCAAAAACTACTTAAAATTTTTTTTTAAAAAAATATAAAAGGCTGGGAGGGAGGTCAATTTTCAGCGTGGACTCATCCATCAAGCCAATTTTTCCAAAAATTCTTCCGTAGCAATGCTTTTTGCTACAAAGACTTTTTTCCCTAAGCATAAATCATTCCCTTTGAATCTTGGAGGACGAAGAAAGAGCAAGAGCAAAGACATTAAAACTAGGGGGGNGGGGGGGGGGGTGTTTGGTTTTTTTTGTTGTTTTTTTGGGGTTATTGTTTGTTTATTTGGCTGGGTTTTTTTACCTATAACAGGAGAAAATTCTTTGGCCAAGGCTCAAACCCCAGCCTTTGTTCTGGTGATCATGTCAGTCTGGGACCCTGACCCTGGTGTGTCTGTTCTGAACCTTCACCTGAATTGCACAGGGAATATTTCAGTTCATCAGAAATGCAAATTTGGCCTCTCTGTCTGGAGCCGACAGCTCTGCTACACGAAGCAGTGAAGTGTGAGGCTGTGCATCCCTGCTGCAGACTAAAAATTGAATGATCTGCTGGTAGTAATTTAGATGGGCTCCCAACACCTCGTTAAAGCTGATGCTCAATCACGATATCTTCACGCTGCACAAAACCACCTCAACAACAGGAAGGAAATAAGAGGGAGCAGACTGTGACTTTGTATTGGAGCAGGTAAGATCCCAGAGCAGGACTGGCCCGTTTGTGTCTCTGCAAACACCACCACGTTCTTCACCAGCAGCACGGTCACTTTGACAGCAGCAAACACTGTGAACAAACCATGTGGAGCCACACGATGCCAACAGAGCCACAGCCCAGCCACGGTGTCACAGCAAGGCATGACAGTGACAGACAGATGACAGAGCAGGGACGGCTGCAGACTGGGGACAGGATGTGTGTGGTTCTGGGATGACATTGAGAATGGATGAGGAGAAGGACAAAAGGTCAACAAAAAAGGGATGCCAAAAATCCTCAATTTGAAAGTTTGCTCAAGTGTATTAGCATTAGCAGCACCACTTTCTCTGACGAAACCTGACCGTAAAATTCTCGCATTTTCTGCCTCAGGGGGATGCCCACCAGTCCCGGGGGATCAGGAATGCTAAAACTAGGGGAGATGCATTTCTCCAGCTTCAGGTAGTGAATGTCCCTCCACCTCAGGGACCTCAGAAGGCAATTTAGGATCCACAGCTGGAAGACTGGCGTCCCCATATCTCTAGCAAAGGGAATTGAAGCATCTTCATGTGAAGTTCTGCCCTGGTTGACACTGACAGGCCGATGCTTTCAAGTTAAATGATCAATCATAGAATCATCACAGAATCATGGAATGGTTTGGGTTGGGAGAGACCTTAAAACTCATCTTGTTCCAACCCCACTGCCATGGGCAGGGGCACCTTCCACCATCCCAGGCTGCCCAATCTCTCTGCTCCCTCCTGACCTGCCCTCCCTGCTCTTGGCTTGTAGACTCCAGGGAAAACTTGCCTCAAGGGTTTGATTTCCCACCTGCTCATTCAAGGGATAACTTGATATATATCTAAAACCAGACTGAGGAGAATGAAAAGAAAATAATATGATTATGAGCAACTGGGCAGGAACAGGTAAATGCCCGAAGGGGACATTTTTAAAAGCATTTAACTTACTGCAGTGTTTTCCCAAGCTTGCCACTGGGGTGTTCAGCATTACTCCCTCCTCTCTCATGGGGAACTCCTGACTTCCCTGGGCTGGTTTTCTACACTAACCTGTCTCATGGCATCTTTCTTGGAACAACTGCACCCTTCTCAAGAACCAAAACAAGCTGCTAAATTTCGGGAGGAGGAGAGACAAAGCTCATCCTGACGCTTGGCAGGATGTGGTGGAGGTTAGTGTGTCTGGGATGGCAATTTCTGTAACAGCCCTGATATTTCTGGAACTTGTCTTCCCATTCCTGGAATGCCTGCCCGTTCCCAAGCGGTGCCTTTTGCTGGCAACCCTTTGGATGGACCCAAGACTCCAGTTTTTCAGTTAAATACACAAAAGCATGTTGAATGGAGATGTATGGCAGTTGTAACACCCCAGTCAGGCCACACACACCACGCTGCTGCTTGGAACAAAGAAAAAAGTGCTGCTAAAAATACACCTGCATTTTTATAGGTTTACGTTTAGAATTTGTGATTTGCTTTGTTTTAGTTTTGGTTGTTGTTTTGTTTGTTTGTTTGTTTTCAATCCAAATATCTATCTTGATGCCAGGGAAGAGAACAGAACAGCTGATTTTTTAATCATCCCATTAAAGCCATAAATATAATGTTGGAAGCTCTTAATGGCTTCTGATTAATAAATGAATGGTTGTTCCATACCCTTTAATTCAAATCCAAGATGCTCTGCCAATGCAGAAAGAAGACAAGGAAGAGAAAGAGAAAAAGAAAAACAGGTCTGTCAGAGAACTCTAAAATACAAACACACACACTGTGCAGTTACAGCAGGTTAGCTTTTGGTAGGCTCAGCAGCACTCACACAGAGACACTGTACGCTTCAGAGCATTTCAAACCCCCACCACAGCTCACATGTTATGCAAAGAAAGACCCAAACAAATTGCAGTGGAAGTTAATTATGAATTCTTTCAGTTAATTATGAATTCTTTTGAGATGAGCCATGTTTGTTAGTACCTGATATGAAAGTCACTGTTTAGGCAGGGGGAAAAAAAAATAGGAAAGGTACACTTGTTCTGAAACAACTCCTGACAGGTCAAAACACATAGAGACTGCATGAGCCTGGTAAAAACCTTTCATTCCCTCTCCACAGGGCAAATCTGCCCTGGCTGGTCCCCCACGCCCCAGAGTGCCCAGGGGGGTGCTCCAGAGGGGAGTGCTGGGCACAGGGCTGGGAGGGCTCCTGCTGGGGCCTGGGGCTTGCCAGCACCATGCTGCCCACGCCCTCAGCCCTGGCCCGGGGGCACAGCAGCCCTGGCAGCACAACCCCTCCATCCCCTGCCCTGCCAGCCCTGCCCTGCCAACCACGGATGCTGGGAGGGATGAGGTGCCCAGGCAAGGCAACGCATCTGAAAGTGCAAATTGCACCGAGAGCTCCCCTCGAGCCTGTGACCTTCCAAACCGCACTCCTGCCGTGGGTCTGCATTGTTTCAGTGTGCTGCAAAAAGCCCAAATCAGAGCGTGTGCTTTCGGATTCATATTCAGCACAAGTAAGATTGCAGTTTGTCTTGCAGAGACAGTGCTAAGCACAGGAGTTTTATCCAATGAATCAACACTGCAAAACAGGCATCCTGAATTTTAGCAATTTTCCTGGTACAGACCTCACCTAAAGACAGATTTTCTTACATAAACATGAAAGTTCTCCATACTTACCAGCACACACAAAAGTGAGCTCTGCTGTTCCCAATCACCATACATATAAGATTATTTGCAGCTTGGAGAGGTCCAGATTTATTTGCTACATTTTCCATAGGAACTGCTTTGTACTGCACAGAAATATTGGCTTTCTTTTGCAGCGCTGTTCAAAATTTAGGGGGGGGGGGGGGGAATTAGCACTAATTGTTACAGAACATGTAAACACGAGTTCTAAAGCAGGTTCTTCTTTTCAAACCAATGCTGATGTTGGGGGGGTGGGTTGTAGGGGGAAGTTGGGGTTCTTTAAGATTTGGTATAATTTAAAGGCCACAAACCCCAGCTGCTCTCTGCTTCACATCTCACATTTGTGTAAAAGGGATGGCAAACCCTACAGAGCATTTCCCAATCATTTCGTACACGTGGCAGTGACATGGACACAATGTGGTGGGCAGCAGAGAACTGGACAGAATATATTCATCCTAAACCACTTGGTTATCACATCCAGCCCTGACCTGTTCCTACGTTTTCCTACCATTGCACACACCTGTTCCCCTGACACTGACAAATGCATGTAGAGACACCTCAAATTTCATCCATAAATCTAAGCTGCTGCTCCATCTGCACACACACATTTCTCCCTGTCCCAGGATTTTCTGCAACATCTGCAGCTACAAATGGGTGCAATTCCAAACATTTTCATGATTTTTTGCAGACTCAGGAACACCCATGAGAACAGAGGTGGTGGGCAGGACCTGAGGAGTTTGAGCCTTCCCCCTGTCCCTCTCATGTCAGAACTGCTGCTTCTTTTGTCTCCCCAGCCTCAGGGAGCAGACACAGCCCAGCGGGCTGGGAAACCTGTGCCAGTGTCTCATTACCATCACAGGGAAGGATTCCTTGCTGATATCCATTCCAAACCTGCTCTCTGTCAGCTTGAAGCCATTCCCCCTTGTTCTGTCACTCCAAGCCCTCTAAATCTCTCCTTGTTGTCCTCTCTGGCTTCAACAGGTCGAGCTCCATTGGAAGCAATTTATCCAGAGGCTACCACACAAATAAACTGGAGTGAGACAGCCCTGAGATGGCAGCTGTAGGCTGAGGAAATGGGCACAGCATTTTTCTCAAAACCTTCATCATCATCATCATCATCCCTCTGCCTGCAGTCCACACATCCTCCCTGGCCAGGGCAAGGGGCCACAGCTGAGCCCCCTGAGCTGCTGTGGCACTCCCCAAGATACCTGGACTGGGCACATGAGGGTTTATTTGGAAAATCTCATTCCAGATGTGCCTCCTGCATCTTTCTGAAAACGCTTTTTCTCAGCAGCAGACAAAAAGACAAAGTCCTACATTTACTTCCTCGGCAGTGACTTTGTGACTATGATGTATTGTAGTTATTTTAAAAGAAGGACAGACAAACTCATTTAATGTAAAGTATTCCTGGAGGAGTAACACCTCAAGCAAGATGACTCTTACTAAGCTGTAGATTTATTGGATGATTAAAAAGGATAAAAGCCTTAGCAAACAGCTGTGGAAACTGTGGCTGTGCTCACTTGGTCTTCAGATGGCCCAAGAACGTCGACAAGATGTTTAGTTACTGCACATTATTCCCTCAAAATACACTCTCTGGGACACAGAGCATGCTCCAAGGCAAGAAACAAAGTGGAGAACTGACATCTGAGGACTAGCAAGATAATAAATTGACGCTAATTTTGTTGCTGATCAATTGTATTGACAAGAGCAGCACTTGCAGGACTCTGATCCAGGTTTTCCCAGGGCGTACAGGGAGCAATGCGAGACAGGGGGTCAGATGGGGACAGAGGACACTGTGCCTGTGTTAAGGGCTGGGTGACACGTGGGATCTCCAGGACAGAAAGTCTGTAAATGTCCCACAAACTCCACAGCCGTTCACCTTCTCCAGTTCTGCAGCAATAAAACGAATTTGGTCGGTATCACGAGTCCAAACACAAAACAACAGAGTATTCAAAATCCGCTGTGGATGGGCGTGCAATTAACTTCAGGAGATCCCAGTGACCTGTGCTGTGTCCTGGGGAGAGGGATAACCCTGCCGTGCTAAACCACACACACCCTGTAATTACCCAGCCACACCAAACACAGCCATCACCCTGTAATTCAGCGGTCAGCAGTTACCCCGTCACTGAATGGAAGCTGCAGAATGCCTGTGGAGTTTAAAGTGCTGCCAAATATTGGTCTGGGGGGCAGATGAGGCAGCGAGGTGGAGAAGGAAGCAGGAATTTCAAATAAAGAAGTAATTTTTCACTTATCATTTTTACATTGCAGTCACGGCAGGTAGGAAGCCACTGCTGAATAAGTGAGGTGAACAGAGAAGCTAAAATTCAGATCCTGACCTTCCCAGAAGAGCTTGAAGTGGTACATTTATCCCTCTGCTCACGGGGACACTTCACCTCAGCACGAGGAGCCAGGTTCCAGAGGCCACCCATCAGAAGGGTCACTCCCCCCTGTCAGGGTGGTGACCAACACGCCCCTGGCCACGGCCTGGTGAGTGCTGGGGGAAAGGGACCATCCTCCAGGAAAACAAGGAGCCTCCCACCCAATAAACCCACACGGCTCCACAATGGCTTGGCCAGCAGCACTGCAGCCAGTTCCCGTGCTGCTGTGGGAACACGCTGAAGACAAAGCTGCTCTCCCAAGGGATACCTGGAAATCCTGCTCTGTGTTCCCAAGCAGAGCAGTAGGAAAGGCTCCAACTGCAAATTAAAATTTAATTTGTAAAGAAATCAAGAATTAAATATGGGGTAGAAATGGAGAATATGCTAGATGACATTGCATATGAGTGTCAGCTCTGTTTGAGGGTGTTTGCAGGCAGGCTACAGCCTGCAATTTTAATTGGATCACAAAGTAGAAAATGAAAATGTTTCACTAACCAAGATGAATGGTATGACATTTGTCCTCCAGATTGGTGATGATTATTTGTGGAGATGAATAAACAGCAAAGTGAAGATGAAGTTTCGGTTTCCACAGGCAAGAGGAAAGCACAAATATAAAACTTTATCCCAATTTTCTAAATTGTTCCATAAATCACAAGTGGAAAGAATCCAAATGCGCAGACTTAGGAAACATATAAATGTTCCTTCTGACCACGTTTAAATTCCAGGATCTCAGCTGCACCAGGACTGGAATAGCTGCCAACATGTTTAACAAAACCCTTGCAACCAGCCAGCCCAAAGCCTGACAAGTTATTAGTAAGCTTCCAGGAGGATTCAACAAAGACCTGAAAAGTTGCTTGTAGAAGAGAGAAGACAGAGGTAGATCTTGATCTGACATAGAATTGGCAGCTGTGAAATACAGGTGCCAGTGCAGCTTTGAAAAAAGAGTTTCTTGGAAGGATGATTTTGGACATGGTTCTGCCTTCTGGGAAGAGCTGCAAGCCACAGCTGTGCCTGTGGAGCTGGGCCCAGGAGACAGTTCTGCACTGGGTGAGCCTCCAGCACCCGGCAGCTCCCAGGAAGAATTCCTGACCCTTTTGGATCTTGCTGCACTCTTCACTCAGGTGCACCAGAAGAGAGGAAAAGCTGGCTGCAGAGGCTGAATGGCCCATGGATAGCATTGCTGGGGATTCATTCTGGCTGTGGAGCAAGAGTTTGAGGTGTTCTCACTCCTGCAGGGACAGGCACACCTGTGATCTGTGGCTCTGCAGGTACCTGTGCCACAGGAGCCACCTGACAGCTGCTCCCACCAGTTTGTCTGTGGAGACACAGAGTCATGAGGACCTTGATGTCAAATACGTTTTAGTAAGAGGATTTAGTGACTCATCAGCCATGAAAATAACTCTGTTCTCATCTGCCAGGGCATCCCTCAGTTTCATGCAGCAATTGCAGACAATCACTGTCCCCTCTGTTCACTGCCATTAATTCTCTGCAGCTTAAATTTCAACTGATGTAAGTGTTGCTTTAATGTCCCTCTGCAAAGTTTTCTTCTCACAAGTTAGTTAAAGCCTAAACAAAATGATCTCCTACCCTTGATCCATCAGCCTTATTTGTGGCCAGAGTCGGGACAGACTGGGGGTTCTCTGAACTACCCCACTAATGCAATTCCTAGTGAGTTTCTCTGCACCAATCTGGTAGAAAATAGCAAGTGTGATCATGACATGGAAAAAAAAACCATCTTTAACATTTTCTCTTCATTTTGAAGCAGTGGTGTATATATCCAGAAGGGCTGGCAGTAGGCACCTGCTCATATGGTTGGAACAGCAACGTAAAGAAACATCACATGTGAGAAAATCTACCTAAATACACCTAATTTTCATCTTAATGACTGCAGTGGTCTAGCAGGTGTTTTGGGCAATCAGAGAAAAATAAACCTCCAGAACTACCTGTCAAAGAGACAAAGACAGCCTGAACTCCGGGAGAACAGGAGGAGTTTTACCTGAGCAAAATGTGAATTAGGGTTTAAACCACAGAGGTAGGAAGCTGCTCCGGAAAGGAGGACACACAACATCTGGCACGATGCTGGGATGCTGCACCATCTCCATCTGTGGCCCAAATTCAGCAAAATATCTTTTCAGAACAGCACCTTCAGCTTAGCTCGCTCTGCAGAGACTCTCACTCAGCCCTGGGATACACCTACTAATAGTCATTGTCATCTTTAATATTCATATTAAAGAATCAGGAGGATCCAGTCTAGGCCTGAAAACCTGAAATACCCCAAATACATTTAAAACAACACCAATATAGGTGTCCTTATTTAAGTATCTGTCAAATGCTGGCAGCGTTCTCAAAACATGAATCAGGACAGAGCTATTTTATTTCCAGTGGAAATGCCTGAACCTCATTTAATCTGTTTCAGCTTTTGACCTGTCAGAACCCATATGGGATGATGCACTGAGTGAATTATGGAACATCAGCAACTTCTACTGCGCCCTAATTATTGATCAAAGTAGAAGGGAAGCATTTGCAGGGTCCACAGTTGAGTGAAACGCTTTTCCTACTCAGAAAAACAGCAAGTTCAGTGCGAGCTGCTTTTCCTCAGTGCTGCTGCTATCTATATTACCCAACTGTGACCTGAAAGTGAAAACAGCTATAAACACGTATGAATCATCTTCTTATATGAATTTTATCCAAGTTCAGACAGGTAGTCTGGATTGTTAAGCTGTTTTTACCTTACTATGCTGTGGTTAAAGCAGACTTGAGGTAAGGAAATGTACATGTGTCAGTTTTAAAGCTGGCATTGTTTCTCTAACAGGGGAACAAAATTAAAACAAATCTCTGTCCCATAAAAAGCTGGGTTCTGCAAGTTGGGGAAAAAAAACCCCAGGCTGTTTACTGTTGCCATTAATGCTCTCAAAAGGCATTTTCCTGACATAAAACTCATTTTCACGCCTGTTTTGGTTTTGCAACACGGCAGCAATAATGTTTGAGCCTGTTGGACACCACCTTATGAAACAAGCTACAAATCAGCTCCACGGGGTGAGCATCCCACTGCCGGCTGCAGCCAGGGCCCTGACACCCAGGGCTTCCAACAGGGAAGGAAACCCTTCAGCATCAGGTGAAAGACCGAAATAGAACATCCTGGGCCGTCATTTTTCAAAGATCTTGCTTGGATATTGGAGTCTGGGAGGATAAATCAATGGAGGTTTCAGCTTGGGAAGCCAATTTGGAACAAAAGGCAATGTAAAAACATTGAGCTGTCCCGAGGGCCCCACAAAGTTCATTTGCATCTTGTCTGTATGCTCCATGCAAGGGAGTCTAATTCCAGCACTTGCCAGCTATTAGCACGTGCTAATGAGGCTCCTGCAATTGCCAGTTCAGGATGAGGACGGCAGGATTCCTCCCAGAGCAGTGGGAGAGGGGCTCTGGCAATCAAGGAGCCATCGTGAAGAGGCATTTCTCCTCTGGTTACCACTAATTGAAGCCTCTTTCTTGGCTCTTTTTAAAAAGCCTCTTCTAAAAACCAAACCATTTGTGGTGGGTCCTAGCAGCCAGCTTGGAGGCAGGGTGGGTTTCAGGGACAGTCACAGAAGGGTCACAGGGAGGGTCAGAGGTTTCCTGCTCTGTAACATCTCCTTCCAGGTCACTCCTTACCCAGACCAGGATCCCACTGATGCTGGGACATCGACTGCATAGAAAAATTATCCACCTTGACCACAATGAGCTGGTTATGTCTACAAGTGAGACCTGTAGGAACTGGAAACTAGAAACTGGGAAGCACAAAGTGCCAAGGCTTTAGGGTATTAACACCCACTGAATGCATTAAAGGATGTGTCACTGTAGTTAGGCTCAATCCCATATGCAAGGCTGTCCTAGGAGAGACAGGAACACCTCTGTGTCCAGGAGGGACCCAGTCTGATGCCCATTTGGCAGGTTTATCCTGCATGGCAGTGAGGCTGGGAAGCCCTGAGGCAGTGGCAGCCACCAGCGTGACCTCTGTGCCACAAACTGTAAAGTGACTTCATTACACACTCTCGATGTGACTCACACCCCCTCGCAGGAGTGGTGGGGAGATGCCCATCTCCTGCCCTGCACAGCACAGCAAAAATGCCCAAATCCTGCCCTGCACAGCACAGGGAAATGCCCAAATCCTGCCCTGCACAGCACAGGGAAATGCCCAAATTCTGTCCCACACAGCACACCAAAAATGAACATCTCCTGCCCTGCACAGCACAGGGGAAATGCCCAAATTCTGCTCTGTACAGCACAGGGAAATGCCCAAATTCTGTCCCACACAGCACAGGGGAAATGCACATCTGCTGTCCAGCACAGCACAGGGAAATGTCCATCTCCTGTCCAGCACAGCACAGGGGAATGCCCAAATCCTGCCCTGCACAACACAGGGAAATGCCCATCTTCTGCCCTGTACAGTACAGGGAAATGCACATCTCCTGCCCTGCACAGCACAGGAAAATGTTCAAATTCAGCCTTGCACAGCACAGGGAAATGCATGTCTCCTGCCTTGCACAGCACAGGGAAATGCACGTCTCCTGTCCTGCACAGCACAGGGAAATGCCCATCTCCTGCCCTGTGCAGCACAGGGAAATGCCCATCTCCTGTCCTGCACAGCACAGGGGAATGCCCATCTCCTGCCCTGTGCAGCACAGGGAAATGCCCATCTCCTGCCCTGTGCAGCACAGGGAAATGCCCATCTCCTGTCCGGCACAGCACAGGGGAATGCCCATCTCCTGTCCTGCACAGCACAGGGGAATGCCCATCTCCTGCCCTGCACAGCACAGGGGAATGCACGTCTCCTGCCCTGCACAGCACAGGGAAATGCACGTCTCCTGCCCTGCACAGCACAGCCCATGTTGGGACAGCAGTGCTGGCAGGCCCAGCTCCTCACACAGCACAGGCTCATCTCACACAGCACACCCATCACATAAACTCGGGCCTCGTTTGCCTTTTGTCTGAAAAGAGCAAGCAGCATTCAGTTCAATCAGAAGTGAAAGCAGAGCCTGTTCTAACACATGGGGAGATAACGAGCCCCAGTTCTCCTCTTGGACACCATCACAGCTCCTCTTAGGACCAAGCAGAGCTGGGAGTGCACAAGACAGGAAGAGGGCTCTTGGAGAACAGAAGAACCTGCTTTAAGGACATGACACAGAGCTACAACAACAAGGAGAGAGAGAAGTAGAAAGAGACATACTGGAGAAGCTGACCATTGCGAAATGCTGACACCGGTCTCCTGTGAATTCGATCGGACACCTACCGGAAGAGAGAAAACCAGAAAGAGAGAAACAAGATAGCAAAATGACACCCAAACAGGCTGAACTGAGGCCCCTTCTGATCCCTTCCAGGGTTCCTATCTGTCTGCTTTCAGCCTTCACCCTTACCTGCAGCCCTAAGCCCTACCCAAAGCTGACACCAAGAACCATCCCTGACTAGACCACTCTACATCCACCGCTGTGCCCGGGAGGTTTTAAGTAGTGTGGTGCATTTTTTGTCTTCAAACATACTTTGCTTAGGATCTGGCATGTACAATCGCAAAGGCAGTTTCTCCAAACATCTCTGTCCGAAGAATCCATTTGGACATCTGGAGGGGAAAAGGGGAGAAATCACAGAACATGTCTGGCACAGTTCTTGAGGCTAAGGTCAGAAATAAAAAGTGCATTGTGATGAATGGAAAAAATAAAGGCTTTACATGCGTATTTACTCTTTGCTTTAACCAGGCACCTGCAACATCAGTGTTCCAGCTCTGGTTTAGGCCTGGGTCTTCAAGCAGGCAGCCAAACCCCTCCTGCTCTGTCCTGCTCTGCCTGCCTCCTTCCTTCTCACCTGCTAGAAGCACCAGCTGGCAGGAAGACTGAGATGGGCTGGATGCTACTTTCAGAGACTCCGCGGAGCTGCTCTGGGGACTGGCAAGAGGCACCAAAAGCAGTGAGCAGCTGCTCAGGCGACAGTGAGCACTGGCTGTGGAAAGCATCTCCCCGTGGTGACCCCAGAACCCACGGGGTGTTCACGGGGTGTTAGAGAGAAAGCACGTGCACAGTCTCTGTGTTAACAGAGAGGAAGGGACAGAGAAGAAAGCTGAAGGGGTCTCACATGCTGTCCAAATGTGAGGCTCTCTCAGGCTGTCCTGGCTTAGGTCACCTGATGGGCCCAGATGTGCCAGCTCATGGGCACCAGCTACACATCCATGGGATGCTCAGGGAAGGTGCCCTGCAGTCAAAGGCCACCAGGCATTGGCACCAGCCCTTGAGTAGCTCCCCACAGCACTCCCCAGCTGAGCCAGGTTTGGGGAGCACAGGGCCATGGGCAGGGGTGCAGCAGGACGTGCAGAACCACCCAGGCTGAGCAGCACCTGCACCCACTGCAGCTGCAGCTGAGCCTGGGAAGCCACGGGAGCCCAGCCTGGTGTGGGCAAACACTTCTCCCCCAGGCACTTGTCTACCTCCCTCACTTCACATCTTTTCTTCTGGATATTCCTTGGATAGTTCTGCACATATCCCTAGTTTTCTTGAAGTCCCAGCTGTCACCTCCCTGTTCCACAACTCTCTCCCTTCTCAACAGACCTCTCTTTCCTCGGAGCTTAAGAGGCCTTTATCTTTATGGCATTTTAACATCTGTTTTCCAACATTTTGTGAGCAGAGCTGGAGGCTGTACACCTGGTACACGCCAGACCTTCCTCACTCTCAGATGCCACCCACAAGATCTCACGGTGCCAACAGTGACCTGCAAGTGGCCAACAAAGAAGGGACTGAAAGACACCTCAGTAAAACACAGATGAATCAGAGGCCAAGCCTGATGTCAGTGGCTCAGCTCCTGGCCAGGCTACTGCAAAGGACAGCCAGAGGTTGGAGCAGTCACAGCAGTGTCAGGCAACTGCTCCCAACCTGTGCATCTGGTGGGGTGGGGTGGGACAGGTCCAGGTCCAGGTCCAGGTCCAGGTCCATGTCCAGGTCCAGGTCCAGGTCCAAGCTCCATGCAGAAAACCTTGATATTTAGTAGTTGCGCTTCATTGTGGACATACACTGACCTGGCTTTAGCACTTCATTTCTTGCTGGATTTCACTGCAGTTTGAGTAGGCCTGGGCTGTGCAAAAAAACCTGCTGCACCCTCAGTGCCCATGACCAAATGTGGGTCAGCATCTGGGTTTTTGGGAGCTGTGCCCACACCTCTAACTGGGAGTGTATTGGGCCATTTGTGCACCCCAAACTGTTCATGGAGAACTTTAGGACATGGCTCTGCATGAGGCTGCACTGAGCCCTCCAGTCATGCACTTCTGTTTCTTAGCATCCAAGTCACTGCTGAAACTGAAAATTAAACTCCCTGGTCATGCAAATATCTTTGAAAAAATTGGTGTTTTTTTTCTCATTCGTGGACATTCATCTTGGGGCACAGGAAAGGGAGATGTACCAGCCATACCAAGCCAGCTGCCACAGAAAGCTCAGCCCAAGGGGTGACCATCAGACATGGGGCCTGCTGGCCTTCCCTGCAATGAAGCAGAGGAAGCTGGTGCTGGGAAATGAAGAAAATGCCCCATTGTCAATCAAAAAGCACAAACCTGAGGCACTGGGTGTTGCCCTGTTTTCTGCCTTTCTGCCTCTGTGCAGAAGTTTCACACGTAGCCTTCTTCTGTAAACAAAGTTTACTCTTGGAATGTTTGCATTCTTCTCCTCTGAGAGAAGAATTGATTGATGGCCATGTCCACCACACAGGTTGAGAGGTGGTGACCTCTCTAGCCAATCTCTGGACCTCTGTACAAATGTATAAAAGTAGAAACTGTAAATAAAGTAGAGTTTGATCCCCTCACTGCTGCTGTGTCTGCCTGCTCTCTTCCTGTCCTTAAAGGGGGACACACCCAGCCTCAGCTAGCGACACTGGGTAGCACGGACTCACAAAGACAGCCCCAGGGGAGCAGGGCTGGAGAAACCCTTCAGAGACTACATTGGGACTTGAGCAAGGAATCCAAAAGAGAACATGTCGTCCCAATCCTTTGTGAAGTTTATTCATCACCTCTGATAGAGTCAGGAACTTATTCACAGAGTCTTCAAGGGAATCCAGTTTAGTTTGCAACGTGCCTCCCATCTGTCTGGGAGCTGAGAGTTCCTGGATGTTGGGAGCACACCAAAGGGCCTCAAGGGTGCTGCTGAATGAAGCAATTGTCCATCCACCCCAAAAAGGGGTGTTTTGTGAGATAGGAGCTAAAACTATCTCAGGTGCACATCTGCAAGAGGTCAGCCAAGGCTGGAACTCCAGTGTGACCGAGGCTGCATGCCATTAAGGAAAGACCCAAAATTATGGGAAAACTGGAGGAAGGAAATAAAAGCCCAGAGAAAGGGATTGGTAAGAAGTGAAAAAGCAAAACAAAAAGGTGCCAAAGAGCTTTGATGCCATGACAGCTACCATAGAGCCCATCTTCAGATCTCTGCAGTCAGCCAAGCGTGGGTGGGCAGAAGAGCCCTCAAGACAGAAGGCTGTAGACAATTCTCTTCTCTGTGTCTAGGACAGCTCAGGCTTTTCATCTTTAGTTACTCAGTGATTCAGCACTGGGAGAGGTGACAGAAAAAAGCCCCCCTGAACAAGAGCACCTTCTGTCACCTCTCAAGCTTGTGTACAAGCTGTCAAGACACAATGTGCCACCCCTGCATACCTGGCTTCTGGCTCCTCACAAGCAAGGCTGCAGGCAGAAGCAGTGACCAGAAGACTTTGAGAGCATGCAGTGCTCCCAGAGATTTTTTTTTTAAATCTGTCTCTAACTGCTAAGTTGCTGAAGATGATTTATTATTTATTACTGTGGCCCCAGATGTGATTTCAAGGAAAGAAATTTCTAGCATGTTTGGCACATGGGTCTCCCAGTCTGGACAGGAAGAGCTGTGGAGATCATCCCTTCTGCATTAAAATCTGCTGCCTGTGCTGAGGGAATCTCTTATGGCATGAGGGATATACCTGAAAGGTAAGGCTCACTGAGGCTGAGAGCTGTGAGCTGGATGATCATGGCATCCTTCTTCCTGCACGTTTGACTCAAGAGGTTCTGGCTGTCCCAGCAAAACCAAGTCCCTCCTTCTTTGGAAAACTCTTGCGGGGGCTTAACAGGTGGTGGACTTTCCTGCAAATATCACCTTTGGACTTTATGGTGCACTCACAGAGGCACAATGGGTCTGTCCCCAAAGGCCAAGGGAAGTGGACAAGGGTGTGTCTGTGGGGATGGTCCTGGGGAAGGACAAGGCTGCACCTTGTCCCCTCTCTAGCTTGAGTGGAGGCTTCCAAAACTGCCCTTGATTAACTCCATCTCTCTGTGTCTAATTCCTGCCTCTGAAATTTACTTCCAAATGCCATTGATAAAACCAGTCAGGGATTTTTCTGTCCAGATTCTGTTTTCTATTATTGCTGGAAAATATCCCATTCTTTTAGTTTTGACCTTAAGAACTTTTTTTTTCTTTTTTAAAATAACCCCATTTTGAAAACATCTGCAATATTCTGCTCTTGGGTTCAGGATGAATTGCAGTGAGATATTTACATGGTAACAAAAATGCAGTAAGATGATCAGTCAAATAAGGCATCTCAAAAATTACAAACCAAAATAGTTTGAATGACTCATTTCTATGATGTTTGCTGGGAATTTATTTCTGAAAATTGAGGAACTTCGACATTTTGCCCTGTATCAGGGCAGGGCAATAGATATTGTTAATTATTATTTGTTACTTTTAATTCGTGATCATACTCTTCCTGCTGGGAGCAAAACTTTTCCTGTCCAGCTGTTGCTCTAAATCTTGCAAGGGTAGGCACATCTCCTTTGCACCCTCAGATCTTAATTAGAATATGCCAGATTTTTAGCTCTCATAAAGAAATCCATGCTACAGAAAAATGTGAATGAGCAGGTGCTTCAAAATAACGTGATAAAGACAAGCTGTAGCAGAAGGACACAATGCACTGAAGTAAGCAAATGGAAAAAAAAAATGTTTCAAGCACAATGTTGCTTTTTTTTTGTGGGAAGGCTGAAAAAGAAGACAGTTCTGTCATTGTCCCCTGACCAGTCCCAGATGATCAGGCTCTGCAGAGCCACAAAAGGCTGGACTCCACAACACCACTGATGGGAAGAAGAGAAAGCAACCAGAATAAATGCCAAGGCCTTCTCCAGAGCAGCTAATCAAGGCATGTTTGCTGCAGAGTGGAGTCCAAACCTCAGGGACATCCACTGCTGGGCTCAGTGACGGCAGCGGCTGCAGCCGCAGGACCTGCACTGCTGCCTTCACTGCGCCTCTGCTGCTGCAGGAGCAGCTTCCACACTCTGCTGGGCCTCAGGGGTCTGACACAGTCACAGTGCGTGGAGCAGGAGGCACAGCCGGGCCACTTGAACCTGGGAAGGGACCTGATCTCAGCGCCCAAGATAAACAGCATGCAAAACCCCAGGAGCGAGTCCCGGCTGGTTCGGGGGATTTGGAACAGGATGTGGAGATTTTCACCCCCAGCTCTTCGCTTCCAAGGACATTGCAACACCTCCCCACAGGACTCTCATACATCCCTGGCACAGTGACATCCCTGTGGCTGTGCAGTGAGCAGCTGGTGCTGACCAAACACCACTGGAGGGGTGGGCCAGCTCCGGATGCCACAGGGCAGCTGAGCAAACAGTGCTGCCAGGAGGAGCACGGCCATACAGGAGCCCTGGGACATTCACACCTTGGGATGGTGCTCTGGGAAAGCAGAGCAGTGTGGCCAGCCCTTCAGAATGATCTTTCTCCTTCCTGGGAAAATCTGCAGGAAGCAATACACTTGGAGGAGGTGAATATGAGATTTTGAAAATTGGTGACTTGGATTTATCAATTATTTTTAAAATGATCTGATCTTTTCTCCCTTTGCTTTGTTTTGCCTTTTATTCTCTCCTTGACTTCCACTTTTTGCCTGAGGTGCTCTGACCTCCCTCTCTCACATAAGGCAGAGCTGTCACCTCAAAGCCAGAGAGTTTGTTTATCTGTCAGCATTTGTAAATCCTCCAGCCTGATTCTTGTGAGCACCAGTGGTCCAACATGATGTGGGGGTGTTGCTCTATAATATTCTTTAAGTCTTCTGATCCCACACAAGATCCTGGCCCGGGGCAGATCACTTTGATTCCCCTGACCACACAAAGGAGATGTGAAGAGCGTTTTAGTGGGCAGAGGAGGCTCTGCAGTGATGAGACCTGACTTGCTTTGTTCGGCTGGGAAGACCCCAACTGTTCCTAACGTGTGCCAAGGCCTAACTGGGGAAAAGAGCATTTGTGCCCTTTGGGTAGCACAGCCCTGTGGGGCACCCAGCAATAAAAGAGTGGAGCAGCCTCCAAGGGCTCCGAGTTGTGCCAAGGACTCACTGGGCTCCAGGATGGAGGCAGATCCAGGAGCAGAGGCTGCCAATCATCCCAACACTCTGAGAGGACACAACAAACCAGGCACTGCTGTTCTGTGTCCCAGCTCAGCTCAAGGCCTGGAGACTTGCTTGTGTGCATCCCCTCAATGTGCTCTGCTCAAACCCGTCACTGCCCTGGAGCCCAGCTCCTAAGGCCCCTCTGAGCAAAACGATCTGGAGAAAGGTCGAGAAATTCTCCCTGTCAAGAGCCTGGGGCTCTTCAATTTACAAGGGCTGCTGAGTCAGTTCTGTCTGTGCGTGGCTCTGTCGCTTCCCAGGTTTATGCGGAAAATTTGCAGAATATTTGAGGCAGGTCCCACTTCTCCATCTAACTTCCAGGTGGTCTGTTTGCAGGGTCAGGATAACAGCACGGATTGCTTTATGCTCAGGTTTCCTTGGACACTAGCATGTGTAGAATTTACTTCAAATTAAGGCCAAAATTACAGAAGAATGCAATCCAGAAAGATGCAATTTCTGGAACAGATCCAAGTCCATTCTGGGCTCTTCCTCAGTGAAGAAAATGCTTTGTCCATGGTCTATCTGAAGTGTATTAAAAAGGGAGGGAGGAAGTGGGATTACAGGCAAATACTTTGTTCCTCAGGATTTAAAAGACCGGGAGGAACACGTTTCTGGGAAGCCTGTTATAAAATAATAATAAAAAGCCAGCTGCCAATTTAGGCAATTTTTGTTGCAAATCGAGCATGAACCACATCAGCAGAAGAAATTATTTGAGAACTCCTCTGCTGTTTTTGGTCCAGACAGCCAGGGGGAACATCTACAGGAAGGATTTCCTGTGCTTCTGGACAGCTGCAGGAATGGAACCCATTCCAAGAAGCTGATCACAGGATGGTGGCAGGCAGTGACAAGAACACTCTGACATTCTGGTAGCTGGTATTGGAAAGGCTGGTGACATCCCATGGGTGCTGGGGCAGGTAGAATCCCCTGAGCATTCAGTGAGGGAGGGCTGCAAGCTGGCACAGGGGGCCAGGTGATCCCCCCAAGGCCCTGCTGACCCTCATTGGAAGAGTGACATGGAAACAGCTCATGGACACGGGTTGTTCCTGGCTGGAGCTGCTCACGGGGCCCTTGTTGATCTCCAAAGCATTGGAAGAGGTTGTGAGCAGAACCTACTGATCTCTTCCATGCTCCTGGCCCAGAGGCACAGGGGGGCCGGAGGGCCAAGGTTGCTGTTGCAGAGATCAGAAATGAACTTTGAAGCCTCCTCTGCTTTCTCCTCCTGCATCTTTCATAAACCACAGCAGCAGATCTCATGTCTTGGTGCAACCAGGAAGCCGTGGAATGTATCAGCTCTTCGTTTGCAGGCAAAGGTCAAGTCTGTTTATTCATCAGCATCTTCCCCAAAAATCACCCTGGTCACTGGGAGAGCCATTTTGTGGGAAACGCTCTTCAGTTCAAATGCTTCTGCATTCCTCAATAAATATTATCCTCCAGAATCCAGAAACCCTAAAATCACACCACTTCAAAAGCCAGGTTTTCTTATCTTCGCTCTGAGATTTAATGATAAAAACACCCAAAGAGAAAGAACATCCAGAGATCTCCTCAAGCAGTGAGACCAGAGGTGACTGTGCTGTGTGGAAGGCACTCGGGTCCCCTGGGTTTCTGTGAACATGGAGCCACCTTTCCTGAAGATGAGCAGTGACAGTGCAGACCTTCCCAGCTCCTCCTTCTGGGTAACACCTCCCTGCCCTTCCACACACGCCTGTTCAGTTCCCATCTGGTTTTAGCAGTTGGTACTTTGGAACTCATCAGAACAGGATATCATTTTACCTTCTGCAAAGTGAGGAATTCAGGCTTTCAAATGATATGAAATAATTAGGTCTGTTTGGTGTGACACATAAAATCTTAATGGAATCCATCACCGAGCGTTCCCTCTGTTCATCAGCTGTTGGAGCAGCCTGCTTGGGAGGTAGGCTGGAATTACTTTGGTTAAAACAACTACCACAATATTCTTCATCAGGAAAAAGTGATTCTTATGTATGCTGGAGTTTAGGGAACTCGTGTTGTAATTAGAAATTGATCCCATTTAAATTTTGATCTGGATTTAAGTTCTTCCCAAAAGAAATAGCCTTGAAGTCTATGGTTCTGCCATGACCACATTGCTTACGGAGATATTGATTCTGACCCTTCTCCACACTTCAAGGGTTCAGCCCTTCCCAGAATGGAAAGACTGGAATTTTTGGGGTTTCCTGGGCTACAGCTGCCCCAGAGTGGTGACTGTGACTTTAACCATCACGTGGGGCTTCCCCCATGTTTCCTGTGGGGAGCACTGACAAGGTGAGCCCACGGTGCCACCAAGAAGCCAACGGCAGTGACAACTGCACTGAGGCACAGGGCTCTGCTGGACAGGGGCTGCTCCCACTCCAGGCATGTGGGAAAGGTGGAAGCCACAGCTTCTGGTGTGTGTCCTACCCCAGCTCTTTCTGTGTCTAAGGGGCAAGTCTGGGAGAACTGGGAGACCTCCTTCCACCACAGCTGACCCTGCACTGGAAAGTGAGAGCACAAGAGCTCAGCATGATTCGTTTCCACATGGCCTTTTCTGCTGCTCCCTGCCAAAACAAAGGAGTGCTGGGAGGAGGGAGGAGCTGTGCTCAGTGTGATCCAGCCCACAGGCTTTCCACCAGGGGTGAGGGTTGAGTTCGGGTGCATCCTCCAAGGCCTGAGGTACCTTGATGAGCATCACACCCTGCCGTGCTGCTGGGCTGACATCCACAGATGGAAATACCTTTGGCTGTGTGTCTCCACTGAGAGGTCTCTGCCTTCCAAAGGGAGAAAATCGCCAGCTCTGGGCTTCTCCAAGTTGGGCAGTGATGCCTGGGTCACCAGGTGAGCTCAGAAGAGGATTCCATCTGCTCAGTGAATGCACCACCTCCTGCTCACTGTGCAGGAGCCCAGGGGCAGCTGCAGGTGAGCTCTGGGTACCTGCATCCCCAGCAATCAGACTGCACAGCTCATCCACAGGCGCTATCAGGCTTGGGGGGTGAGGTGTGAGATGCTATTGGGCCTTCTGGCTCTGAACCAGGGGTGAAAAAGTCTCACATCCCATTCCACATCCCTCACTTCAAACTCTTCAAAGCTCGTTTTAAGGATAACTTAGTACACGTCTCTGGTTTTCCTTGCAGGTTTGAAGGGGGAAACAAACAGCCCACAGTGGCCACGGGGCTGCACAGAGTGGGGAACAGCTGGGGGTTAACCCTGGGCCGTGAGGTACAGGAGAGGTCGGGGCAGGTCCCGGAGAGGGACCCCTCCAGCCACAGGGAAGGGAGGAGGCTGTCCCCTGGCAAGGTCCCCCTGATGGCAGGACGGGATGTGTCAGCTCAGGGAGAGCAAAAGGGACCCAAATTCCCCTGAAGCTGCAGAGGAGAAAGGGGAGAAAGGGAGAAGAAACAGCCAGGACAAACATATTCTTAGAGGGAGAAAAGCCAGGAGAAGTGAACAGTGACACGCACACAGAAAAGGAAAACACGAATCCTTAACACCCCCCCACCCACCACCACCACCCCTGACCCTCTAGTGCCCCTTTCTGAACCTGCACAGCTCAAACTGCAATTGCCAGGAGAATTTCAGAGCTCCCCCCACTCTGGCAGTTGCACAAAGGTCTCCTCTCCCTCAGCCAAGAAATTTCCATATTGACACAAGAACTCCACTCACTTACTTGCACGACAGCTGATTAATCCCCTCGATGTAGTAGCACACCCCTCCATTGACACAATAGGACTTGGCTGTTTCGTTGCATTTTCTGGCATGCCCGGACCAGGAGGAGAGAGTTGTGGTTACTGCAGGGAAAACAAAAACACACACAAAAAGGATATATTGTTATTTCCTTTGTTGAGCAATTCTGCTTCCTTAGATGATTTTCTACGAGTTCATTTGCCAAAGTAAAATCCCCAGAGCTACAAACCTTAGCCTGTGCCTTCAGACCCACCTTCAGGTCCCAGGGCTGAAACTTGACCCTTCCTTTCCCAGGAAAAGGGGCCAAGTGAGTGAGGAGCAGAAGACTCATCTTCCTCTCAGCAGCCAGCACGTAGTACAAGATCATTTTTCTGGCAAACTGTAGGGAAGTGCCCCTTTCCCATTGTCCTGCCCCTCCTCATGCTGAGAATGCTGTGCCAGCAGGCAAGCAGGAGGAAGAGAAGCTGCAGAGTCACAGAGCCACAGTGACAGAGGCCTGAGCACATCAGGACACTGCACCCAGACCCAGAGGTGCTGCAGGGGACTTTGCATTGTTCCACACCTCTGTCAGTGGAGTTTTCAGAGCCAGGAGCAGGTCTGGCACAAGCAAGAACAGCTTCATCTGTCCCTGCCCTTTCCTGAGCATTTCTCTGTCCTGCCCCACCAGAGCCAGCAGAAGTGCAGCAGCAGCAATCAGCCAGCCCCAGCTCATGTTGTGAGGGGGGCACCGTGACTCAAATTTCCTGGGATGCAGGTGCTTTCCAAATCTAAACTTCTTTCTAGAGAAAAAGCTTCACAGTCCTGTAAGCTACAAGAAAACCTGAAGGCAGTCTGCAGAATTTCACTGTAATTCCTGTCTCTGATAAGCTGACAGCCCAAAGCAGAGTCTCCAAAGGTAAAACACAGGCTTCCAGGAAAGAAAAAATCAGTTGTTAGGACAGTGATACAGGTTACAGAAGGTGAGCAGCTCTGGGGAATGCAGGCCCATCTTCACATAAGTCTAAGAAGTGCTGGCCACTAAAGAGAATGGATTTTTTACAACTGAATACCTAAACTCATTAAAAACAGTTCTCTTTCCTGGACTACCCACCTTGCTCAGACCCTATCACAGCTACACCTCCAGCAGTGCGGCTCCTGCCTACTTTGCAGCACCTTTGATGCTGCAGTCAAGGCTTCTGAGGAGATATTCCCTTCCATCCTGTTTTCCAAAGCATGAAGGAGCCTTGTGAGAGGTTAATGACACCATCACTGAGCATGAACTCCTCACTGACATGGGATTCGAGGAAGAAAGCTTGGACCAGAGCCAGGCAGAGCCACAGGAGGAGCAGCAGGGCAAGCCATGGCCTGTCCTGGAGGGAGCCAGGGCTGCTCCCCACTGCTCTGTGCTCGTCCCACCTCTGCAGGTGCTCCGAGGCTGCCTCTGGCTGCAGCCCACACACCAGAGCCAAGGGCTGCATTCCCAGCTCCAGCCCAGCACCTGCTGGGAACATCTGGGCTCTCCCAGGCAAAGGAGGGCTCCCAGCACCTCGTGCAGGCTCTCACATGTGGGTGATGCTTGGCACACGAGCAGCCAGGACAAGTTTGTTCTGGCCCTCACGATTTTGGGGTCCTCTTGGGTGCCTCTCTGAGGGAGGAGAATCCCCCAGGGCTGTGCCCAGCTGGAGCAGCCCAGGCTGTTACCTGGGCTGGGCTCAGGGCAGGGCCAAGCTCAGGGCTCAGTTGGGTTGAATTGCTTCTGTCCCATCCATTGTCTCCCATTCCCATAAGGAAGTGTGTGCCTCCCACTGGCTGACAGGCCGGGGCTGTGCAGGGAGCAGAGCTATTTCCACACTTTGCCTTGAATAACCATTGCCTCTGGCTCTGTCTTTTCACACTTATCCAGGGCACAGCAAGTTGTCCCAAAGTGCTCTGCTAACGAGACAGGGAAAACACTCCAGCAGAGACCCAAAATTCTCACAGCCCTGGGACAGCAGCTGCTCCCTGAGGGCACGTTCTGCCAGCCAGCTGGGAGCCAAATGTGGACAGCAGTGTGCACACACTGGAGTGTTGGAGCACAGGAGGGCTTGACCAAGCTTCCAGTGAAGCTCTTCCAAAAATCTGAATCCCACACTCCTGCAGGAAGTTCAGCACTCCCTCCCAGTTAAGATTAATGGTAACTAAAAGCCAAAGCCATTATGAGTCTGTGTAATTTATCTGGGGAATGCAGACTCATTATACAGACAAGACTTTATAATTTATACCTTGACGAGATAGTAGCCCATTTCTACTCAGCAGAGGAGAGCTGTGGGTCTCTGATAAGTGTGGGTCTCTGCAAGTGCACCATTGGATCAGGGAGCACTGAAACTTCATCAGCCAAAGGGCTGGTGCAGATCGAAAGGCACGTGGGTGAAGAACAAGCAGAGGCTGCAGGGAGCTGTCACCCCTGCAACCATCAAATACACCACTTGGTAGCAAGCAAAATGATCCATCTGGCAAAGTCTCGCATCATAAACCCTACAGGAAATGATTTTGGAGCAAGCCTTGCCACAGCAAGAGAGGGGCAGAGAGGGAGAACTGAAAACAGAGCCCAGAAACCTCCCCGTAGGAAACACCCCAGAGGAGAAGATACCCAACCCACCAAGAAAGGTGGTTGGGAAGATGCAGTGCTGTGGGAGGTGATACCAGGGAGGATTACAGCGCTCATCAGCCAGAAACTGCATGGGATCTTCATCCCACAGAAAGAGTTTTGTCCTTTTTAAACAGGTGAAAAAGAGCCTGACATGACTGAGGCTTGGGCATGTTGGGCACTTCTGGGGGAGAGTTGTCAGTAGAGCTGTGCCTGTAAGGAAAACACACGGCTGATCACCTCTACTAGCAGCATCTTGCTAATGTCATCATCCTTTAAACCCTGTTTCCTGCAAGCACCTTGCCTTTTATCCCAAAGAACCACAAAGTATTTCAAAACTGATTCATGGAATCGTATTACTACATCCATTTGCCAGCACAGAGATGTGGCAAAGGCCACGGAGAGAGGCAGTTCCCTGTTGAGAAGAGAGCATCAGGACATGAGGCCATTTTAGACTCTGAGACTGGTCAAGCCAAAGCCCTGCCTTGGCCCCAAGAGTGGCAAAGCTTAAAAAAGAAGATCAGCACAAGCCTGCAGTGATAATCTTCCTTAGCCCATCCAGGATGGGCAGCTCAGAGGCAGCCCAAGGCAGCCTCAGTGATGTCACATTTAGTGGCCTTTGTTGGATTCTTCCACCAACAGGTTTAGTTGCTGTTTGAACAAATCCAATCTTGTAGCATCCACAATATTCGTGACAAGAGCTCCAGTGCTACACACACAGCATGCAAGGCCTCCTCTCCATTTAATTCTTCTAACTTGCCCTTTCCTGGTTCTTGTATTAGAAAAAACTACTCATTATCCCCCCTTGTTTCCCCTGTGCTACCTGTGGCATTCCAGGCACAGCCAGCAGCTCCTTCCCTAGCTGGGAAGCAATGATTTCTTTTCATTCTTTTCTGGGTCATCCCTGGTTCTGCTTTTCTCTTTGGAAATAGAGAGACCATACTGCACACATGGTATTTATGGGATATTTATTCCAGTCAGAGGCATTCCTGCTGTTTTTTGTGAGGTTTGATATACTGAATACAGAACTTTCTCTCTTATAACCCTGAAATCTCCCTGCTGTGTGGTAACATACAGCCTAGGGCCTTCCAAGGTGCCTGACCACGCTGGGATGTTGCTGCAGCTGGGGCTTCACGTTCCTGAGAGCCAGTATTTAGGGAGCAAGGATGGAGAGACCAGCCAAGCTCTAGTGGCAGGACAAAGGGAAGCCAATGGCCTCACTTTGAAAATGTTAATTGTTCCTGGGCTGAAGCGTGGCCCTCTGACACCCTGTGGCTGCAGATGACACAGCAGCACCCCAAAGCATGATGCCAAAAGAGATTTCAGTGCGTTTCCATCAGACTAGTGGAATAATTCCCAGGTTCACAAGTTACTTCGTGTTTAGCTCTATTCTCAATCAGCCTGACCCACTGCAAATACTGTAATGACTGCATGCCTGGGCCAGAGTCATCTGGGATGTTGGATGTTGGTAAAGTGAACCTCACACACAGTTTATTTACAGATAAATGACGTGCAGGTACTTTCACCTCTGTGCCAAACACTACACAGCTGTGCCTGGTGATCCAGAAATCACTTCCCACAGCTATTTCACATTAACTGCTGTACACCAGGCAGACTTTACCCCCCATGGGCTGCTGTGGCAGAACAAGCCCTTCATTCAGCCTCCGACACAACTCCATCTCTCCCAAATGACTCGGAGAGTTAAAAAATTGCTGAGATTAGTGGAGAACTGGATAAGCAGGGGAGCAGTTTTGGGTGGCAGCAGGGTGGAACAGGACTCATGAAGGCAGTGGGACATGATGAGGGGGTGGTGCAGCAACACCAGTCACATACCAAGAACCTCCCCAGGTACCTCAACAAATTAAAGCAGAAAACCTCATGCAGGAGTGTGCGTGAGGCAAGCAAGTGGTGACATTTCCTTCTGACCAGTGGGAATAAGCGAGGTGCCCCTGAGACACAGAGTGGCAAACTGGTCAGAAAGGCCCTGCAGGGTGAGAGAAGGGCTGGATCAGCTCACCCAGCAGCAGGTCAGACCTCCAGCTGCTCTGCAGCCCCAGGACTGGGAACAAAGCAGGAGGGAGGGAGGAGGTGAGGACAATGAAAAGAGGGGAATAGGGAGGTGAAGAAAAGAGGGGAGTAAGGAGGCGAGGACAGGAAAAGAGAGCTGCCTCTTGATGATGTGTTTGTGAATGATCTGCAGCCACGTTTTATTGTTGCTGCCCCAGCCAGTGAGGACAGAGCAGCATAAACACACGAGAGATTCAGAGCACTGGAGTCATTCAGAGAGTCTGTTTTCACCACATGCCTCAGTTATTCTGGACTATCATCAATGACAGGGCAGCAGAGAAGAGAGCCAGGGGCAGTGACTCTGCCAGGTGGACTTCCCTTCACACAACCCATCTACGCAGAAAGGCCATTAATGATTGTGCAGGGATTCTTACACAATTCCTGCCATGCACGCCATTTAACCTTTGCAGGCAGCTCACCAGCCTGTTCTCAGAAGTCTGGTGAAATACTCCCCCTGCAAAGAGTTAATTAATGCAGCCTGGACTATAAATTATAGTTAATTTTTCATGAACTACAGCTACTGTCGAGGCGGGCAGGGAGACAGCGATGGTTTCGCCGCTCCTTTTCTTCTTTATAAATAACTTTGGCTGGTGGGTTCATAGAGTACAGACACTTTATTCTCTCAATATTTAGACATTCAGTTAGACAGATGAACTCAGCTGGTTGGGGAGTGTATACAGATTGCCTGCTCTGTATATGCCTCATGTACTTTCTGATAAAACACAGAATGGCTGAGGTTCCTCTCAAAAGAGTTCATCCAACTGCTTGTTAGAAGAACATGGATGAGAAGGTGTCTGGCCAAGATATCCCTTGGTTGTAGCGCTGTAATCCTGGTGAGAGCCACACTAAATCCATGATTTACACTGATGAATGCATGGAGGGGCTGGTGATCCTCGCCATCCCCTCTGTGGCAGATTTCTGTATGAGTGACACCACACCTCCTCTCACAATAAACCTGAGCAGAGTCTGGATGCTCCCAGCTGTTATCTGTACATAAAATCAGAAGGGCCTGTGCACACTGGGGCTTGCCTGACAGCAGACTGGGGACTCTGGAGCTCATAAAAATTCTGCTGCTGTGTGTTTATTCATTTGGAAATGACCAAATATTTACCCCCACGTTTTATTGAAATACACCCTGCTGGAATCATGTTTCCACTTCCCGAGGGGATCATTAGGATCAATAGCTGCAGACTAGGAGTTCATCCCAAGATGCAAATACCAGACTGCAAGGCACTCATCTTGGAGCATCAGATGCTGCTGATCCAAACAGCACAGGTTGCATTCCCCACCTCTCCCATCTGCACTGTTCAGGGGTTTCAGTAAGAAACGAGTTTAAAGGTTTCTGAGCACTCAGGGGCTGCCTGTTTCCATGGGACAGGCAGCTATTGCAGGGGCAAAGTCCTGTGTTATTGTCAAGCTTCTGGTTGCTCCTCTGGAATGATCTCTGCAGCTTTATGAGGGAGCCCTTCCTATGCTCTTCTCTACCACAGGGGTCTGAAAATGCACATGACAGCAGCACAGCATTTCATTTTCCCAAATCCCCATCATCAATTGTAATAGCAGCAACATGATACTTCAATGAGGGGATTTGTGCAGCAACCTAAAAATCCTTTCACAGAGCCAATGCCAGCATGAAAGCTTTGCAGGCAGGGCAGCTGAAGCCCAAGAAGTGAAGCAACACACCAGGATCCCAGGATGGAGCCAGAAGAGCTGATCCCCTGGTCCAGAGCCCAGTTCTGAGGGCTGGGCTCAGCCTCAGTGCTCCCAGGGCACATCAGCTCCCACCCCACACTTCATCCTGCCCCTCTCTGCCTTTAGAGTCACTGCCTGTCTTTACACCACACCTTGAGTGGCAGCTGTGTGGCTACTTAAAAAATACACAGTGTGCAAAATGAGCAAAGGGCCGGGTCTGGCAGCTGCCAGGCAGCACACAGCTCTCTGCAGGCTGGCAGTGAGATCACCAGAACCACCTCAAGGTTCCTGCGTGCGTGCGGGTTCCGCTCAATTACGACCACACCTCCGGCGCTGGGGTTTAAATTGTCTGAGCAAAGACCACGCCAGGACTTATTTTTAGTCTAATATTGAAAAGTGCTCTGTTCGCAAGTCCAGACTTGTGTCAGCTCTGCCCGTGCTCTGGGCTGGCTGGACACCCTTCAGCTCCAAACCCAGAGCACTGTGCTCACACCTGCAGCACTGGTAGCTCCAGGAGAGCTCTGGGGGCTCATGGTGGAGGGGTGTCCTGGGGTGACTTTATCATGCTTGTATCCCCAGTTGTGTGTTCTGTTTATGTTGGAAGTGGTGTTCTGTACCTTTCAGGCTCGTTCTGAGAGAGAAGGGGGGGAGAGAAGAAGCTCAGGGTTTGTTTTCAGAAACTGCACTCACTGCTCCACATTCTGCTCCTGGACTGTGTTGTCTGCAGCATGGACAGACAGTGGGATCTGTGCTTTTAGTTAGTTTAGCTAGCTGAGGCAGAGAAGTTCCCTTGACTGTTTTGTTTGTTTGTTTGTTTGTTTGTTTGTTTTTTCTTTTTCTTGGGATTATTTAAACCTGTCCTGGACTGAAAAACCCAGAGGAGCACCGGGAGCTCACACCTGAAGCCCACCAGGGCCAGGACACGGCATTTTCCAGTGCCAGGGGGACTGATAAGAGACTGGGAGAGCTGAACTAACCCATGGCAAGGACTCTCTCAATTTGTCATCTCTCTTCAGAGCGGTGAGAGGTTTTATTGTTTCAGATTATCCATTTTTTGTGCTTGTGGGCACTTCATTTGTTAAAGAAATAGTTTTTTCCACTTTTCTCTAAGGAGATTTTTTTTTCTGGACCAGTTGGGGGAGGAACCATTTGGGTTTGCTCTTCCAGAGGGACCCCGTTTGGAGGTTTCCTCCCAAATTTGCCCTAAACCAGGACAAAGGGCCAGGGACTGACCAGCCAACTCACAGGCAGGTCTGCCATGGTCACTCACTAAAGGCCATGCCAGACTGGTTTTGGGGGGTTGGCTGAACCACAACCACATGGCACGTGTCCCTGTGGGGTGTGTAACTCACAAACCACAGCACAGACACTGCAACCATGCAAATCCATCAGGCTGAGCCCACCTGGCAAAATGGGGAGAACATTTCCAACAGCCAGCCATGCTAGGCATCAGGGAGCGGATTAAACTGGAGAGGGATTGCCTCAGTGAGTCTACACCAACGAGACTACAAACAGTGCAATGGCATCACCAAGATGACAGCTATGAAATCTGTGGACCCACGCTGGTGTGTGGAGAGTTAGACTTGATTAGAGAGAAAAGGACTGTTTCAGCTACCCTTCCCACAGGGGTGTCTAGAGGGACTCTAGAGAGGGCTTGTGATCCCCAGCAGATGAAATAAAGGCCCCAGAACTAAACCCAGAGAGCCCAGCTTTCATTCAGGTGCTTCATATTACCCCCTAATCCTCTTCCTCCCAGCACAGCTCAGCACTGCCTGTTCTGCTCTTTCCCTATTTCACCCCCTCCTGTGACCCTGAGGCTCTCTCTGCTGCAGAGCACCCTCAGCCAAGGGCACTGACAGCCCTGACAGAGCATCCCCCAGGCACTCACCCAGCTACAGAGTGAGCAAGGAGCACAAGCAGAGTCCAGGGCAGCAGCTGCAATGATCCACATGTTGGTTTAGGGCACCTGCCCAGCACTGGCACATCCTCCTGTATCCAAACCACGCTTCCTCTGCCTGGCCTTTGTTGTCTCCTCACCCTCAGGGCTTCACCTGCTTGTTGAAGTCAAGGGAAGGAACTAGAGGAGAGCTCAACAGCAGAAAACAAGCACAAGGGATTACCTGACCTTCTCAGAGACTTCAAGCATTATCTTACCTTTTTAAAATTAAACTTTGAGAGGGTTTTACTATCTCTGTCCTGCACAAAGCTTCCATCTCAGAATGCTCTCCAAATTTCTCTAACCCTTCTTCCCTTTCTGCTTCCACCAGAATGCTCCCAAATGTCAGCACTGGTTCCTATCCTGTTTACCCAACACATCCACAGCCACAGACTCCTGAAGCTTGTTCAGCTGCCTCACACTGCACTGTGACAGGTTCACGTGACCATTCTGAGCTCTCTGGATGATGAAAGGAGCATAAAGGACCTTTCTGTCTCCATCAGGGCACACGATCCAGTTATCACATCCCTGCAAGTTCCTGCCTGTGAGCTGAGCCACTGTGGCCACCCAACTGCACAACCTTAGCCCGGGACAAGCACAAAACAAAAAGTGTCTTCTTGAACACCTTTTCACCATGAATGAGGTTACTGCACCACCCATGAAGCTGAGTGGAACCTCATGCTATTCACACAGCAGGTACTGGGGGCATCAGTATTTAAAATCCAGCAAGTGATTTACAAGATTTCAGTGAAACAACGAGAGTAGGGACAACCTAGAGGTGACTCTGAATATAGATGCTGAAAAGAAATGCAAGACTTTTACAAGAATGAGACACTTGTCTGCTCTCCAGATCATCCCACCTCACAACACCTTCATCACCTCCCCACATGCTGTACACACGTGCAATTCTGTGATACAACATCGATCATCATAAACATCAGAGAGGCTCTGAGTTATTCAGACAGCACTTGGGAGATATTGCAAAAAAGGAATGTGAAGGGAAAAGTGAGTTGCAACTTTAACTCTGGGGACCTTGCCATCTCCTCCCATCATCAGGAAAAAACAAAAAAGAAGGGTGATGATGCACCCACAGAGGAAAGAAGTTTTTCAAAAGGGGAAATTTCTGTGTTTCCTTCCTGAGATTTGGCTTTTAAGAAAATAGTATTTATCTAATATGATGCAAATAAGTAGCATGGATCTCTTCTGGTGAAAACAAGGGAAAAGTCCTGGGGAAGGATGGTGTGGCCATGGCATTAACGATGCTGTATCTCAGCTTGGTGTCTCCAGTGCAGTGCAAGGCTAAGCACTACACAAGAGCTCATTTGAAGTGCAGTTTTCTAATCAGAAAAGCTTTTAAAGAATACCTGGCCAGCGCCTGCTGTGGCTACAATCAGATTTCTTTTAAAATCATAAAAGACTGAGCTTTCCAAGGAGGAAACACCCCCCATAAAATCTGCAGAGCAGAATTGCCAACAGTCAATTGCTGTGCTCTCAGCTCTGGTATCTGCAACTGGGATGGAAACACTGCACGGATCTCAAAATCCCTGCCTGGTCCCGGCTTCCCAAGGGTTTTACCAAGATCCTGGTGGGTCCCCACTGGGGAGAGACCCCCTGACACAGACATAACACCCTCCACCAGAAATTGCTGAGCCAACGTCCAGGCATCAGATTCTAATCTACACTTGTATCCCTCCCTTGATTTTTATTGCTCTGTGCCCGTTTTCTACTGCTTTTGGGACAACTGAATAGGAGGGAATGCTGAAAAGAATTTCAGCCACATTAAATCAAATTAAGCATTTGGGGAAATCTGTTCTTTCTTTGTGGAGACTCAGAAAAAAAAATGGGATGGCAGGGCATGGATGGATTTTCTGCAATTTTCTTATTACCTATGTTTAGAAGACTCATGTCTTTTTTTCTTGTACTTCCTACAGCCTGTTTTGCTTTTATTAACTATCCTCAAAAAAATAAAAAAAAGAAACCCAAATCCAAACATAAAAACAAAGCAATAAAAGAAAACCCTGTTAAATCAAAGGCCATAACAAGCACATCTTGCAAGTATCAATAACTCAAATAACTCCATGTACTGAAAGGGCTGAGAATGCTTAAACTTCAGCTGCAATTTTAAGTAGCATGTTCTTCAAGCTGCCATTGCAATAGTTACCAAATTCTCCCTCTCCAATGTAGACAACAGCAATATAAATCAGATTATTTTTTTTAAAGATCCAGGGAAAGAAAGCTCCGTGGCTTTGGGAAAAAAAATCAGACAGAAGGAGTGATTAAAGAAGATTCCAGGAGGCAATAAAGCATTTATGCAAAATGTCTCATAATAACAAACAAATTAGGGGAAAGCAGCTGTATGGGGGGAGTGGGGGAGAGGTACTTACACTCTTCTTCCATAACAACTATTTTAGTTTCTGAGGCTGGTAAGACTTGTGGTGCTTTCGTTGTTCCTGGGGAAATTAAGGTAAGAAAGTAGTGAACAAAATATCTCTTTTGAGCAGAGCAGGGTGGGCTTAGCTACTGTGGGGAGGAGCAGAGGGGCAGGTGCTGCTGGGGGGCACAGGCTGGGGGCTGACAAGGTGTTATTGGTGTAGGGCAGGGGGTTGGGGTGACAGAGGCAGGACAAGGAGTGTCCCTGCCGGGGATGGCACAGGGCACGGTGTCCCCTCGCTGTGAAGGGCCTCGTGTCACCACAAAGAGGCAGAAATGGCTCAGGGCTCACCTGGCAGGAGCTGAGCGAAACCGTGGGAGGTTTTCTTAGCCCTGATGGCCACAAGAGTGCGAAGATGGGACGGCAGGACATGATAGTGGGGGAAAAGGGGAGTTTAAGAGAAGGTGGGATTTTCTGGAGAGCCTCCAGCTCACGGGTACGTGAAGTTCTGCAGCACAAATTAATGCTTGTACAAGAGGTGGAGGGACACGAAACAGATGAAGGCCAGGGCCCCAGGCAATAGGGATGGCAAGCACACGTAGTGATTTCCTCTTTTTTAACCAGGATACTGGGAACCCCAATGCCCACAGACACCAGCTCTACTCAACCCTGCTGGCAGCAGCAGCACCTTTGGAGAAGTCCCTCACACCCTCTGGATGCACAGAGGAGAAAGCCCCAGGAGCCTGGGCTGGGGGTGCGCTGCCTGCCAGAGACAGAGGTGGGATCACCACAAAAATCTAGAAGCAGAAAGGATTTTTTTGTACAACTTGATTTTTTTTTTTCCTGCAGTGTTTAATAAGGGGAAGGGCAGTCGAGGAGATGCCTAGAAATTTTCTGAGGAAAAAAAGAATCTGAAACAGTCCCATGTCACCTGTGCCCTCATGGCCATGTGATATCAACATTAGACTATTCAATAAAGAGCACTGAGAAATGGGACATTTTTCTGAGAAAGCATTTAATTTCCTTCAAAGTCATAAAAATCTGCAATACCGAAGCACAGTATATTTTGACTAAGTCCAGAGGCATTTCCTCAGAAATTAACACCCTCACAAAGTTTCTCAATGCAAAAGCATTTTTTTCTGAGCTGAGAGTTTTGTGGAAATACTGGAATTCTAGAGGAGGGATGAGGTGAGGGTTTGGCTGATGGGCATTTTCTAAGTGCCAAGTGGGGTCCCTGCTCTGCAGATACTCCCTCTCTCTAAAGATATGCTGGTTTTGGTGACTTGCAACAGATCCCTATGGCTGAACAGCTGCTTTTCTGAAACTGAAAAGTGGTATTGGAATAGAGCAAAGAGCACTTTGCAATGGAAGCCACAACAGGATCAGTGCTAAGGAACCTGGGGAAGAGGAAACAGGGGACAACACACGTGTGGATTCAGATGCCCTGAGGAGTTTTCTACTGAAAGATATCACAGCAGAAGTGAGATTGCAGAAGTGATGAAAGCTTGCAAGACCCCAGGAAGGCCCAGCAGTAAGGGGAGAGGAATATTCCAGGACAGCTTGTGCCTGCATACTGGGGAAGGCTGCTTAACTCTGGGTAGCTCCAGGGGAAAGAGGAAAAATGAGTGCATGGGGGTAACAGAGCCAAAGAAGCCTCCAGGGATCACCATCACCTGGGCTGCCTTTGCAGGGGGCTGCCCTGGCCCTGCTGCCCTGGCAGGTGGTCTGCACACAGCAGCAAGGTGTGTGTGCAGCTGAGCAGCAAACCAAGGGCAGAGAGGCAAGGCAGCTGAGAACATGGATTCATCCAGGCAGGGAATCCACCAGATCCACAGTGAGATCTTCATGTGCCTTTTGTGTTTTTCAGGTCTCAGCACATTTCTGGGCAGCTCAGGAGTGAGCCCACGGCTGCTGTGAGTGGTCCTTGCCCCACAGTGTGACCCTGCAGGGGGACAGCTGACCCCTGGCATGTGCTGCCTTCCCTGCCTGGAGGCAGAGAAACGCCAGATGTGCATTTACCTGGAGCGCGGGTCAGAGCCTGGCAGCAGGCACTGCTCAGCCACACTCCTCCTCTTGCAGAGGGCTGCTGGTGATGGGGAAGGGGCGGCAGAGGAGGCAGACAGAGCTCTGGTGGCTGCACACAGGGAAGGGAGGTTGCACATGCAGCTCCCATCAAACAGGAGCAGTTTATTTGGCGTGGGACAGTGCGTGTGCCAGGGAAAAAAACAAGGAGAGCAATTCCTCAGTTCCTCACTTGGGTCACCTTTGCTATCACAACCAGAAATAAAGCCAGCAAAGCAGCTGGGCTGAGTTCACAGACACGGAGGATGCAGGCAGGGAGGTGTGAGCATGGGCGGCCTTCCTCCAGGCTCTGCCAGCACTGGGACTGCACAGGCAGGATAACCGAGGGGGAGGTTGGCCCTGTGACGCTGCAGCCTCACGGAACAAAAGATTCAGGACGGCAAACACGCTGAGGTGAAGAGAAAAAATACTGCCAGGAAGCAGCAGGAGAAAGCTACCTTCCCTCACACTGGGATGAGGCTGGTGAGAGAACAAAAAGCTGGATCCCAGCAAAGGGCTGCAGAGCCCAGAGCCAGAGGCCAGTGCTCAGAGGCCAGGCTGCCACAGCGCCCGTTGTGAATGGCAGGAGGAAGAGCTCAGGAATTTCAGTCACCCCCTCCCTAGCTGCGCCCTCCCAGCTTCTGGCAGCCACTGTAGGGACTTTCTGAGCCGGAGGGTGCATCCAAACCACCGTGTTAAGCAATATAATTATTATGACCAAGATAATAATAAAACCACCTAACCTCAGACTCCATCCGCTGAGCTCTAAGAGATGGAGCACACATTCTAGGATGAAAACCAGAAGCAACTTCACTCATCACAAAGCTATGGTCTAATTGCTTGTCCTCTGGTGAGTTTTGCTTCTCAGAAATTCTTTAAAAAACGAAACCATCAAGCCCACCAGCTTTCTTTCCTCCTTACCCCCTTTTATAAAAGATACATAGACTGTAAGTTTATTTAAAATGCAAATTAACCACACTGCCAGTGACAGATAACAAAGATAAACATTTATGCTAAGCTGCATTTTTCTTATCTCCCAAGATGGTTTTACTCGATATCCTGAAAGCATGAAACAAAATACAAGACAGACCATGTGCAGAACCTTTCTGTGGAATGGCAGACAGCTCGAGACATTTGCTGGCTTCTTCACTTACCACTTTTCACATTCAGGCTGCCTTTTGCGGTGTCTTTCCCTAAAACGTTCTCCGCTTCGCAGCTGTACTCCCCAGCATCTTCAAGCTTCACCTTGTTGAACTGCAGTCTGGAAATCTTTCTGTTGAAAAGTACAGCAGACATTTCTTACTCGATTGCCTGACCAACCTCACCAAGTGACAACCATTCCTGGCCCTGGGATGCTGCCTGGAGGGTCACCCCCGCTTAACAGGATGGGCTGCCTGACCTTGCAGGCTGGATAGGCACTCCAGCCTGGATGGGATTTGGACAAGCCCCTTCCCAGGATTTGCTAGGTGAACATCTCCCTCTGAACCCACTGCTCTGAGCATGGTTTGGTCTCACAGCTGCTCTCATTCACACACAAAGTCTCATGAGGGGTTGAAGCCAAGAGTCCCAGCACAGGCTTTCCACACTGGAAAAAAGCCACTTTACTGATGGACAGTGGGACCTGCCTGCCAGATGTGGGAGATGCCTGTTGTGCACCTTCCTCAGCAGGGATGCTGAGCAGTCAGTGCCCCACCAGTTGTGCTCAGCAGTGCCACACGCTCAGCACAAACACCCACAGCGCCCATGGGGACTCACCCCGCTCCAGCCTGCACATCCAGTCCCTGGGGTTTGCCCTGGACATATCACTGGCAGCTTCATCTGGACCTAAAAAAAGGGCAAGCACCTCGTGTCCCCCAAATACACACTCCAGGGGACTACAGACGTGTGGCTGAGCTGCACACACTCATCTTACCAGCCAGACGTGCCTCGAAAGAGCAGGAGAGGGTGGATGTGACAACTGCCCATGTCACCTCACAGCAGTGTCACCTCCCACCCCGTGCCATCTCACTGCCCGAGTCACCTCACTGCCCATGCCACGTCATTGCCTGTGTCACCNACTTCACTGCCTGTGTCACCTCACAGCCCGTGTCACCTCACAGCCCGTGCCACCTCACAGCCCGTGCCATCTCACTGCCTGTGTCACCTCACAGCCCGTGTCACCTCACTGCCTGTGCCACCTCACTGCCTGTGCCACCTCACAGCCCATGTCACCTCCCAGCCGTGTCCCCTCCCAGCCCGTGCTGCTCCCCCAGGGCAGAGGAGCAGCTCTGCGGCAGAGCTCTGCGGCGCTGCGGGAAGGAGCATCGCCTTTCCCACTGGCTATGACTCATTCTCTGGGATGGCTCTGACTAACAGGCAAAACCTTTTGTTGCCCATTTTAACAGGGATCTATAGGAGCCTTCAACACACACTGAGTGCCACCCATGAGGCCGCAGTGGCACTCCCACATGAGACCCTCTGGTTTACTACATTTTCTTCCATTTCAGCCATCTTACCAAAACCCGCCCTGTGTGCTCTTCTCATGAGAACATCTCCATCTGCTTTCTACCCCAAGCTTTTACCTCAGGTCTGTGTCACTTTATTTAGAGTCTTGGAAGCGCTGCCAGCTTTAGAAAGAGGTCCCAGTGGCCGATGTTGCTGAAGGCAAATATAATTCCATTTATGTGGAAAATAATCATTAGCCCTGGACACAGTTGCAATGTTACACGTGTCATCCGAGAAGGACTTTTCTCTGGGCTGTGCAAATCATTGTCCATAGGAAGCCCTTCACAGAAGCACACTGGCATCTTTTTAACACCCTGACAAGCTGTTCTCCTGGGAGGGACGGCGCAAGGACACAGCAGGAACATCTCACTAGTTATATTAGTAAATTAAAAGCACTTGGAGATGACTTGGTAGAGCTCCCAGGAAACAGGCGCTGCCCTGTTTTACAGGATGCGGTCAAGTGCTCAATTGCATGAGCTGGGGCCACATGTGGAGCAATTTTTAAATGAATGTTGACAGTATGCAAAGACCTCTTGCATCCCTCTAACTGTAGGTCTCCCCCAATCCATTTGTGCAGCGACTTGGGCCAGCACATTCCAACATGGGAGCCTAAATAAGAGGGCTGATTCTGCCTTCTTGACTCCCAGCTCAACACTCTTCTCTGAATGTTCTCATCTCTCAGCACAGCCTGTGGCAGCCCTGGGCATCATGGCCCTCTGGAGTCAGGTAATGCACAACAGAGAGGCATTTAAGGACATTTAAGGACATTTAAGGGCATCCAGGGCCTGTTGCTGCCCTGTGGCTGTTGGTTCCTGCACCTTGCTGGGAGGGACAATGGGTGCCTGATGGGGCTGGGCTCTGCTGGCCTGCAGCACCTTGTTCAGGAGCATGATCCCCATTCCCTCCATAGAAGAAGGTGTGGAAATGCTCATCCAAAGGGTGAGATGGCTCCAGAATGCAGCTCCAAGACGGCTTCCAGCCCAGCCATTACTTTTCCCCACCTGTCTCAACTCTCTCTGCCAGAATCCACCATTTGTTTTACAAACCATCTCTCAGACAGGCTGCATTACAGGCAGCACATGCTGAAAGCAGCTTGGAAGAGTTGGGCTCTAACTCAGAGTCCATAGAAAACATCACCCTGGCACATCAGCATGCCGGGGCTCTCTGCCAGGGCAGAGCTGAGAGCATCAATGGACACGCTGCCTTCAGCTGCCAGGGCACAGATGTTCTAATGATAATTGGCTGCATGGCAATGTCAATCCACAGCACATTTCACCAGGTGGAGCAACTGGAAAAATCCACTGCTGCATTAGAATATCACCCAGGTATGTGATCTTTTACAGATAAGGGGGTGTAAGTCCCAAAGATAGGAATTAGGGAGTTACTAGTGGCACAGAAGGGGCCACGCTTGACAGACTCAGCTCCAACAACAGGGTGAGAAACATTTGGTCTTTTACCTGGAACGTGAAATGTGAGCAGAATAAAGGAATGTGAGCAGAATAAAGAGTGATGCATTGGAGCACAGCAACATCAAGGTGGAACCAAAGGGGATTACTTTGTTTTAATGCACAAGACTTGTACTGTCAAAAGAGCTTATTTTTGCCATCACAATTTGTTGAAATTATCCTGGACTGTAAGATCCCCTTGAAAAACTAAGAGCTTTTTCCTGCTTTTCACAGCCCAAGCTAATGGTATGGTTCCTCTTGGTCTCCACACTGTGGTGTATAATGTCTGGTGACAGACTCAGGGGAAAGGAGATGAAGATCAGGAAAGGAGTTGGAGATATGGATCCGCTTTCATGTGGAGCATAAATGCAAAGAGAATTTCCCCTCTCCAAGAAGCACTGAAACAGCCAGAGAGGTGCTTTGCTTCACAGCATTAACCACGGGCCTTTTAATTAACATGGACAATGCCTGTGCACTGGAAGAACTGAACTGAAGGATGTCAAAGGGACAAGTCCTCCATCTGTGTGTGCCAAAGGTGACCAGTCTGTTTTTGTTCTATTTTACTATCTCCTGAAATGTCACAAAACTCCTTTGGAAACCAGCTTTCCAAAGCTGTGTCCTTCCCCCTGCTGTCCCCAAAGGGCAGGTACTCTGTTCTCCTGAGGGCTGATTTTACAGGCACACCAAGGAGTGGCCTCCAAGGAGTTACACTGGGCACAGGAGGTTGGGATGAAGGCTCCTGGGCAGTGTCTCCTGGGGACAGCCAGCCCTGGGAGAGCCCTGTGTGTGCCTTCACAAGGGTGCCTGGCTGCCAGACAGTGCCATTCTTCTGGAGGAAGGCTCTGCCCCGGGCTGTTTGCTCAGTGAAAGGGCCAGGGTCACTGACAGATCCCATCATTTCGCTGCAGTGCAACTCTGTTGACATCTCTTTACTCCGGGGGAAAATCTGCCTCATTGTCTTCCCTGACCCTCAGCACATATGACTTAGCCACGCACTAATTATCTCCTGTAGTGCCAGTGGAGGGATGAGCCACGGGGAATATGCTGTCTGCAAGCTCTGAGGGATAGGATTCACAAGGAGACCTTCAGCCTGGCCAAAAGAAGATCCCCAAAAATACCTTTCTGGCCAAGAGAAAAGAGTCCCCCAGAGGGCAGTTTGGAGGGACGAGTAAATCACCCTCTTCAGTGCCAATCTCCAGACTACAATGGGAAACAGGGAGATCAGCCCTTGGCCAGGACCTACACAAAGATCCTGGCAAATTCTGGCTGGGAAGGGTGTCCTCATTGGCTGAAATTTAGACATCTAAATATGAGCTCAGGCCCTGAGGCCTCCAGTGCAGTGAGAGGACAAGAAACAGGCCCTGCATCTGAGCCAAGGAGGAACTTCTCATGACAGCAGTCATGTTCCCACCAGCACTTTGGTCAAGCTTGAATCATTTTTTCCCTCTTACCTAGTGCCAAGTGGAAATGGGGCCATCTTCCCAGGTCATCTCCTCACCAAGCCATTCATGTCAGAGCACGGGATCAGGAGAGCAGCTGCCATGAGCTGCCCCCGAGACACCTACACTGAGGGCTCCGTGTTCCCTGTGTGAGTTCAGCCACTTCTGGATCATTCTGGACAAGAATAGCTCTAGGATTACTACTGTTGTAGTATTTTATTAGTCTTCTAAAAATAGGGCAACTAACACATAAGTAACGAAGAAGTCAAGGAATAAGCTGATGGAGAAGACTTGGAGACCACCCCATATGTGACCCCAAAATTGTCAATGAAGAGCACAGCACATAGTAAACACACCTGAAACCCTAGGAAACGGAAATTCCAAAACACGACCCTTGCAAAGGACACGCTGGGTGCCCTGCTGTGGTCACCCATTAACTCCACTCCCCTCTGCCTGCACGGAGAGCCAGCAGCAGGAAGCACACTGGCATTGCTGAGAGCAGGAGTGCCAGCAATTGCTGTAACGTGCACTGCCTGCATCCTGCCAGAGATTTAATTGGTGCCTACGTGCTGCCCTGGCACTCTCACCGAGCTGCATTCGCCCTGAAAGAGCAGGTTAATGATTGGCAAGAAGATTCAGGATATATCCAGCTTACAAACCACAAGGGTTGTCCGGCAGCCATCAAACACTGGGCAGCTCCATTGGCTGGGGCAGGGGCTCTGGGGGGACACGTTCACCGTCCCCAGCACTCAATGGGATAAATTCAGGCAGAGGGAATCACTGCAATGCAAGGGCACTGTGGGGATGGCCACGGCAAAGCCCCTTTGTCTGGCAGGGCAGGAGCAGCCAGGAGCATCCTGTCCCTTGCACAGCCCCCCTGATCTCTTCCCTGCCTTCCAGCTGTGCTCAGCAGAGCACAGCAGAGCTGGGCAGGACGGCTGTGCTTGCAGTGCTTGAGGAAAACAAGTGTCCTGCGCTGGCTGCTCTGAGCTCCAGAGCATCATCTGGCCAGCTCAGTATCAGCTACAGAAAGAACAAATAGGAAAGGGGACAGAAATGCCCTCAAGCAAAGCAATCAAATAAGAGGGGTAAGGACAGGAAGGTTGGGAGTTTTCAGCTTGGCCATCATCCCTTCTCTATCTCCCTTCCTCCCCTCACACCATCATCTGACCCACTCTGTGCTTGACCTGCTGGGATTGAGGGAGACAGAAAGTGTCCTTGCAGTGCCCAGGACAGGACCAGCCATCCCCTGACCCATTCTACCTGCTCTCTCCTACCCCTGTTCCCCAACATTAAAGCGCTGTTCTAACCTGAAAAGCAGATTTGCCCCTTCTCTGCTCAGCAGTGCTGTGGTCTCTCTGTGCCCAGGCTTGGGACAGGCTGATTTTAAGAGGAAGACTCTCCCAGTCCTCACTCTGCAGAGCTGACACTGACACTGGTCTCAGAGTGAGGGTGAGTTACTTCTGGGTCGGGCAGTGTCAACAAGAGGGGAGAAGATCGATAAGTACACTCCAAAGAGCAGGGTCACTTGTGCAACCCCCTGCAGGCTCCAATGCAGCCAGGGGTGTTCTGGCAATGGGAAGAGCTGTGGGGAAGTAGAGGCAGTGACACACAACCACGCCAGTGCCTGGAGTGGACTTTGTGGCTGCTGTGTTGAGAGGCAAATCCCTGTGTGCTGCTGGTGCTGCTCCCTGTGCCAGGCCAGGCTGTGGCACCTGCCAGGGTGTGACGTCAATAAATGAGTAAAAGCTGAGTTTTGGGCTCTGGCTGATGCACAGACCCAATGTCATTGCAGGGTCCTTTGTATTCCTACTCCTGGAACTCCAGGCAATTGATCCATCCTACGAATGTTTCCTCCAACCCTAATGCCAGGATTTTAATTTCTTTGAGAAAATGTAGGTCCTGGAGCAGTACTCTGAGGCCAGCTCCCAGCAGGTTCTTTCTCTGCTTCCTGTGATCTCATACAGGAGCAGTGTCCCAAGAGCCAGGGACTTCCCAGCACCAAATGTGGAACAGGCACCTCGCTATCCCAAAGAGAGTGTGACCTCAAAACAGAGACAAGGCCCCTTGGGGTGCCCAGGTCTCACCACATCAGCACCAAACCATGAGCTGGTCCTGTGGCAGGGAGGGAAAAGAGGAGCAGTGCTGCTAAGAAGGCACAGAGGCCTTAGGTTGAGAGTGTATCATACTTTAGGTGGTGGTTGATGTGCTGGGCAAATCAGGACCGAAACTTCAGGGACTGCCAAAAGTGGGGAGGAAGGCCTGAGAGGACTTTGAAAGCAAAGCACATTGGTTTTAAAGAATCAAGGAGGAGAGGGAGGTGCCAGACCAAGAGCAGCTGTCATGGGGACAGCCCTGGGCAGAGCCCAGCAACGGAGATGAGCAGAGCCAGGCTGCAAATACTGATACCAGGAAAAATCATTGTGGGGAGCACAGATCATGGGAAAGGGGTGGCACCTTCACACGGGCAGGGAACTATTGCTCAAAACCCCTGTGAAACAGCACTGTGGTGGTACACAGGGTGTGCAAGAGATGTTGATAAAATTTTGGGTCTCCTCATGTCATCCTTTTCTCCCCAGGCCATTTTTCTGCGGCTGGTACATGTCACACATCCTCAGCTGTGTCTGCTCCGTGCCAAATTCATGTCTGCAGGTCTGTGATGTGCTGTGCTGGGTGAACTGCCAGCAGCCTCAGCCCTCACCCCAGCCCTCCTCCCCGAAGGTTTAACTTAACATTTTAACTTAAACAGGATGGATGGGGTTTCAGCTCATGTCTCAGTGAGGGCCTCGACCTAATCTGTGACATTTTGCAACCACAGTGGGCGAAGGTCTGTAGAGAGAGGTTTTAGTTTTGTTTTTGTAAGCAGCCAACATGGCTGGAAAAACCACACCAAATTTCAGGCACATAAAGCTCCTTGCACCTCTAAGTTTGCAGAGCCCATCAGCTGAAGCAGCCCAGCAACCAACCATGACTTGTTAGCAACTATAATGCAGTCAAATTTGATTAAATGTCCATTCCTTGACTCTCTCAGGAGCCCCAACTTGCAAAGTCTGTGGATTGTTTGAGCTCAAGACCCAACTGCTTCTCCTTTCAGTTCTCAAATTCCCTGGTTCGGTCCCAGGTGCATTGGCCAAGATGATGTCCATCATCTCCTCTAAAACAACAAGCAAACAAACAAAGGAGATGCTCTCCTTCACATCCCCCTCCAATAAAGTGCCTTCAGCAGCTAAAACCAAATCCCAAATATCGGAGACTTATAATGACATCGTGAGAGTTAGCGAGGCAGCAGCTCCCCTGGTGATTGTAACAACACCGGTGCTTGAGAAGAGTCTTCGCTTCAAGGCATCTGGAATTGCTCTTGCAAGATCCATTGTCAAATGAGCTTTTTCCTTTGTTTAAAAATGTCAGCCCAAAGACCCCTGCCAGAGTGGTGGTATAGCCTGCTTGGGTTCACTCTGGCTCCCACAAGGCTTCAACAGTCCTCTTTGCCCCTCCTTGTCTCCAGGCTTAATTAGGAAATCATTTATCTTTATTGGCACTCTCTTTCCCCTGCTGCTTTGGCATTATTTTTTTATTTTTTTTTGCCTTCATTCCAGTGCAGTGAGCTGTACAGGGAAGACCACAGCCCCATTCATTGTGGGTGGGGAATAATCTACAACTGGGAGCCCTACAAGGAAGACCCCAGCAATGAATCTGCTCAAGTGGCATCGCCTGAGGGACTACTGTACAGAAACAGGAGAGGAGGGCATCCCTTGGCTCCACTTATAGGCTAACAATAGGGATTCCTGGTGATACTGAAAGTAGGACACTACTCCCAAGGGATGTCATATGGTCAGCCTGTCCCAAACTGAACTGCCAACCCTCTCCAATCTAATGATACGCCTACTTCATCACCCCAGCAGTGTCCCCTGGTAGGAGAGCACACAAAGGGAAAGGGCTGTAAGGACAGGCACAGCTCGGGGACTACTGGGCTCCTGGGCTCCAGCTGAACATCTGCACGTCCCAGGCTGAGCCTTGAGCTCAGCTTCCAGAGGGGAAGGTTCTCTGTACCTCCACAAGCAAAAGCTCCCTCAGCTTCCTCCACAGCTGGCATTTGACCATTTGCCAGCATAATCAGAAAGTCAAAGCCCAACCTGAACTTCTTGGGAGCCAACAGCCTCAATCAGACCTGAGACGCACTCAGCCAAAAATGGCATCACTTTGGCAGCTTGGGGGGACAGCCATTCACTAGGCTGTACTTCCACTACCACCGGCAATTCTTCCTGGGTAATTTTTCTGGGTTCCCCATCAACTGTGTTTGATTTAAATGGAGACAGAGATAAAATTCCAGCCAATCATTTCTTCCACCTTAAAGATCTTTCCCCTTCGTGCAAGCCAGGCTTGCCCCAACCTGTCACTAATTACAGCTGGAACATGAAGTTCAGAAAGGAAGAATCAGAATTGTTCCCCTCCCTCCAGCAAAAATCCATTGAAAAAAATTGACTCCTTTGCCTGATGGCACCACAAGTTTTCCTGGTAAGTTTAAAAAGAAAAGAGAAAATGATTGATGGAAAAGCTGAAGGGCTGACATGCAGTTAAGTGCTCCTCTCCTCCTTACAAGATATACATCCCTCATTTTGAAAGAGATCCCCTATTCTAGAGATCAGATGAAAATCTGATCACAAAAAATAAGTGCTTAAGTCATACTTTCTAGTCAGAAACCTCGAGGCTCTTTAAACACACGGGGAGGAAAGCCAGGAATGAATCACAGAGGGTAACCATATTCTTGTCGCCCATCCTAACCCTCTGCCTGCTGAAGATCTCAGAGCTGGAGACAGATTTCAGCTGTGCCCATCTCTGCCAGGGCCTCACAGGGCCAAGGGAAACACCATGGACATCACTTTGCTGGAAGGATTCCTTCTGCCTGGCTCCAGCAGAAAACTCTATTAGGTCTTTGGATTACACTTCTAAAGAAATGATCCTGTGCACCTGGCCAGGTCCTGCACAGCCTGAGAAGTTTTTGCCTTGTGTACTTTCCCTGTGAAGGTGCCTCCCCAGTGCTCCATTTCTGGCCCTCTGAAATCCCCACTCCGAACTGAAAGGAAGCGCAGAGGATTATCTGGAGACCAGTGTTATCTCTAAGTGGAGCCAGATGTATAAATCCCATTATTGCTAAAATAATTGTTATAGAGTAAGATCTCTTTTCAGAGATTTACAGTTTGGGATGCTTATCCTTCCCTGGAGTCCCTTCCCAACACGCTGGAAGTAATGATCTACACCCATATCACATGTCCCTCCACTAAACTTGGCCCCACCAGCTGCATAATGAAGACATCAAAGTCATGAGGGCTCCCTCAACCCTCAGCCTGCTCTGAGCAGTTTTTAGCGTTTGTTCCATGCAGTCCAGACCAGAGGGAGGCAGCTCCAATGCCAGTGGACACTCTGCCTCGAGGTTTTGAGCTCTGGGACTCAGTGCAGGGGACTGAGGTGGGAATGCCAGAGTGCACAGACCCACCCAGATCCTCTCAGAGAAGGGTTCCTGCACTGCCAAACAAGGGGCAGATGCTCACTGAGGGGTGATTATGTCAGAACTGTCCCACAGAATGACAGAGTCATTTAGGTTGGAAAAGCCCTCTGAGATCACCGAGTCCAACCATTCCCCAGCACTGCCAAGGCCACCAATAAACCATGTCCCCAAATGACACATTTTTGAACACTTCCACCAATTCCCTGGGTAGCCTGTTCCAATGCCTGACCACCATTTCAGTGAAGATGTTTTCCCTAATATCCAAACTCCTCTTGGCACAGCTTAAGGTCATTTCCCTTTGTTCCTGCTCAACAGCTGCCTGAGTCCAGTCTCCACAGCCTGGTCCCAGGACAAGACAGGCACATTTTAATGGCAGCAGGGAGGAGAAGTTGGGATGGGAAGCAATTCTGGGGATGCTTCAGGCTCACACCCTTGCTGCTGAGGGAGTCTCAGACATTGGAGGAGGCAGGTACTCAGCCCTCCTTAAGATGTTTATCCTGGGGCTTGTTTTGCCAGCAGGAAGCCCTTCCAGCACCACACATCTTTGGCCTCTCACTGGAGAGAGCCAACATGTTGCCATGGAAACTGGTAAATGCAAAATTATGACTTGACAGCAGCGTCCTGAGGAAAGGGGACCAAATTCCTTCCATTTGTTTCGACCCTGGCCCAGGGACTGCGTGTCCCCCCTGCATGGCTGGGGTGGGATGCCATCCTGTCACAGCTTCTTGCTGGACACAGGTGCCAGAAGGTGAGGGAGGACTGGGATAACTGGGAGCACAGCAGGGGAGTGCCCTGGGAGGATCCCTCCACCCAGCTGGGTGTCTGGTCTGGGGCTGGTTGTCCCCTAGCTGTGAGGGAAATTGCTCCCCAACATCCTTGCAGGGCTCCCATGCCTGGCTACAGCTGCAGACATTTCTCCAGGGCATCCCAGCCCCAGCACCCCCCGCCAAACAACCAAGGCCTGAGACTGACAAGGGCCACAAAGAAACAGTCAGGACAGCAGAGGAGTGAGGCAGGCTCAGCTCTGCCCTGTCAATGCTGCCTGCAAGCCCAGGGAGCCCTTCCTGAGCACACAGCACCCACTTATCCCAGACCCACTGACCACCTCACTGCCTCATCCCGAAACAGCCACAAGTCCTGGAACTGTTACAAAGGAGGTCAACCATCTTGGGTGTGACTCTGAAACCAAACTTAACAGGACTGAAATTAAATCAGAGCAATTGGCAACGCCCCATTCAAGCACTGACTGATTTTTTTAACTGATTTTTAGTGGGTTTTAATTTTAAAAATTGCTACTCTATCAAATCCATAATGAGCTTTTATTCACACACCCAGAATATATGTTAGCAAAGAATTAGCATCAGATTTTCCAAGGGGTCAGGCAGTGGCAAGCTGACTGTTGCTGGCTAGGCCAGGATGTATGAATGCAAGCATAGCCATGATTATGGAAAAAATTTAGGATGCAACATATGTAAATATTGGGCCTTGAGAAATACCACCGTGGATTCATTTAAATCCATTCCCTGTGAGAACCCCTTCGCTTGGTCCCTGGGGCCTCTTTCTCCAGGTGTTTTAGCACTCCCTGCATGAGGTGGTCCTGAGGGTGACTGAGAGCCACCTGAGAGCTCTGCTGGGTGGGGACTTTGGGGAGACGTGAGGGGACTTGCCCTGAGTGGAGAGATGAAAGGATTTGCAAAAGACAAGGTCCCTGCAGGTGACCCTGACCCCTGGTCAGTGTTGTGAGGTACTCTGGCATCTCAGCCCTGCTCAATGTAGAGAAGATGGAGAAGGGATCCCATTCATGCATATAAATATCTCCAAGGGATGTCAGAGGATGGTGCCCAGTGACAGGACAAGGAGCAGTGGCCATAAACTAAACCATGAAAAGTTCCATCTCAACATGAGGAAGAACTTCTTTATGCCGAGGGTGGCAGAACACTCAACACCTGCCCAGGGAGGGTGTGGAGTCTCCCTCTCTGGAGACTTTCCAACCCCATCTGGACACATTCCTGCTCCAGGTGACCCTGCCTTGGCAAGGAGATTGGACTGGATGATCTCCAGAGGACCCTTCCAACCCTAATTTGTCACTCTGTGATTTTTCAGTGGCCTTAGATGCTTCTGTGTCCACCCAAATTCAGAAGGGAACAAACCAATTCCTCCCACAGCCCTGCTGCTGAGCGATGGGGTAACACCTGGGTTTGGGAACCTTCTGCATCCAACCCCCTAACCACAGAGCAGGAGTCACCCCAGCCTACCTGAGCTGCCAGGGAAAGCCTTGTCCCTCCACATCACAGGACACCTGTCTGAGGTATCCAATCCCTCCCTGACCCCAGGACAGCCCATCTAAAAACATCTGCCCTGTGCATGCCCTGCTCCTCTCCCCACCACTCTCTGAGGACACTGGGGGTCTTGCTCGCCCTCCTGGGCATGGAAACTGGGCTGAGCATGGGCCTGTGGCTCTGAGGGAGCCCCTCAGTGCTGCTCAGCAGGGACTTGGGGAGCACAGCAGCACCTCCAGCCCCGTGTCATACTTACTTCCCATTCCCATACTTGATCCGGATGTCTTTGCTCTTCTTCAGCTCTTTCCCATCTTTAAACCATTTGTAGGATGGCTGAGGGTTTCCAGCAGTCGCCTCACATTTCAGGGAGATCTTCTCACCCACATGAACATTTGGGCTTTTCAGTTTCTTCAGTTTGGGAGGAACGGCTGTGGAAAGAGAAAGGGGACACTGTGAGACCTGCCCCTTTCAGAGCCGTGCAGGAGCCCCCCGAGCCCCCTCCCCTGGGCAGAGCTCCTGCTGCCCCCACTGCCAGGAGATGATGGAGAGGGGCTGCCCAGGGAAAACAGCACACAGGGGAGGAGCATTGTCACCCTGATTTTTTTCAGCCTTTTGATGTTTGCATTTTTGTAGTGGAGTTTCTCACAGGTTTTCATATAAACAAAGTGATGTTACTGTAAATTGTCCTTTTTGTTTTTCATACCTCTCTTGAGAAGGAACAACTGATGGACTTTTAGTTTGACCAGTGTGGTTGGAGAGGTGGCATCCCTGCTCATTGTCCAAAATCTGTATAAGCCAAAGTAAAAAATAAACTTCCCTCTTTTTGCCCTGACTGCATGCATGTCATTTATTTCGTGTCCTATAGTGACAGAGCCTGGAGTCAGGAACATCCACATGGGGGACAGAGTGAGCCCTTGGCTCTGGAGGCTCCACATGGGCAGATTTGATGGTCCCACAGCGGCCCAGCCCAGGCAGGCAGGACGCCTGTGTCTCCTGTCCCTGCACAGGTTTGCTGAGCTCCCACCACGCACCAGCTCAGGCTCTTCAGAGACTGTTTTCCCCCTGCTCCTTGCCATTGCTGCTGCAGATTACCAACACCTACATGACCTCTGTGGCTGCCGTGGGCGTGCTGCCAATCCCACAGCCCCAGCAGCCCCAGCCAGAAGGTTTTTACTGAGGATGGAGCAGAGGCAGGTCACAGGGAGCAGGGCCCTGTGCCCCAGATGCTCTGTCTCTGCTGCAAAGACTTTGTTTACCACATCAGCATCGGGAGAGCACTGAGAGGGGCTGCAAGGAAAACCTGCCTGTGAAAGGGGTGAGAAGGGGAGGGACGGCCACTCCTCAGGCTGCAAGAAGAAAAGAGAAAGAACAGGTATTTTCAATGTTTTTATGCCAGCAGTGTCAGGCTGGCCAGAAGCCTTTCCAGCCTGGAGCCTGGCTATGCACGTGGGTGTTTCAGAGAGGTGATTTTTACCATGCACCTGGAACATCAGACAGAGGGGGAGACACTTCTTATCAATCTCTGCCAGGCTTTATATTAAACCTGACAAGAAAGGATTAGCAGGCTTGCAATTTTTCTTTCAACTGACAGCTCTGCACTCTTCCAGCTCCCTTTTTCTCTCTCAGTGTTAACCTTAAAAAAGGAAACAGCAACTTGCTGGTTTTGCCATAAGAATATTGGTACCAATGGTTTCCCCTTGTCTCAGATGTGTTTAGATTGAGAATTTCCTCTTTCTAATATGCACAAACCACCTTCTAATTGCTTCGTGCATTCGGATCTTGAGAAATGGCAGAGCATTCAAAGGCGGAGGGACTGGATGGGTTTCATCAGAGCAATCAATGTTTTACAGATTTTAGTATATCTCCTCTAGTTCTTCATGCCAAGCTAAGTTAGTGTAGGTTGACAGTATTTAAAGACTGTTCTCACCAAAAGGGATCTTAGATGAAATAATAAAAAGCACAGCGATCATCAGCAATATGCTCCTGTGGCTGAAAGCTCTCAGAACTCTCAGAATGAGAAGATAAATTGTCCTTAATCAAAAGGATCCCAACGTGGGTAGAAATGGAACAGTTCAGGGTATCAGGAATTAGCCAAACAAAGCTCACAGTGACTGAAAGGCCTGCCCAGGGCAGGGCTGGTCCAGGCACATCACACCTTGCAGCTGCTGCCCAGAGAAGCTGTGGCTGCCCCATCCCTGGAAGTGTCCAAGGCCAGGCTGGATGGGGCTTGGAGCAACCTGGGATAGTGAAAGGTGTCCCTGTCCATGGCAGGGGGTTGGAATGAGGTGAGTTTTAAGGTTTTTTTATGGTTGATTCAACCCAAACCATTCCATAATTCCAATGGGACAGGGACAGCACAAAAACATTGGGTCAGTCGTTGCAGGCTGTGCGCTGACATCTTTCACTGCTTCCCAGGTCACTGTGCTTTGGTACAAACAGAGACCTCTGACCAGAAATGATCTCAGCTTTCACCAAATGTTAGGACTTCTGTGAAAATACAAGGTGTCATGGGTTTTGGGAAGCCCACATCCCTGATCCTTGCCTGGAAATGGGTTGCCCAGAAGAGCTGGAAGGCAGTGAAGGGAAAAGAGAGCTGGGCTCTTCTCAGAATACAACATGGAGAGCCAGGAAGGTAAACAGGACCTTGCTTTTATAGGGGTCATTTTGGGGAATAGAGAAATAGACACTCAAATATTTATTCTGTCTCAATATGTGTCAGTTAACTCCCATTGTACCCTGAGGTCACTCTGTCCTATCCCGACATTATCCATACGCCTTAAATACAGGGAAGGTCCTGACCTTGGCATGGTTGCATCTCCTTCATTGCATTTCCAGCCCGGTGGTCTGCAGAATTATGAAGCAGGCAGCATATGGACATAATATGGACCGAGATACCAGTCTCTGAAGGGACAACTCTTGTCTCATTTCAGAGGAGCCACAGGTGTGAAGAATTCTGATATTTTATGAACTAGAATCAGCAGTAAGATGTAAAGAAGTTCAACTGGTGTTAAAACTGGTATAACCACTGAGTCCTGGGGGATGAAACAATATTCCCTTCTCGTCTCCCTTCCACAGTTCTGTGTACTACCATCACCCTGAGTGGAAGAGTAACTGCAAACTGCTGGGAGGAAGGGGTGTCAGCCCTGCCCCTCTCCACCGAAATGCTGGCAAGAGCAGAGCAAACCCCAGACACCTGAAGCCTGTGGAAGAAGAGGGCGAAGAACAAGCAAGGAACATTCCATGATCTCCCCACCAACATGAGTCACGTCTCACCTAAAGCTCTGCTCATGTCACCAGTGATTATTGCATGATTGCAGGACATTCCTAAGCAGGCAGATCCAAAAAACCCCAAAGACCTGACACAGACATGGCATCCCACCCCTCCAGCAGAGAGTCCCGCCCAGAAAAAGGGAGGAGAACATCTTTCCACCCCAGTCTACACGGCTTTGGTGTCTCACTACAGGAGGGAAAGAGACAGTGTACTCAACTCCAGGCCACACTTCATGGACTCCATGGACTGCGATCCCCCAGGTGAATCAGACAGAGCAGTGAAAGGGGAATCCAACCCCAAAATACACTGAACTGTGTCTGGGAAAAGGGCTGTGCCCAAAGAGGCAGAGCTGTGCTCCCTGACACGTCTGTGCCCCTCCTGCTGCACTGCAGCAGGGCTTGTGCTTGGACAGCGGCGTGGGAAGAGCAGGCAGAGCCCCAAGCCTGGGAAACAGCCTCCAGAGCCTTGCTCTGGGCAGACGGGAAGGCTGGCCTTGGTCTCTGGGAAGGGCTGCTCTGGGCTGGAAAGCCTCACTTCATAATTCCTGCAGCTTTCAGAAAAACACAGAAATCTTCATTTAGAGCCATTCACTACTGATGACTCGGCTTAATTCCAGACAAAGACTTTCCTCTGGTTTTTACTCATAAAAAGTTTAAGCTGCAGCTCTTATTCATAGTCTGAACTCCTCTAACTTTGGCTTCCAGCCAAGAGATCTCTGCCTTTCTCTGGTAAATTTGAATCCCATCTAGCAACCAGAAACCCTTTCCCTTTTTAGGTACTTGTAAACTGTGACTGAATCACCTTTCAACCTTCTCCAGCAGTAAACTAAAGTAGCTGGAGAGACCAGAGCAGCACACAGAGTGCTCATACTGGAGTATGTCAAAGTTTTACATTCATGTCCATTTTCAGCTTTTGACCCATTTCCCATCTCTGCCCTGTCCAAATCACAGAGTTGCAGCTCAGAAAACCATGAGTTTTGTTTAAAAAGATCAGAGGGTTGATATTAAGTGCCCCCTTTCTTAGTGCTCTGAGCATTTGGGGTCATTTTAATCTCCTCCTTGTTTGATACCTTTTCCAGCATACTAGAAAAACAAAATCACTAGCTTCACACATATCAAAACAGCACACTACCCTGGGCAAACAGCTTTAGGTGTGTACCTGCAGGGTCCAGGTCTAATTCTGGTGAAGTATCACCAGCCTCACAATGCCTGAGGTGTTGGACAGAAGAGCCAGATGTATTTCCAGGCAATTTTTCTAAGTGACAACCAAGTCAAGGGTATGTCATCCTGCAAAAAGGGATTTTAATCCTGGTGGAGCTGAGACCAACAATAAATACAAATTTTCTACAGATTTTTGCTCACTCCAAGGTCAGATAAAACCCCAGCAACCGTTATTAGATCCCATCCTACACAAGCTGTGTGAGCTGTGGAAATTAACCTTGAAACATGCCGGAGCCAGGATCGAGAAATGCACAGAATTTCCTAACTTGTTTTAAGAGCCACGTTTGACAAAAAGACCTTTGCAGGAGAGGTTTGTCCTCTGCTGAGAAGGCATCTGCTGCCTTCTCACGGAGAGGAGAGGGTTACAAGAGTCTGAAACGCTGAGCTCTAAACTACACGATACGAGCTGTTTGAACATCCGCCATAAAAGGACTTAGATGTACACACTGCTTTAATTAATTCACTTCTGATTACACTTGATACAACACTGAAGTACCTTGATGATAACAACACCTCTTTTACTTCTGGTACCTGCAGTATGCCTGCAAGCACCTCAAAGCCTCAACTCAAAACATCATTAATCATCGGCGGGCAGAGTGCCCAAACAGAGCCCAACAATGGAGCGGTGACAAAACCACATCCCACCCACAGAGCATCCTACATAAACAACCCCTGGGCAGCAAAAGGCAGCAGCAGCCATCCTGGGAAAGGTGCTCCAGGAGCTCTGGAACAGCCTGCAGTACCACAGATGCTGCTTCCCAAGCTGTGGGGATGCTCCACACGGACACATCTGGGATCTCTCGACAACTGATGCCTGAGGAGATGAGATTCCTCATCCTGGCCTCCTCCAAGGGCTGCAGTGTGAGCCACTGGAGGCTCCCCCACACTGCCTGGCACACAGAGCCTGGAAAAGTGTTTAGGGAGGTGGATCTGGAGACCTGGGAGGACAGGATCCTTCTGTGTCTCTCTGAGCAGCTGAGGAAGAAGGCAGCTGAGCTTGAATTCCCTTAGGCATGGAAAAGGGAAGCTGAAAAATGCTTTCTTACAGGAATGGAAGACATGCAAGGAGAGTTAAGACCTGCAAACTCACAGGTGATCATGCCTGGATCTGAGTGATGGCTTTCCACACAAGGAAAGTCCTCAGGTCCCCACCCAAATGTCCTCAGGTCAGGACACCCCTCCCGTGCCAGGGGGAGGGCAGGAAGGTGCACAGATGATCTCTTGGAAAGGAGCTGTGTTCCTCCGCCTGCCCAAGCCCCCACTGGTGCTGGGACCTCCACTGGGCTCTTGTGGAGAAGCTGCAGATCCAGCCGTGTCTCCATGGGTCTGAGCTCCCAGCTCTCCCCAGAGGAACCCAGACACCCAAAGGATGCTCCAGGCACAGTCCTTGAGGCTTCCAGGCCTCACTGAAGGACAAGATCTGGAGGCATGATACCCACCCAAGCTAGGTCTCAAAGGCTGCTGTTCCCTAAGGCCCTTCTGGAGAGTCCTCACCACTTTGCTGTCCAAAATCCCACTGCCTGCACAGACCATTCCTTTGACATAGGGTGCCTCAGATGGGAGTATTTCAACATTCTCTAACGTGGAAAACAGCAGAATTGATCTTTCCATAGGAATTGTTTTGCAGCCTCGGCTTGCTCCGAATTCAATCACAAACATTTGCCAAGGTGGCAGCTCCTAACTGAAAGAAACTTTTCCCATTTCTGTCATCTCTACTGCAAAGTTAGGACACGTGTTCCTGGCACATCACCATGCAGGTTGGGACACCAGACACGTCTTGGGGGTCAGCACACTGTGATACATCTCACTTCTTGCCTGATGCAGTCCCACAGGCTCCACTGTTTTAATCAGAGGTGATGCTCCTTTGCCTCGGGTTTAATTTGGCCTTTACTTGACAAGGAGACAAACCTGAAGCTCAGCAGCAGCAGCTCCTGATCCCCTGGACTTTGTTTCAAGACTGGCTGCAAATGCCAACCTGTCAAAGAAGGGACCTACTCTGAGGAAAGCTCCCTCCTGCCAGAAGGGATGGAAACATGGGATCTGCTTGAAAAAAGCCTCACAACACTCCGTGTTTGACCTTCTTTTTTCTAGGCTTTTATGGAGAGGGCAAAAGGCAGTCCCTGCTGTGCACCCAGGCAGGCTGTGGCGTCTGAGGGGAGTCAGCTCTTTGCTGGCAGTGTCAGAAGGACTCCTCAGTGTCTGTGACCCTCCAACGCCCCTGGAGGTAACAGGGCTGGATTTGAGTGAAGCTGTACAACAGCCCTGGCCTAATTGCCTGGGTGGACACAACGTCCACAGACCACACACAGCCCAGAGCCTGCGGGAGAGAACCTTGGTGTGACACTGACACATGGCCCCACAGCAGCCTCTGTCCCCAGTGGGTAACTACAGGCTCCAAACCCAGAGTATTAAACATAATATAATATCTGCAGTATGCTTTATACTTGAGGCAATTTGTGTTTCAGTTTATGCCAAAGGATGTTCAGACATTCTCATGGCAGTCTCTGTAGCCACTGTCTCAGATCTTGGTGTGCTGAGCAGGGGTACATGACAGGTAAACAACAATGACAAATTTAAATTTCCAAGGGCCAGCATTTTGCTGTAACCACTGTTTGACCTTTTAATTAACCAATAGCTGTGTTTCTCCATGAGCAGTGATCATGGAGTCATGGAATCATAGGATGGTTTGGGTTGGGAGGGACCTTAAAACTCATCTCATTCCCAGCCCCTGCCATGGGCAGGGGCACTTTCAACTATCCCAGGCTGCTCCAAGCCCTGTCCAACCTGGCCTTGGACACTTCCAGGGATGGGGCAGCCACAGCTTCTCTGTGCCAGGGCCTCACCACCCTCAGAGGGCAGGGACTCCAATGAAGGAACCAGCACTAGACCCTGTGTCTCCCTTGGGACATTTACACCTCACCTCCAGTGTCCGAGGGTCAGGCAGTGCAGTAACTGCAGAGAACAGCAAGGGTTAATAACCCAAAGCTCTCCAGGGACACCAGAGCTGTTCTTGCCTCTCCCACAGAGTTATGCCAGCAGGAGTCAGAGGCTCATCCCTGTGCTCCTGGGAGAGGTCCCACTTGGTGACAGGTGGGACAGCAGGAGCCGCTCCTCCAGGTCCTGGAGGGTCTGCTGAGGACACCCACCCAGCTGACTCACACAGGACAGACACTGATGGAAAGGACACAGATGACTGGCAGTGTGAAGATGCTGAAAAGTCTGAGATCTGTGGATTTGGGGTTGGAATGAAGCGTGGAAAGCACTTTGCTGAAGCCACAACAGATGCATTATTCCTCCCTGCATGTCCCATACCTTCCCTAACACAGAAGTTTCTTTTCCTATAACTAAGTTCCCGTAGCCTTCTGTCTCAGGGAGAAGAAGTGACTGCAACACCAATCTACAGCACTATTCATTTTTTTAAAATCTATTTAAATTGTGAGTTAGAATAATCTCTATTTTCATGACCATTCCCATCACCAAAGAAAACTGACTGGAAAGTTATAAGCAAGTTTGTTGATTTAGTTGTGCTCTTTATAGGATCCCTCTGGCAACTCAAACCATGAGATCTTAGTGGTCTTTTCCAACCTTAATGATTCTGTGATTCTATGACAAAGTGCCACAAAGCCAGAATTTCACCCTTCTCTTACAAATCCTGGCTCCACTTATATTTAAGAGCAACCGATAAATTCCTCCTCCTCTGTCTTTCCCACACTTAAAAATCCTGTTATTCTTATTTCCAGTGAAAGTTTTGAAATTGGTGTATGATTTGGTCCAGAGCCCGAGGCTGAAATCTCAGCTCCATTGAAATCAATCTGGCCACTGGACAGGGATGTCTTGCCAACGCCCAAATGTTAAGACAACTGGGCTGTGCTTTTGCCACAATTCTGGGGGTGCCCATGCACGTGGCTACACAAACACTCACCTGAAGGGCACAGCGGCTCCCAGGCATGCACATCCAAATATCCAATATTATAATCCAGGGGCTGAAGTGCTTGGATTTGCCAAACCTAGTACTCTATGAACACTAGCCGGTTTGCAAACAATGTAATTGGAGTAGAATTGCTATTGTGTTTGTTTGTTTTGAATATTTTTGGCCAGGAAGTTGTCCTGGAGGTATAGTTGAACATAAGTGATCTGGTGGAAAAATGTCATTCATTCTGTTCCTATTAAGACCAAAAACAATAGCCACACAAAGACAGCAGCGACAATTTCTGCTCTTCATGCCTCTAACAATGTGTTTTCAACCCTAAAGGCAACATCTTGTTTGTACCCAATTGATTCTGGGATCGTATTTTATATAATCAAATATATCTTTGAACAAAGATATGTTTTATGAACTGCTCAATTTCCAGATGACCTTGGAAATAGCAATTCATAAAATATAGCTTTATCTCTATCTTCACAAACAGCTAGAAAAATTGCCCACCCATGCTCTGTGGACTGCCAGTCCAGACCCAGCCAACAAAGAAATTACCCCAGGCATCCAAAATTTTAAAATATATTAATCCTTTGTACCAGTCACTGAGCACTAAGCACAAATTACTTGCCCTAGAACCCTGGTAAAGACCGGGTGGCATCCATCATCTTTCAATCACCAAAGGAAAGTGATTGAAAAACTCACCCCAGGAGACAAAACAATCTAGGTTAGCAGAAAAAACCCTCCTTTCATTAAATGTTTATTATGAAATCTGTACATGAAACCACATATAGACCCCTTTACGTCATGGCAAAGCTAAAGGCTAAAAGCTTTCAGATTACAGGGAGGAATTTGCAGATGCAAATGATCATTAGTGCAATGTCATTGGTTCTAGAAAGGGGTGAAAGAAAAAACCCTACTAAGATGTTTTACAGCTTTATGAATCACAGGACTGTTGCTTTAAAACATAGGAGAGAGCAGCTCAGTTAGAGGGGAGCTGAAATTCCTCTAACAGGGACTGCCTGCACCACCTGGGCTCTCCCGAGGATGGCAGGACAGCCGACAAACCATCAGGGACTGGTGGGAGCATTGCAGGAAAATATTCTTCCCTGTGAGGGTGGGCAGGCCCTGGCACAGGGTGCCCAGAGCAGCTGTGGCTGCCCCATCCCTGGAAGTGTCCAGGGCCAGGTTGGATGGGGCTTGGAGCAACCTGGGCTAGTGGAAGTTGTCCCTGCCTGTGGCTGGGCGTTCGAATTGGATGGTTTCCCAAAACCCAAACCATTCTGGGATCCTGTGATGATTCTCTGTCTCAGGAAAACCTGCAAGAACAGGACCCACTGCAGTGTGTGGGTACAGCACAGCCCCAAACATACACAGTCCTTCAGGCCGATCAGGACTTGGGCCACTGCAAACTGGTGAATGTGACCAAATCTGTGAATGAGGTGCCAGGTTTGTGACACAAACCTGTCCTTCCCTGCCCAGCCCTGTGCCCATCACAGCCTGGTGTGCAAGAAAGGACCGGGGCTGCACTCAGCCAGCACATCCCTGCTGGAGACCTCCTTCCTCCGCTCTCAATACGTTGTATTTAAACAGAAGCAGGACCCCAGGGGGGGGTTAACTAATGAGGTGTGAGATCTGAGGTCAGGGAGAGCAGGAACCACAGAACACCTCGCTGCAGAGAGAATGGTCACCCCAGCCCACACAGAGAATCATTCCCAGCAGAGAATCCACCTCCTTCCCTGCCCCAGCAGACTGAGCTGTGAGAGGCAGCTTTAACCAGTGTGTTTAAACATGCTTAACTCCAGCAAGCAGGGAAAAATAAGAGAAATTTGGGATCGGTTACAAGATGTTAATCCAGGGCAGGCAGAGGTCAAGTGAAGGGCAGATGCGACAGCCCAGCTGGCAAAATTTTTTTTGCTATTTCAACTTCCCAGGAAGTTCTGGGCCAGAGAACATCCTGATATTTCACACACAACCAGGTGAAACACCACACAAAGCAGGGATTCACAGAAGAAAGCAACTTTAATATCTGGATAAATAAATTCAGTGAGAAGCCTCGAGTACTGAGGTGGAGATGTTTGATTTTTAACCTATAAAATAATATTCTCTAGCATTCCGTGACAAAAGCCAACCACTTGCAGTCTTAATTACAATATTTTTTCCCATGTCTCTGCCTACTTTGAAAGTTCACCACTGTCTCTGGTGAGAGACAAATGCACCAGAGGGTATTTCCAAAACAGAAAGCCCTGTTTTTATCGGGATCTCCCCACAAGAGACCCAGGGCTTGCATTAGAGACTTGTTTGTTCTCTGTAATGTTATATTAGAAAGATTAAAAGTTTTGCTGCTGGTTGAAGAAAGGCTTTAAAGCACTGAAGCACCAGAAGTGACCGCAGGTCTGGTTTTCATCCAAACACAGGAAAGAAACTAAAGATCATCCCTGAGACAGCTTTTCCAGGAGCCCAAACCCCACCAAGGGTGGATGGAATTACCACCCCGCACTAGGACATTGTCCCAGTGCCCTGTTCACCCCGGGTCTGTGCCACTGCTGGAGCTCTGGGATCAGCATCTGATCCCTCCCCAGGGGCTGAGCTGTGGAGCCCAGGAGAGCCCAGGACAGGCAGAGACCCCCCAGCCCAGCCCAGGGAGCGAGGGAGAAGGGCCACCCCGGTCCGTGGGCTGCAGGGAAGCAGCAAACGGAGCCGTAAATTCCGACTGGGACTCTGGGCAGTGCCCAGTGGAGACACTAACACAGCGTGTCTCCTGCCTTGTCCAGAGTGCGGCTTCCCAGCATTGTTCTGAGCAGCTCCGGACCCCCACTGGAGCACAGCGATGGGTGGCTTCCACTGAAATGTCCCCCAACCAAGCTGATTTACAGCTGCCAGGAGTCTCCAGGATGTCAGCTCTTCCTGATTAATTTTTTTATCCTTATTTTCCCTCGTTTTATATTTGAATATTGCTTATTGTGATATTCTTCAGAACTATTCTCTGGAAAGCCATCCTGGCTAATTTTTGGCTTGTAAATTGCTCATGAGCAGTTTGTGGCTTGTGTTTAAAAAAAAAAAAAAAAGAAACTCAAGAAACTCTGGCTCATTTTGGTTGGATGAAGAGATTTTGTGGCCTGCATCAATTCTAGTCCCTGACAGCAATGACAGAGCTCTTATTATCACAAACATACAAACATAGAGTCGCAATTTTAAAATTTGCTTCCTGTGACTCTTCCTTAAAATTTAATCAACAGTTTCTGTTTCCACAAACATTTCTCTGACAGAAAGATCACTTTATAGAATATTCATAGGCAACAAACGAGAAGGAAGGTAAAGCAAATTTGACTTTCTGATGAGAAGAAACCCTTGCTGGCTGTCGGGCTACTTCATGGAGGGATTTAGGGAAGAGCAGCACAGGAAGGTGTAATTTTCTAGGAGATACTGCAGAACATAAGTGACTGAAAACAAAGACCAAGGATGCTGCAGCAAAATGTGGGCAAAGAGGAGACATTGGGCAACGTGGTGATGGCCCAAGCAGGGAAATTATTCCGAGTCCAAACTGGACGTGGGTTTATTGACCTGCTTCCTGTCTAGCTTTAGGTCACAAAATGGGGAATTTCACCAAACTGGGCAGCAGATCCTGCACAATACAAACAACTTAAGGTGAAAACCAGAGTTCTGAACAAAAGATGGTTGTTGAGCAAAAAGCTATTAATAGTGCTGGGTTTTATCCCAGAAATGTTGCGTAAAGTAGGACAATTCACATCCCTCCTCTGTGCTTCCATTTCCTCTCTCAGAGATCCCACTTAATATATTTGGGGCAGGGACTGGCTCTTGTTATGACTCTGTGCTGTGAATAGCACCAGGGGAACAATGCTGCAGCCAGGACCTCTGGATGCCACCACAAATGCCAATTTTGAGCAGCAGTGACAACAAGCAGAAGGAGTTTGGGATCCAAGGAAGACCTGGGAAAAAACAGGGCACAGTGCAGGTTTCACCCTGTGCTGGAAGCATGAGTGGTTTTCACCTCTGTGCAGGAGTGACAAAGGAAAAGCAAGGAGGCAGTGGAGCTGGACAGGTAAGAAGGGTCTCCACTCAGACCCTTTGCTAAAGCAAAATTTCTGCAGAGCTGCTCCTTCACTTCTGCAGTCCCACTGCAGCATCTCCCCAAGCCACCCTTGAGCAGCTCCATGCAGGGGAATGCAAACACCTAGAAACCAAAAGGGATTTACAGGGGCCTGAGGACCATGGAAACCTGATGGAAAGAGGGAGATCTCTTCTGGAGAAAGTTTTTGTAGGAAATGCTCAGTCTAAATACCCCATGCATGTGACTTTATTTCTGATGAATCTGTAGAAGGTACACGTGATGAGGAGCTGCCCTGGAAAAGCCTGGATACACCTTTGGGTCTACAGAAATAACCTGGAAAGGTCCAGAGACAGGGTTCAGGGGGACAACAAATCACAGGATTACAAGAACAAGCTTGGACGAACCACTCAGAAATTGAGCAGATCACATCGCTGCCCCGAGGGGGATCTGCAACATCCATCCAGCTCGTCCAGACACACAACCAAACTGTCCTACACATCCACACTGCACATCCCACAGGGTGCCCCAGGCCCTGGATGGCTGCTGGATACAGCTGACCCTGACCCCACAGCCTCACCAACAGGCAACAGTGGATTCCCTCTGCCGACAGGCCCTGGCAGAAAGGCTGTCAGTAGGGAACCAGTCACACAGGCAGCTACTGAGACCTGCGAGACTCTTCTGGTCCCCAGGTGCAAAAGAGATGTTCCATCATTCCAAAGATGGAATCCATCCCTCCTTTTGTCCTGGCCTTTACACTACTCCTTCTTTCTGTTCCCTTCTCCTTGCCCATGCCAGCTGCCACCAACCATAGATAACCAAAATCACTCCTCTTTGTCCTTCCTGTCTTAGTCTTGGCTGGGAGGTTGATGATTTTTTTTTTCCTTTGCAAAATCCATTATCTTGAAACCTTTAATATCACTCTTAAGCCCCAGGTTCATTCTCTTTTCATTTCTGGAGTTGCTGACTACCTCCCACATCTCACTGAAGAGCTCCCAGAGCCTTGTCTCCATGAAATCCAGAGGGCTTGAATCACCCTCTCAGGCAGACACCTGAATTTCTGATTTTCTGCCTGTTTGGGATGGAGCATCAGGAGCTCCACTGTCACACACAACTCAGAGCCACTTCAGTGCTGCTTTGAGGCCGTGGGGTCACACTTTCCCCCTGGCTGCAGGCTGTGGAAGCTGGGCTTCCACTCACACCCCATGAAAGATGACTGCTGGTCACCCTCCTGCCCTGCCTGTCCCTGCAGTGGCAGCCCCTCTGCCTGATGATCCAGCCTGAAACACCATGAGAACAAAGCCTTTCTGCTCACCTAGACGATGCTGTTTGTAGTTGCAGGACCCTTGTACATGTCCAGAGGAAGGATTCATCCCAGACTTTGTAGTTACAGGACTCCTGCAGACGTAGAGGGAGGATCCATCCCAGATCTGCTTTTGGAATGGTGCTTTTCAGCAAGGACCCACACCAGCAATTACCCAGCCCTCACCCTAAGCCAGGGGATCATGGAGATGGAACATCACAGTGGAGCACAGCCTACCCTATTATGCTTCTCACCTCATTTTTCAACTTGTGCCCCTCCCTTTGTAATTTGGTGGTAAATAAATGCCTGGACAAAATATCCCCCTAATTAACTGGGAGCGTCTTTGTGAGCACGAACAAAAGCTGAATGGACACCTCAGACAGGATCAGACGGCAGCCCTGCCCCACCAGGGATATCCTGAAAAAACATTCCCAGGTAACTGACAATGAACAGATCCCACTTCACAGGAGCCCTCAGGGTCTCGCCAGGTTTGCTGCAGGGTGCCAAGGAGACTTTTCAGAGGTTAACTCTGTGCAGTCCCCGTGGAGGGCAGTGACTGGCACAGCTTCAGCTCCCAAGGCTGTGCTCCCCTTCACTCCCCTGACAATTCGACACACTGCTGTTTATCCTAATCCATTGTTCATGGTCCACCCCACCCAGTTCTCAGCCCATGTGATGCTCTCCTGTCCTCACCAACTGGAATTAATTTGGGGTGCTAGGGCTCTATCAAGACATTTCATTGAATTCTAAGCATTGGCAAATTACCTGCTGTCATAAGATACTTTGGGATTTTATCAGACACTCAGAGTAAACACACAAGTCATCACATTTCTCTGGGGCAGCTGTTCCCTCAGTGATCCTCTGAATAACCACGCAACTTTGAGAGGGAGATCCTGGTCAGCAAGGATTGTTTATCAACATAAACTTTATTCCCCCAGAATTCCCCTCCACTGGCGTGTTATGTAAAGCTGATGCTGCTAAAACATTCAGCTGAACTTAGGTCAAGAGAAGATGGCTTTTGAAAACCTTCCAATGGTTCATTTGCAATAAACAGCTGAGAAATAAATCATTTCAGCCCTGATGAGTCCTCAAGCAGCCAACTCTGCTAGCAGGGCAACTCCAGCAGTGAGGAACAGGGGGAGGCTTCAGTGACACATGGGGACTCATGACAGGCACAGAAAGCAGCCAGGGAGGACCACCAGGCTGAGGGAGGCTGAGATGTTGGGTCTGACCATGCTCCTTGCTAGACCAGAGCCCCACTTAATGCAGCAAGTATCACTTACTGCTTCTGAATGCTTCCCAGTGGGGAAGTCTTCTGCATTCTCTCATGGACGGGGCTGGTTTCCTGCCCTGGTGCCCACAGGCACAAAACCCCTGCGTGCATTTTTCCCGAGTTTATCCAGATGACAGCATGCCTGTGCCTCATGTAAATGTCTGCCTTTCTGCCAGCCCTGCTATGCTCTTGCCTTCAGTGACTGCAGTGACAGCAAATTCCAGGGGATGCCAATGAAACGGGTCAGGAGCAGCCAGGGATGTCTGGGCTCCCACTCTTGCCCTCAGAGAGACATAGGGAATTTAAACTGACCTGACTTTTTGTATTGTCACGGTGTCCCTTCTCCTTTCAGACACCTCAGGTTTCGATCTTGTGGGGTGCAACATATTTCAGGGCCCCTTCCTGCTCTCCCAAAGGCAAAGGACTTTCATTCACAGCCAGGAGTTAGGATGTGAGACCTTAGCTCAGCAGGCAGAGTCTGCCCACAGATCACCTTCATCTCTCCAAAGCATCATTTCCCAGGTGCACCTCAGGTTTGGCATGGTGGCACTGAGACAGTGCTGGAGGTCTGGATTTGAGGAGAAAGCTTCAGGAAGCTTCATGCTCTGGCATGGGTGGAACACAGATGACAGCTGGGTGACCAGTCCAACAGCTCAGTGAGGACTAAAGCAGAACTCCCTCCTGGAGGCACCTCCAGCTCCAAAGGGCTGCTGATCCAGGTCAGCTCATCGAGGTGAGCGCCAGGCTGCTCTGACAGGTCTGGACTGGAGCAGCTAACCCAAGCCCAGTGCTGAGGGAGAGGGGCTCTCAGCTCAGCTGGTGTGCACGGCCTCTGCTCAGCGTGGCTTCTCCAGAGGGCACCAGAAGCCCTAAGGCAGGCTCTGCTCTGAAGTGCCACCCCTTTTCTGGGCACACAGAGAGCAGCCTCCACTCCCAAGCCCTCACCTCCTGCACAGTGCTAACCCAAGGCCAGCTCAGACCAGAGCTGCCACAAGAGCTCTTGGCTGCCCAGGTCGACTGCAGCTGTTCCACCAGACAGTTAAAAACACCAGTAAAAAACCAGGACAGGAGGGTTTAAGGCAGGACTCCAGTGCAGAACAGTCCTTTCCCTTTAAATTCACACCCTAGGCCAAGCATGTTTTGCAAGAGCCTCCCTGTGCAGACAAGCCCTGAGGCTCCAGTGCAGAAAAACACTGCTGCTGGGGGAAGCACCCAAACCCTTCGGAGGCAGGGCCCAGCATTGCAGCAAGGCAGGGCCCCGATATTGCAGCAAGGCAGGGCCCCAGCACTGCAGTGAGGCAGGGCCCCGACATTGCAGCGAGGCAGGGCCCAGCATTGCAGCGAGGCAGGGCCCCAGCATTGCAATGAGGCAGGGCCCAGCATTGCAGCGAGGCAGGGCCCCAGCATTGCAATGAGGCAGGGCCCAGCATTGCAGCGAGGCAGGGCCCAGCATTGCAGCGAGGCAGGGCCCAGCATTGCAGCGAGGCAGGGCCCAGCATTGCAGTGAGGCAGGGCCCAGCATTGCAGTGAGGCAGGGCCCAGCATTGCAGTGAGGCAGGGCCCAGCATTGCAGTGAGGCAGGGCCCAGCATTGCAGTGAGGCAGGGCCCAGCATTGCAGCGAGGCAGGGCCCCAGCATTGCAGTGAGGCAGGGCCCCAGCAGTGCAGTGAGGCAGGGCCCCAGCAGTGCAGTGAGGCAGAGCCCAGCATTGCAGTGAGGCAGAGCCCAGCATTGCAGTGAGGCAGGGCCCAGCATTGCAGTGAGGCAGAGCCCAGCATTGCAATGAGGCAGGGCCCCAACACTGCAGCGAGGCAGCTGCTGTTCCTGCATGTGCAGAAAAGACAGGACAGCCCCAGAGAAACGGGTTCTCAGTGTCTCTTCTGACCTGCAAAAAACACCAGGAAGAAAAGAAGGGGAAGGGAGGAGAGGAGGGGACAGAGACACCACACACGCAGCTCTGCTCATTTAGAAATGATGAACTGGACCTCTTCTCCCTCTTGAAAATTGTGATATTGAACTAAACAGAAGGAGATTTCCACCTAGAGATGTGTTTGGGGCTTGCTGTTATTTTCAATGTTGTGAATGCTCAGGACCCAGATAGGACACGCTGTCTGGCTCTGTCCTGCAATCACAAAGGGTAAGAGAAATTGGAGAGTCCCAGAAAATAAAGCAAGTACAGCACCTGGGGCTTTACGGGAAATACCAGATTATCACAGCTCTGGCAATAAAACCAAAACTGCCAGCAGTGCTTCATATTACAACTGCTTCTTTCTTCCCTTCTGAGCCCCCAAAATGAACAAGACACCTACCTAACCCCACAAGAAAACCAGGGCTGTGACTCACAGAATCTCCCTCAAACAGCGATTCAAAACATTACCAACACAAAAAATGTTACAACACATGAAATGAGCAACAGCCCTGCCAACACAAGGCTGCTTCCTAAAATTGCATGGCCTGCCCACATTTTCTAAATATAGGATGGACAAGGAAACCTCTCCAGAAGTCTTAATAATAAAAAAACCCCAACAAAATGCATGCTATGTGGACAGAGGGGGTTTTGAAAGCTGTCATCAACATATTTCCATTGCACTAAAATTTTTGCCACTCCTGCTTTCTCTTCTGTCCAGCAGCTGCAGGTAGGATGGATAAGCTTGACCACAAAAAAGAGTAATTCCCTGAATTGCAGCTTAGGAAAGTCCCAAGGAACAAGAGCAGCATCGCAACATCTTGTCTGCAGATTCAGGAGGGCAGTCTGGGAGAGAGCCAGGAGAAGAGCCTGAAGTATTACTGAAAAGAATCAAAGCCTGGGAGGTCTGTGGAGGCCAAGGTCACTGGGCACGGGCAGGGTCTGCAGTGCCAACACCATCACCTGCAGGGCGGATCAGCAGCGCTGCACCCGCCTCAGCAAACGAGCTGAGAGAGGAGCACTCAAGAGCCAGGAGGGCTCTGTGCTGGGGCTACACAGCCCCACGTTGCACTGTGCCTTTACTGCTGCTTTGCAGTGCTGCCATCCAACAGCAAAACCCCCTCAGGACACGTTCCTGTGTCACTGTCCCTTCCCCTGTTGCCCTCAACAGAGAGCCAGGATTGTCTGCCCACGACAACATTTTTCACTTGACAGCTTTTCTTCGGTTACCAACAAACCTTTTCACCCTCATGCCTGAAAGTGCACAGCCATGAATCAGGAAAGCTCAGTGGTGAGGGTCTGGCTGCTGCAGGGATACCTGAGTGTCACCACAGCACGGGGGGTGGGCACTGCCCTTCACCCCCAGCCTCCCACAAGGAGCCCCACTGCCCATTTAACCATCATCTGCAGCCATACCTCCAGGTTTTAGCATTTCCACCCCCGGCTACCACCATATTTGCCAAGATATTTGATAGGACAAGAGAAAATGGATTTAAACGGAAAGAAAGTAGGTTTAGATTGGATGTTAGGAAAAAAATCAGCCCTGTGAAGGTGGGGAGACACAGAAGCTGTGGCTGCCCCATCCCTGGAAGCGTTCAAGGCTAGGTTGGATGGAGCATGGAGCACCCTGGAATAGTGGAAGTTGTCCCTGCCTGTGGCAGGGGGTGGAATAAGATGACTTTTAAGGTCCCTTCTGACCCAAACCATTCTGTGATTCTAAGATTGTATGATTCAAGGTGACCCTCCTGAAATCCATCCATGTTTCTTCATGGATATTAACCCTTGATACCCAGGGCTATTCCTTGATCCACATGTCTGCTTCTGACAGCAGAGAGGTTTCCTCACTCCTACAGGGTCTCACTGGCCCTGCTGGACAGAAAAGGGGGGACTCAGGACTCTGATATCAGAGTGGGCAGTGGGAAGAACACTGAGGAACAGGCAATTCCGGCTCCCTCCCATCTTTCTGAGATTACCTTTTTTGGATAAAACATTCAGATTCAGGACAAAGAGTATTCACACCTGGAAGAACTGGGAGAGGTAATCCAGGACTGGGTTGGAAATGTTCTTTCAAGCAGAGAAGCAGCATGGTCAGTATCACACACACCCTGTTTTTGGTACCGAGTCATCACTTCATGAAAGATCCAGGGTAATTTTAGGTTTGGGCTGACTCGTTTTTGCTTGGTCATATAACTGGCATCCCTGCAATGTCAGGATCTCTCCTGAGATGCAAGTTTTAGCTGTGTTTGTTACCCCACAGCTATTCAGAGAGTTTATTTAAGCATTCATTAAACGTGCCTCTCACGCAGCCTCTCAGCACAAATACAGAAACCTAATCTCATTTATTGACAAATGTGAAGCAAAATATACTTCCATGCCAAGGAGAAGTTCATCGCATTCTTTGTCCTTGCCCTTCAGGCAAAAGCCTGAATGAGCAGATGAAGCACGAAAGAACTCTGCAAGGGAAAGGAGCTGTGCCTGGGGCAGTGATCAGGAGACTCCTGGCCTCTGAAAGACATCCTGCCCTGCTCCAGCACCTCCACCCTGGATCTGTGAGCAAGGGACCTGTTAGCAAGGCTCTCTGGATCCAAACCACTTTACCACTCAGCCTTTTTCAGACATCCAACCCACAGCAGAAGCCCAGCAGCTCATTCTGCTCGTGGCAGAAGCCAGAGCCCAGAGCTGGGATCTGCTGGGATGTGGAGCTGGAGCTGCTGTGCCCATCCACGATGGCGTCACAGGGCAGTCACAGGGCAGGCAGGCTGAGGAGGTCCTGCCTTGCCCTGCCAGCTGTCCACCCAACAGGGAGCAATGTTCCCACAGCTGTGGCCACTGGGGTGTTTCCCAAGCCTCTTCCCCACCAGTATTCCTCCTGCCTTCAAGCTCTGCCTTGGAAGTCAGGCAGGTGGGATCTGTTTTTGCTTTGCAGTGCAGCTGAGGTTTCTCCCCTGCAGAGAGCAGCAGGTTTGCATGGGCACAGCTGAAGCTGGTTACCCTGTGTGCACAAGGACTGTGCTAACAGCTGAAAGATCCTCCTTCTCTCCCTCCACCGGCCCAAAATCCACATCTCTCTCTGCCAGCCCTGCCCCACTCCCCTGAGCTGGGAATTGGGCACAGGAGACAGCACCTGAGCAGCCATGCAGTGCAGGCAGGGGGACATGGCCAGGCTCAGGGGAGCACCTTTGCCTCCATTCCCTGGCCCGTTGTCACCCTGGCCATCCATACCCAGTTCCTGCTGGCACCCGAGCCCCTTGGCTGATCTGCCTGCTCACATCTGCAATGTGGGCAGCACCAGGGGCTCTGAGGAGACTCCACAAACCCATGTCTGCACCACTGGTGGGATAAGGCCAGCCTGCCCCAGACCAAGGAGATTTCTCTCTCCAGGAGCACTTGGGTCAAGCCCAGGGGTGGGAAGGAGCTGGGACACAAAGAGATCTTTTGGTGTGCTCTGAACCAGCGATGGAGATGCTGAGCATGGGAGTTTTGTCAGTGCTTTGACTGCAGGAAGAGACGTACAAGAGACATAGAGGGAGCATCAGGGTCAGTAGAGGCTCTGCCAGAGTAGTGTGCTAACCAAAATTGCATCTGCACCTCAGGAACCAGGGAATTCTTGCAAAGCCCTGTGGACTTCAAAGTGGAAGAAAAAACTCACGTGAGCACAAACATATGTACACATGCACACACACGGAGTTTTGGAGAGGAATAAAGACCCAGCCTTCAAATCAAAAGCTGTTGAAAGCCAAAGGGTTGGGTGCTCAGCTGGTACATATCACACATCCACCAACAAAGCCAGAGGAGACAGGTCAGAGAAACATCTGCTGAGAACCTACTGGATGGGTTTCAATCTGATTTTACCCTCAAATTAAGCAAATGTGCAAATTCTGACACCAAAAAAAATTTCTCTGAAGCACTTCCAAACATCGGTCAATGATGTAGGAGATCTGGTTCAAATTTTGAGGGTGTCTTTTTTAAAAAATAAACCAACTAAACACTAAAGCACCTGACTTTAGTGTGGTCTTAAAGTAAATTAAAGTTTCACAGCTTGCCTAAAGAACACTTTTTCTGTCCATCTCACACATTTGTGGCTGTCTTTCTTTTTCTGATCTGCCAGCCAGCAAATATCAGACTTGGAGAGTAAATGTGGTTCCCTTCTCTTCGTCATCCTCACCATGGATGGAGGTTTAGCAAGAAAAACTGGGCTCTGACTTCTATTTGGAGCCAAAAATCTAAGGGGATGGTAGGGCTGAAGCACACTGTAGAAGAGCTCCAGGCCCACCAGACTCCTCAGGAGTTTGATCACCCCATTGCTGCACAGAGACAGCCTTGTGAGGACTATGGATCTCCTCTGCAAAGCTCCTCTCCTTTGTATTGAGGAGCTCTGGCCTTCCAGGCATGCCTGAACTAAAATCCATTCTAAGAACTGATGACCAAGTCCGCCAAGCCTAATTGCCAGAGTTATTAATTACCTAAAATGTTTAATTTTTACCATTATCTCTTGTATTTGTTGTTACAATTTGAAACATCTCAAAAATGCAACAACGGCGCGCTGCCCTTGTTGGACAGGAGACCATCCCAGGTCACTTTGGCTCAGACACCATTTGTTGCCTGGGCACAGCACCAGAGCCAGGACCAGGACACATCTCTCCCAGCCCTGCACGCTCCCATGGGATGTGGAGGGAAGTGTTTTGCCCCAGTCAGTCGCCTGTGGGTCCAGTGAGAGCTTCCCCCTTGGGCAGAGTGCCCTTCCCCAGCCATGTGATCTTGCTGTCCTGCCCCAGACAGGAGGTCAGCACAGCAGGTGATGCATGTCTGAGCTCCAGCCCTGCTGGAGAGGCCTTCGCCCTCCCAAAGTGCCTTCCCTGCCAGCACGTCCCTGACCAGCCCCAGGACAGCACAAGCTGCCAGGAGCCAGGGAAAGGAGCTCCACAGAGCACCCAGGGTGAGCCAGGAGTGCTGGGAGGTTCCTACCCAGCTTTCCACAGCCTCCAGCCTCATCCTCAGTGACACAGGTGCAGCTTTGCCAATGGAAAGCTCCAGGTTATCTCATAGCCTCTGCTCCCAACACTGTTTCTAGCACAGACATCCAGCCTTTACTGGGATTTCACAGTCTTGTGGCTTCTCAGCCAAAGGAAACAGCCTGGATTTAGGATCCTAGGCCTGAGTTGCATCTCTCAAGCTCCTATTGAAATTGATTTCTTCAAGATCGCTTCAAGAGACACCCTGTTTTTCCATGGAGCTTTGCTGCCAGAAGGAAACAAGCACACCCAAGCAGGAGGTGTGTTACCCAAAGCTCCACACATGGATATTCCAAGAGCTGAAACAGAACCCTCAGCCACTGGAAAAGGCAGAGGGTCCCACAACCCCCACGCTGAACATCCCCCCTCATGCACCTGAAAGCACTCATTGGAACCTGAAGGAAAATGAGAGGGGTCAGAGGAACAGGAGGCACATCTCCCCCCATTTCACTGGCTCAGGACCACCTGCCCTAATCTCATCCCACTTTCTCCAAGCAGTTTTTGGCTGCAATTCCATTGGAGCTCAGCCCTGAGCCAAGCCTAAGGCTCAGGGCAGCTCTCAGATCAGGACTCTGGGAGTCCAGAGGCAGGAGGAAGGATGTCAGAGCCAGGCTGCCCGTGGCAGCACAGCTTTCCTTCAGCCAGGCTGCAGCTGGAGCCCATCACATTAATGAGGCAGGAGAATGAGCTGAGCACATGACCTCCAAGGTCAGCAGCCAGGCTGTGCTCAGCCCCTCGCCAGATGTTCCTCCTCTTTCCAGAGACTGCCTTTCCCAGGTTGCTTACACCTCCAAAAAGGGATTGGAGATGGAATGCCCAGGGCTCTGACTCACCAGCTTTTGGATCCATAGTGGGATTACTTACTAATGTAGTGTTCTGCTGCATCCTGCCCCTGCCAGGCGTTCCTAGCCCTGAGCGGAGAGATGGGTTATTCCCCAACCCTGCTGGGTCCCTCTCCCATAACTCCTGTTTGTATTAACACCTGGACTATGAGCCATGGACAGTGGAGGAACAGAGCTGCACGTTCTGTTCAATCCCTCCTTCAGCAGGGTTCCAGGGAAGACCAGAAAGGAGCTGGGATTTACCTCTTCCTTTACCCCAGCATGAATCACTGGAGCTTGTGAGTCAGACCCCCCTGCATTCCCAAAGCTGAGCAAGTCTCTGCACGTTCCCCAGTGCGTGGTAACTGTCCCCATGTGTGCCCCGAGCCACATGGAGCACCAGCCCATGGATTGAGCCAGTGGAAACATGCATTGGACAGATCCTGGAGCACAGCTAACATCTGGTACCTTGTGTGCCTGGGTGTTTATAGAAAACAGAGCTGCTACTGTAGGATATCCGCTGTGGGTTGTTCTTCTTGTAAACAAACCTTTCTGGCTAATATTTCTAGGAGCTCCTTAGAACTGGAGTCTTTCCTGCGAGCAGAAGGCTGAGAACAAATCAGGAGCATGTTCACCCTGCAGCGTGGACACAGCCCACACAGAGGTGCCTTGGCTGGCAGGGAAGGAGCTGTTGTGGTTGTGCTGCTGTTGAATATCTCTGAGGTATCAGCTCCCACCACACAGCCTGCACTCAGCATCTGCCAGGGGCTTCCACAGCTCTCCCCAAACTCTCTGCTAACGTGGCAAACTCTAAAGCACCCCGGGCTCATAGACCTGGGCAATGTGCACCTGCTTCTGCCACAGTCCCACTGCTGGCTCATGCCCAGGGGCACCTTTCCCCTTCAAGCTTTGGGAGTTTCAATTGCAATACCCTTCTGCTCAACCTTTCTTCCAGTTCCTGACTCATCTGGGAACTGAGGTCAAGCCAGTTCCTACTGAAACATGAGATACTCTGTGCAGAGACTCTTCACCTGCTCTCTGGGTAGTTTTCCAGCATTAGCAATTGCCATGGGCACTTCAAGGGAAAGCACAGTGCCTGTGCTGCCAGCTTATTAGCACTGACAAACAACAAAAAGATGAAGCACACGCAATGTTTTCCTCAACACCAAATAAAAATACGAGAGAATGCCTGGAATTGCTGGGGAATTTAACCAACCAAATGCTTTACATTTCTCTGGTCTTTTCTCCCCAAGTGACCTCACGAAAGTACAGATGAAATGCAGACCCCTTTCAGCTTGCTCCTTGCCTATCTCCCTGGCAAGGCTTCCTCCAGCCCTTCTTTGTTCTCATCCCAATCCCCTGCCACAGCTCTGCCTCTGCTCAGCTCTGCTGTGAACGTGGGTGTTGGTCTTGGTCCATTTGTCCCACTCCCCCAAAGTCTACCTCAAATCTTTCAGGATGTGCCAGGACAGCTGCTTTTACACTCTTTTACACTTGTCTCAATGTCAGGACTTTGATTGTCCCGTGCCACGCACAGTACACGATAAAATACATCCTCTCTTGCAGAGGGGAAGTTCTCTCCCAGACCTGAACTTTGTGGGAGCATTTCACATTAATTTGTGGGTCTGTTCCTACATCCTGCAGCTCACGTAGTCGCTGCAGGGTGTGCCTTCCACGTGTGCTGGGTGGGACGCAGGATTTTTCAATGCATGTCACAAACGTGTAAAAGAGGGATCCTGATGGTTTGTGTTCATAGGTGGACACCATCTCCCTCTGGAGGCCTTCACAGGCTCTTCCACTGGCTAAAGCTGTAGCCAAGGCACTCACTTTAGGGCAGCTGCATCGCTAGAGGCATGAAAATGTGAGTTTAGCTTAAAGAGAGTCCTTGTCGTCAGGACAAAGCTAGCACTTCACACGAGATCAGCAATCCTCTTTTACATGTTCACAGAAGCCAAAACAATTGTGTTAAAAGCCGCAGTGGAAGACAAATCCTCTCCTCCCCTGAGTTTTAGAGACCTCAGGGGAGATGTAGCACACCCCGTGGCACATGGATGCTCTTTCCTGGAACTGCTGTTTCACCCTCTCTTTCTTCCAGAGGTTCTTCTGCTGCTCTGGTTCACTGGCAGGGAAGAGCTTTACCTGGGGCAATTCCCCCAGAGCAACTGGCAGGGCTGGGACATCACCTCTGGAAGTCCAGGTGAGTCTTGGCCATGCCAGAGCTGTGCTGGGGCTCGACAGAGCACAGCCCCAAGGGGTGTCTCAGTGTAATTCTCCATGCAGACATCTAAGAGCACAAGGGTGGATCAAGACTGTCAGAATGTCACAGGGATCAAAGTTTGGCCCTCAGCAGAGGCTGCTCAGGGACGCAGTGTGAAGGATGAAGGCTTTGCCATCATTCCCTTACTTTCACCTGCACAGACAATCTAATGAGTGTTCCTGTCCAGGTATCTGTAGACATTGCATGAGATTTCTGTAGATTCCTCTTTGCCTCCTGGCTTCAGGGGGGTCAGCACATCCCATTTGCAGGGAAATTCTATAGCCTGGGAAAACAGAGAGCACAAATGCCCCTGACAGTGCCCAGCCAGTGGCCTGGTGTGTGCCAGGGCTGGGTTTTTGCATCAGCCTGCTGGAGGGCAGTCTGAGGTCCAGCCCCAAGCTGAAGAAATGGCCCACAGCATGATCTGCTGCCCAGAGTGAGGGTCTGTGTGCCCGGACTGGGGCATCCACTCAGAAGTGGTCGGAGACGTAATTCCTCACTTCTAGAAATTCTTTTGGGGAGCCACTGCTATGGTGTCCCTCAGACCACATAGCAAATGTGACCCATGGTGTGAAAAGGTGTTCTCTGGTTCCATTGGATCCAACCAGCCCAACCCAAAGGGAGGTTTGATTCAGGGACACCACAGACTACCAGATGTCTTCTTCTAATGGGCCCACAGTGCAAAGAGAGGGCAACCTCTGTAGCAATACAGGGCAGATGAGCAACCTGGATCTAAACTATCCAATTAACAAGAAATGCAAATAAAAGGAGCCAAATACAGAACCTTTCAGTTCTCTGGTTGTGGTACAAACAGGACGACAGAATTATAGACTCACAGCATCATTTAGGTTGGAAAAGACCTCTAAGATCAACAAGTCCAACCTTTGACCAATCACCACCTTTTCATCCACACCAGAGCACCAAGTGCCACATCCAGTAATCTCTTGAACACCTCCAGGGATGGTGACTCCACCACCCGATCAATGCAGTTATCCCCAATGATCAATGCAATCACCCCCAATGATCAATGCAATCACCCCCAATGATCAATGCAATCATCCCCAATTCTACTCTGGGCCCATTAGTAGGGAGAAAGGGGGTTTCCACTCTGGCCAAGGTGCCAGTTGTGGGATTTATATGTGATAAAACAGCCTGAAGATGCATCCCAGCAGAATCCTTGGTTGTCAGTGGGAGTAACAACAGGTAAAAGGTCTTTCCATTTTCTCTCCAGGGCAGGGAACTACAGCAGGGCTTTGATGTGGCCCTACAAAACTGAGCCTCAGCTCACTGCTGGCCCTTCTCAAAGCAGGTGGCTGCTCCCTGGGCAGTCCCAGCGTGCCTCATGTTCCCGCTGTGCCCAAGCAGTGTCTCCCAGGCACCAGCCCTTCCTGCCCCCAGCAGAGGAGATGCCCACGATGCAGGCACTGCCCTGTGCCCTCTGCACAGGAGCAGGGGTGATGCTGGTGATGGCTTGAGACAGCCCCCAGCCCCTACGCCCTCCTGAGCCCCCAGGGCAGACCCTATCATTTTCAAGCAGCTGTTGCTACTGCCTGGTGATTCCAAACTCCCTGTCTTGAAGCTTTCCCAAAAGCCTCCTCCCAGATCCCGCAGCAACACCATCTCTGTTCTGATGTCACCAGCCTGCCACAGTAGCAGCACTCCCTGCCACCCCAGCAGCTTGGGGCAGAGCTGGTGGAGGAGCCCCTGCTCTGGGTACAGCAGAGCCCTCGTGCTCAGGGTCAAGGGATGAAAAAGGGGAAGAGGGAAATCCTGCCACCAGTGATGCCAGTGCAAAGCCAGAGCAAGCCTGCTCAGGTCAGGAGCTGTCACTGGTGTCACTGCAGCAGGACCAAGAGCAGAAGTGCAGCCAGGCAAGTGAGGAGCTGAACTGACAGGCTCGGGACAGGACCTGGTCCAGCTTGGAGCCTCTTTTAACACTGATAAAACACAAAGCCTGACACAGTCGCTGCTCTCTCCAAATGCATTGCCAGATAAACCGAGATAAGAAACAGCCCAGGATAATCCCTCCCTGATACCATGAGAGAAAGGAATTACACCGGGCTGCATTACCACCAAATCTTCTGTATCTTTCCGAGACAGTTCTTGCACTACCCATGTACTCAGGAATGGAACTGTATCCGTTAAAACGTTTAATCCTGGCAATATCATAAATATTGCCTTACTCGGTCAGCAAGGAGCAGTCAGGTCTCTGAAGAGCAGCCTGATTTCAGGAATATCAGCAAAGAGCCCACGTGTCTTTCACTACAGGTCATTGCAGTTACCTCACAAACCGAGGCTGTAACTAAAATCTGATCTCTGAGAGTTGATCTGTCTCAAGGAACAGTACCTGTGACCCTCCAAAATTACGGCTTTTGGTGTTTACCTCAGGAAGAAGTGAGAAAACAATCAACTAAACAGCAAATCACCACACAGCAGAACCCCCTGAGAATCAGCACAAACCCCCTCGATTCCCCTATCACCATGACAGGAGCTGAGTATTGCTGTTCATGAAAGAGCATATTGCCCTGAAGCCTTGGGGCATTGGGTATTTATACAAAAACAAAACCAAACAAACAAAAAGAAAAACAAAGAAAGAAAAAAAGAGAGAAGGAAAGAAAAAAGAGAGAAGATGAAGAAGAAATCAGACCTGTAACAAAAGCAGATCTATAACAGCATGAAATATGAATGAGATGCAGAGATTTGCACACTCGCCTGGCAAACAGTCCCTGGCATTTGCACCCTCATGCAACCCACAACTCCTTTCCTGCTGGCTTGTCTCTTCTTCCTTTAAGTAAAATTTGTTAAAAATGGGAAGTACCTTTTCCTGGGTCAGGTTCTCTTTCCCCTTTTTTCCCTTCTTTGTTCTTTTTGCTCTTTCCTTTCACTTTTTTCTTGCTCTCGGACATTCTGCACAAGTGTTTACAGTCTCAGGAAAAGACAGTCCACACCAGATCTATATGCCCCACGACTGCTACTCCAAATGTTACTTGCCAGCTGCAACTTCCGACTGTTCTTATATTGTTTCTGACACAGACAACACCCACCACTGGGTGGAGAAGCAAAACTTTAACCGTTTGCTCACTGCTCCCAATTGGCTGAAGAGATGCCCTGGGTTGCAGTGGGAGGGTGAGGGAAGCAGGGCTACGGGACAGGAGAAGCTCAGCCGGGAGTGTCTTGGACACACGAAGTCCAGAGGTGCTTTTCCACCTGCTGATTCTGTCTGTGACTGGAAGTTCTGAACAGTTTCTGGAGTATCACAGAAATGAGTGGTTTTGGGAGTTGCTGAGGTTCAGACAGTGATACGAGAGACGCAGTGGAGTCTAAGGAAAAGGGCAGAGGCTTGCCAACCATTTTCATTTTGCTTTGATCCTGCAGAGGGGTTAAGTTGGCCTTTCTCTTTCTATTGTTGTTCCCACCATAAATCAGAGTGACTTCACCTGCCCTTGCACCCAGCTCTTTGCTGTCCCAGGAAGTCTTTCCAAAAGTAAGGAATAGCTGGAGAGCCCTTACCTGCACTTCTTGTCTCTGTCCTCCATCTCTGGGAGCTCTAGGTGGTTGGTTAAGCCCACATCTCACCTGCCTGGGGGTTAATCAGGCCCTTTCCACAGCCCAACATGTGATGAGTGAGTCGGCCCCGTCCCCTTCTGCAGGGCTGCTCATGCTGACACCGCCTCAAAAGTCCACCAGGATCCCCAGCTGGAAAGCCCCAGAGAACTGCCAAATCATTCCCAGAAGCAGCTAGGGGCTTCAAAGGCCCAAAGGGGCCAGAGGTTGTAGGGCACAGGGTAGCACATTTGATCCAGTCATCCATGAATCCAATCCAGTTCCGCACTGGTGAGCAAAGCGTGTCCTCCAGAGACGTGCTCCCGCCTGGTGTGTGGACATGGAGAAATGAACGAGGTATCAGCCCCCTTGGGATCCTCTCCCAGTGGTTAATCACTCTCATTGTTAACAATGTCTGCCTGCTCTGAAGTGAAATATCTGGCTTCACTGTCCAGCCATTGTTTCTTACTCTTGTTTTCTCCTCTAGATTAAAAAGCCCTTCAGCAACTGGTATTTTCTCCCATGAAAGTACTTACACTCTGTAATTAAGTTATCTCTCAATTTTCTTTTTTGATAAGCTAAACAAATCAAGTTGGTTGTAGTTGGTTTTTTTTTTTCCATTCCTTGCTGTATGGCATTTTCCCCAGCTCAGGATCATATCTGTGGCTATCCCATTTTGCAATATCCTACTTAAGCTAAGAACACAAAAACCAGGCGCTATTCCATTGTCTCTTGTGGACAGAGGAAAATACAGAGGCAAAATCCCTACTGCCACCCATTCCCAGCCTTTTAACCCCCAAGTGCTACGTTCAGGCACTGGGCTTCACATGGAAAATCTGTCCCTCTGTGGCTCTACTGCAGGTCCCATCAAGTCCCTGCTCTGCCAGACGGAGTCTCCAAGAGGAATTATTTTGCTCTTTCACAGCCCCAGTCCCTGTGGTGAAGATTCATTTTGTTTTCAAGGGGCCAGCGTGCTAAGCCACACCGAGTACCCTCTCTAGCTTCTGTCTCCCCACTGACCCTTGAAACCCCACCAGTCTCTGTCTCTCTTGCTGATTTTATGAGCATTTTCACCTCCAGGTTGCCGGTGACGATGATCTCACAGAAACATCTCAAGGAGCAGTGACCTCCTGCCAGCACTGGCTTTCTGTTAGTCAAACACTGCTTCACCCGTGTGTGAGGGGCAAAGGAGACCTTCCAACACTCCCCTTGCAGTTAGAGCAGAGGACACCATCACACTGAGCACTGGGGCACAGCATAACCAGGAGCTGAGATGTGAACACCAGACAGCACGTGAGCAAACCTGCTCTGATCCACAACATAAAAGCTCCCAAGCTGGCTGATTTGGAGTTGGAGCCTAATATACATTGTTGTAACCTAGAACCATAGAATGGTTGAGGTTGGAAAGGACCTTAAAGCTCATGTCATTCCACCCCTGCCATGGGCAGTGACACCCTCCGCTCGACCAGAGCGCTGTCCAAACAGACCTTGGAAACTTCCAGGGATGGGTCAGCCACAGCTTCTCTGGACAACCTGTCCCAGGGCCCCAGCACCCTCACAGGGAAGAATTTCCTCCTAATATCTAATCTAAACCTGTTTCAGCTTATCCTCTCACTCTATGCCCTTGTGAAAAGTCCCTCTCCAGCTCTCCTGTGAGCAAGCACCTTTAGGTACCTGAAGGCTGCTATAAGGTCTCCCTGAAGCCTTCTCTTCTCCAGACCCTCCATGTTTCCTTGTCACAGGACAGCAGCAGTCCATGATGCTGTTTCTTTTCCAAAAGCAAGGCAATAGTGGTTACTGACCAGTTAGTGTCTTCTGGGTCATTATGAGTGATGATTCCCACATGGCTGTTCCACTCTTTGGCTCATTACCATATTTCTCTTAGCTAATATGTTTGTAAAGTCCTGCAATTTTGTATTTGAGCTCTACTTGATTTCCCTCCAGATGTCTTTATGCTTGTTGTCTGCACATCATAATTCCAGATGTGCATGGATTGCTACCTATTTTTCTCTTTACTAAATTTGCCAATCTTCTTATTGCTTCCAGTTGTGGCATTTGGTGCTACCAAGATAGGACATGTACAGGCTAAATCTTGTCCACACTCGTGACTCTGATACCTCAGCTTTCTTGGCCTTTGCCCCAAGAGCTCCCAGTTCTACTCATTTTCTTGAGAATGTTTTAACACCCAACCAATTTCACCCAGTTTTCCTCAGCCTTGGGAAAAGACTTCCTTGGAATCCTCAGGAGTGTTTTGTACCTGTGATTAGAGCTCCCATCTCGTATCTTGTATGAATGGAAACCCATCACGGGCATTGTCCCCAGGCCAACCACGGGGGATTAACACAGCCACCTAAATCCATAGACAGCATTTACCAGGCATCCTGAGGCCCAAACCCAGTACTCTTGGTTTAGGTGTTAAATCTGATGAGTTTTGAGGGACTTGGATGTTTTACTCCTAAGGATAGTTGCCTTGCCAGCACATGTGTCCTGAATGGATCTGTGACATAAAAAACACATTTTCCTCCCTCCTTTTTTTTCTCTTGCAATTATATTTTCATCTTGAAATAGCTTTTCCCATGAATGTCTTCACATGAGGACCATATTTTTAAGCTCTTCCCCAGATTTCTGAAGATAAACTATAGCTCTTCCTCTACTTCAGCAAATTTGTTTCCATTCCTGTTAAAGACACAAAGTCTGTGTGCTCTTGGGACCACCTTTCCAAAGTCCTTGTGTTTAGCAGAGGTTTTTAAAGGGTAACAAGTGCAGCTAAGATGATGCCTTACCTTTTCTTCCCCCCCTTTTTCCAAATGAATTAAAGATTTCCTTTTGCTGAATTGTGCTCAGAGGGTGAAGCTGCGCCCAGCTCAGCTTCAGCATCAGAAAATGAAAATCTAAGTCTAAGAAGGAGTGGCAGTGTGTGGCTTGGCCCCACCATCCTGAGCAGCCTGGGGTTTATGATGGGAAGAAGCAGCACCAGCAACACCCAGTGTGGCTATTTTTGTACCTTGGCGCAATCCCAGTCTCACCTGCGACAGGCGAGGAATATTGCATGCAGATTAATTTTTACCTTGGCAGGTGTACATTTTGTACATCTTGATGCCTTATCCAACGGGCTGGCCCCTGTCCCAGGGCAGGGACCCGCCCCTCCAGATCCAGCTTTATCCTGGATCCTATGGAATAGGCTCTCTCCTGAACAATCCCAACACCCACACACAGGAGCTACACTGAGACAATTAAACCTTCTAATGGCAACTGGATTCCAGTTTGGCGTCCCAGGTGCCTCATCTGGTGGTCAGCACATATCTGAACGGCTGTGCTCTCATAAGTCACTTCATATTTCATCCTAAAACAGCTTTTAATGTTTACAGCTTTGAACAGCCTCGTGGAGAGTTATAACTCAAACCACCATCAACACATGGGGTTTTCAGTCTTTACAATTCCTGTACAGCTTTAAGCTTGAAGGAGAGGAGAGATGTAATTATGTAAGAGGCTGAGCCATACCTTAAGCACAGATAATTCTTGCACGAAATCCAGCATTCTGAGCAGCAGGGTGAGTTTACCAGGCAGAGAACTCTTACCCCCATTAGGATTTGCCTATATGCAAACCCAACAAGTTGGGATCCTTTATAATCCCCTGGAAATCAGAGCAGACATCAAGCAAAAGAGAACCTCCATACCTCATCCCCTACATGGTATCCATTGCCATCAGATGCTGTGGAATTGCTTCTTCAAACAAAGGTCCCAGACCAGCTCAGTGGAGAATGGAGTCTGTGGAGAAGAGCAACGCTGCTGCTCTGCACTCTGGCTTCTTTTCTGGGAGGAGAGAAGGCTCTGCTCCCGTGCGGAACAGCAGTGTGCTCTCCAGGGAAAAACAGCCAGCTTTGCATCTGGAAAGAAATTAATACACCACCTCCCGGCCCGATGGGGATTAATAAAAAAGCTCTGAGCCATCACTGCTCCTTGATATTAGCTGAAACCCAGACAGCAAGCCCGTTCCAGCTCCTGCAGGCTCCAAATTTCAGGAGCGAAGTCAGGCGCGCACGCTCCACACACGTCTGTAGCTGCATTTACAGCAGCAGTCTTGGGAGCACAATGACCCATTTTAAATCATGGCATTCTCACAATCTTCCACTGTTGGCTTAACTCTGCCTTCACTGGCATCACCAGGAGGTGGCCATCAGCTTCTGGGGAACCTCTGTGCCACATTCCATGGACTGTCCTGGAACAGCCAGCTCCTGCAGAATGGTGGAGTCAACCCAAAATTGGCAGTAGCCAGAAAATATTTGCTGCAAATATATGCTCCAAAATTTCTGGAGATGTGGAATAAGAGAAGTCACAGTAGGACTGCACCTGCCAGCATCCCTTTGGCTTATTGATGCAATCTGCTGGACATCATTTCTCTGTGACCCTGTTCCTACAAGGCACAGCGGACTTGGCAAAAAGACTGTGGCATCGTGAAAGCAGCAAAGCTGAGGCTCCTGACAAGCACAGTCCCACCCGCAGCTCTCTGAAGCAAACCCACTGCAAACCCCTTGTGCCACTCCTCGAGACCCTCAGGGTGACCCCCTCACAAGCATCTCCTGCCAGAAGACAAGATACTGGCACATGCTGGACCACCAGCTCAACACAAGCTGTGCAGCAGGTTTGTCTGCTGGCATTGACAAGCTGGGAAAGGTATTTTTAAGCTAAAATACCATCCTTCTTGGTGCAGCCCTTGCTGCCATGAAGGAAAAAGAAAAACCACTCAGCGAGTACAGCTATTTATCTGCCCAATAAGGACAACTAAGCTCCACTCGAGCATTGCCTGATAGCCCTGCATTGCACAAATGGCATTTTTGCCATTCTCAGTTCCACATCTGCATTTTCCCAAATCCAGCCTCACACCCACTGCACGTGTACACGCAGCTCTGAAAGGGGACAAGTCTTGTGGATGCTTGATAGAGACCTGACACAGCCAGCCCAGGCAGGGTAATTTCACACAGCATCTCCCTTTCCTTTTCATCCTTAAGGAATCAAATCCTCATCCTGACAGGATTTATCACATAGCAGTTGTCTTAAAACCATACACGGGTTTGTTCACAAAAGTGAACATAATAAGGTTTTACCAAATCTTATTGAAGTCCAGCTGAATTTAATTCTGAAAGCAGGCAGAAAGACTGCAGGAAAGCACCTCCTGAAGGTGTCCTCAACCCACTGCTGACACATTCAGCAAGCCCATGCCTTGGACTCTGATGTCAGCAGAGTCACTGCCAGCTCAGAGAAATCCCAGCCCTTGTTTGCAGCAGCTCCATGTGGGTGAGAACTGGGGCTACACCAGGCTCCACTGCTGAGGAAGATGGGCACTGTGGGTGTCTCTGTGGGTGCCCTTTTGTCACACAGGTGCCCTTTGATGTCGGGGTGCCCTCCCACAGCTGCCAGGTCAGTCACTCCTCGTGATCGTGGGTGCTCCTGGCCCATCACAGCCCTGACACAGTCCGTGCTGAGTCTGAGCTCAAGCTCCATCCTTGCTGTGGAAGGGCAGCACCGAGGGCTTGTGTGTGAGCAGGTTCAGCTGATGGGCTTTAAATCACAGATCTGCCCTTTCCATCTCACAAACTGAGCTTCTGAGGCTGCTCAGAACAGCCCTGCTGTGAAGTGGCACAAGCTCACTCATCACTCTGGGACAGCTCCAGTTAAGTTACTGTGTCTGTGCCCATGAGCCAGCCCAGACACCCTAAAAGCAGAATTCAGCTCCTTGCTGACTCCTCCACCTCAGCCCTCAGCACCTCTGAAATCTTCCTGGATGTTTATCATCCCAGCAAAAGACATCTGCCATTTCCTTCAGCAATTCCTCTTTATTTCTCCCTCCTGCCCCTGCAAACAAAAGCAATTTCCACATGAAATCAGTGAACAGAGCATCCTTCATTCACGTCTCCATCCTAAGCCTCTCAACTAGGCCTGGCCAGAAAAGGCTAGGAAGATTTGTGGAAAATTCCATGAATTCTTACGGTCTCTTTTTCTCTAGAGGCAACTCTGCTAAAGTGCTGAAGGCCCCAGCAGGTTATAGCCTCCCACAAAGAAATGGGAAAGTTGCTTTTAGGAATGTTTATATTTAAGGGATAGCATGAAGCCTCTCCAGCTCAGCCCTTTGCCTGCTCACAGGGTCAGTGTGGAGCTGGAGGAGTGGAAGTGGAGGCAGAGCCTGTGCGAGGGGCACTCTGACACCTCAGCTGCTTATCTGAGTGGATCAAAGAGTGATCCTGGGCTGAGCACTGTGCCAGCCCTGTGCCAGCCCTGTGCCAGCCCTGTGCCAGCCCTGTGCACAGCCTGGAGAGTTCTGTAGGAGGTTCTGCTTCCCTGCAACCACTCTGAGCCAGCATCACCCCTCCTGTCCCACGCATCCATCAGTTCCTCACACCTACACCCACAGGCTGCTGCCCAGACCCACGGGATGTCTGCAAGACAAAATGCGTCCCAAACCACAGCCACACAGCCAAGGACAGAAAAAGCACATCTTATGTGTTAGCTCCCCCATTCAGAAAAGAACTTGGACAGGATAAAGGTTGGACGGGAGGAACTGAGATCACACAGAGCCAAAATCATCAGAAACTGCTCTTGGAATTTCCAGAGATCTGAACTTGGGCAAGAGGCTGCATGTAGAGGATCCCAGATGTGTAATAGCTCATGAGGGTCCATAAAGGAAGGGCTCACCTCATCATGGGTCCAGTTTGGTTCTATGCAAGCCCCAGAGAGTGCAGCTGCAAGGTCCTACCAGCAACACACGGGCATCTTGGAAAGCCTCTGCAAGGACAGCGACCAGAACACCTGAGCTCTGCCTTACAGAAACGCTTAAAAAAACAATTAGAGATTGTATCTCTACCCAAGTGAAGGTTCTTTCCCAGAAACCTCTTCCAGGACCTTAAAAGACCAAGAAAAGCAGATACAGCATCACTCACTGCAATGTTGTGGGTGGAGAGCACGATCAGATGGACAAGTACATTATGCAGGGCACGTGTTGTTCTGTGTTGTATTTGCCTGATGAAAATGTGCCTGAAGCAGCAGGGTAATTGGATGTGCTGCATTTGAATCCATGGAGGAGATGCTGTGGGTTAACCCCAGTGGGCAGCAAAGCATCACAGAGATGCTGGCTCACTCCTTCCCACCCCCAGTGGGATGAGGTAAGAGAAAAGGAAGAATAAAAGCAAGAAAATTGGGGGTCGGGATAAAAATAACAATAATAACAACTGTTTTATAAGTGAGGGATGAGTAAAAGAGAAGAAAACAAAACAAAAAAGTGATGCAAAGGCAATCACTCATCCCCTTCCATGAGTACACGATGCCCAGCCAGCTCCCAAGCCGATGGTTAACCCATTTACTACCAAGCATGATGTGAAGGGTGTGGAGTATCTCTGTGGTCAGGCCATCTGCCTGCCCGTGCCCCTCCCAATCTGCTGCACGGCCCCAAATCTACTCCAACAAAAGTTAGAATCTTAGTGTTATTGGCGTTGTTTCGATCAAAATGCTGAAACACGTCAATTGTGAGCCACTGTGAAGAAAATTAACTTTACCCTTTCCAGGGCCAGACCATGAGACATCCCAGGCCCTGTTCAGGGAAGGTGCTGGTGCTCCCATCCAGCACTGAGAGCTGTGTTCCCTCTGGGCAGGCTCTGCTGGCACTGACACCCCAGCTGTCTGTGACATTCCTTGCTCTGGGTGGCCAGGGGACAGCAACAGAGCACTGCCACAGCTGCCAGCCCTGCTCCTCATCCTCCAGGGAGAACTTTGGGCAGGGAAAAGCATCTGCTGTTGTCTCTGCCCACGGGAGAAGGGAAAGGGGGGGCTCAGGCAGCCGTGAGAACAGCGACGTTCTCTCCCTGGGTAGGAACCAGGGCAGCCAGGTGATGTCAGCACAGAAAACAAGCTGCAGAAGGGGATTCCTCCAGGATGTGTGGGGAAGGAGGTGGGGAGGGGAGTCCCTGGTGATTCCCAGAAATAATTCAGTGTGAAAAAGCATGAATTGACAGCACCAGCTACTCAGGCAGGTGAGATCAGCCCGCATAGATTCCAGGCAGTCCTCTGTCCCACCAGGATCGGGGTGGGAAATCTGTGCCTTGCTACGGGCTGCCTTAGGATCAGGGCAATGCAGAGAGCACTTTCTTTGCATAACTCCTCAAATCCAGAGGAGAAATAGCCCGGGGGAATGATTTTGACTTTGCAGCATGGAAGAAGCAGCAGCAAATCTGTGTTATTATTTTTGTCCTCCCCAACGTGCTGCCTCTCGTGCAGGTGTGAGGACACGGAGCACAAAAGGAGCCGCCTGCAGACTCCGATTCCCCCCCTCTTCTCTCAGCCACTTCATGCGTTTGGCTCCTCCAGGCTGAAGGAAGGTCTCCCACCCTACACCACTGTCTTTTTGGGTTGCCGCCAGTTCATCTGTGCCTCGCTCACTGTGGCACAGCTGAGGTCACAGCTGGCCCAAGGACATGCCACCGACTGCGACCTCTGCCCAGGGGTGCCTGGAGCGGAGACCTCAGCACCACCGAGCTCTTGTGATCTGCTCAGGCAGCCAGGGTTCTCTCCAAATTACTGCTTCCCAAACAGCGCCTTCTCATTACATAATTCTGCCTGTAATTGTTGTTGCCCAAAGGTATGAGCTGTGTTTCTCGCAGACTATTACCAAAATCATCCTTTTCTGCTCACTGTCAAAACCCTCCCTGCCGACATTTATTCCCTGCTCTCTCCCCTCATTTGCACCGCGCCTTTGGAGAGCCCAGCGTGAGGGTTTTCCACGCCTGTCCCCCTCTATCACCATCACGTTACAGAGCGGGGGGAGTGACCATCCGGCCGGGCAGCTCTCCCCTCTCTCCCGCTCCAGACGAGCGCTCCTCCCTCCATCCAGCCTCTCTCCACGTTTTGTGAGCTCGCCCGGCTAATTGGCGCTCCAGTCTCCAGCACGGTTTGCGCCGCACCACAGCACACTGCGAAGGGTTATCCACTGTCTTCCCCAGTCCACTAATTGTGTAATTATGCAGAAATGGCCTGTCTGGTACAATCTATTTCTCATACTCCCCTGTGGTGCTTGTTGCTTACAATGCTCATTATTCCTCTAAGTATTTGCAGACCTTCACCCTCCATCATATTTCCACAAATTGCAGTTCTATTAACAAGGGAACAATTCCTGAAGTCCTTGCAAATACTGTATTCATTTTCTCAACTGCTCCCTCCTTTCTGGCCAGGAGCAGAGCGAGCCGTGTCTGCCGGCTGGCTCAGGTCAGGGAAGGTGCCTTTGCTCCGGAGCCTGTCGCTGCCCCGTGCCCATCCCCAGGCTCGGGGGGCTGTGGGGACCCCGGGAGCGGAGCAGAGGGCAGGGAGCTGTCCCGGGCTGGGTGCCCTGGGGGGGTCACACACCTCACCCTGTGCCGCGGGGCTCAGCCCATCCCGCAAGGAGACAGGCAGGCTCTGTGCTCATCCCGGATCTCTGCCGGGTGCCAGGCTCAGCTGTCTGAGCAATTACACACCAGCTGAAGCCTGTGCTTCGGGCTCGGCTCCCCGCCACAGGCATGCCGTGGGTCTGGACTCAGAGCAGCCCCCTCCAGAGAGAAGGAGCCTGCACCATGGGTGCCCCCACCACGGTGTGGGTAGGGATATGCACGGAACCACGGAGTCATGGAATATCCAGGGCTGGAAGGGACACACAAGGATCGACAAATCCAACTCCTGGCCCCGCACAGGACTCCTCAACAATCCCACCCTGTGCCTGAGAGTGCTGTCTGGCAGGTTTGGGGCCGTGACCCTTCCCTGGGCAGCCTGTTCAGTACTCTCTGGGGAAGAACCGTTCCCTGATATCCAACAGGAAACTCTCCTGACACAGCTCCAGCCTCAGGTCCTGTCACTGACCACCAGAGAAAAGAGGGCAGTGTCTCTCCTCTTCCCCTCACCAGGAAATTGTAGGCTGCAAAGAGGTGTCCCCTCAGCCTCCTCCTTTCCAGGCTGAACAGATCAAGTGCCCTCCTCAGCCACCTCTCTAACAGCTCCAAACCCTTTGCCATCCTCACTGCCCTCCTTTGGACACTCTCCAAGAGTTTAATACCTCCCTTACCTTGGAGTGACCAGGGTCAGCACCATACCTCCCCAGTCAGGACCTTCTGAGCTACAGAAAGTCTAATGGGCCACAAACTTGGCTGGACATCCTGCTGGCCAGACAATTCAAGGTGGCACAGCTGACATGAGCCACTGCTGAGTCAGGGCATGGCATTTGGGGGAGGCTGGGGAGGTTCTGGACCCACCACAAGGGCCCCTGGGATGGGGGCTCCTCTAGGGCTGTGCTGGAGGTGGGAGATAGCTGTGGAAGGCCCGGCCAGTCTGGTGTGAGTCAGCAACAGGGCTGGAGGGAGCTTTGCCCGAGGCACATGTCAGATCTCCCTGGCCTGAGAAATGGTATTTCAGGGAATTTCCCTCTCTGCAGACAAGAGCAATTAGAGGGACACCAGGGCAGCCACCATATGACTTCTTAAAAATCCAGAGCCTTGCTTTGTGTCAGTACCACCACGGGGAGAGCCCAGACCCAGCAGCTGTTTTCTGCATGGGACTAGAAACACCACTGCTGAGCAGCAGCTCTTTGTGCCAGCAGATCCCAAAAATACCTCATCCCTCGAAGGAAACCGTGAGATCCCCAAAGGCCTGCAAGAATACATTGGAGTTTACTGCAAAGCTAGATGCTCTGGGCAGCCTGACTAATGGTGCTATCCAGAGGAAGCTTATGTCAGGCTTAATTTCCATTTTGAATCTGCAGTACAGCTTTTGGCTGGTTTGACTTGGGCCACAGACTCAGAGCAATAAGAGCTGTTACAACTGTTGATCACGGTAATAGACCAAATGTGTTATTCAGCTTCACATGGGTTTATCTCTGGCGTGGCATTTCACAAGATAATTTAAATGTCCCCATAAAATTTAATTCTGACCATCTTTCTCTAGATATTTCTGAAGGGGGTTGTCCCACAAGAGGCCTGGTGCTCTGAGCTTTCATTAAGTCTAGACATTTCATAGAGCAGTCTCTTCTTTCAGTATCCTTCATTGGAAGCCAAGAGTTGATAAGACTTTACAAAAAGGGAAGAGGAGAACATACCCCAAAACACCCCACTTTGACACCATTTGGTCAGCTCAGCAGTAGACCTCAGCAGAGAGTTAATGGAGAAGAAGGAATATGCTGCTCAGTCAGACAGGACTCCTTCATCCTCCTTTAATGACAGAACAGCTGCTTTTGTAACTACCCCCTGCAGATATTAAAGCTGAGAAAAATCCTCCTCATAGCAAACCACAAAAAAAAAGGAGCTTTCTTCTGGAATGCTGTGTCAATTAACTTCTTAGGACTCATCTGAAGGCAGATGTACGTTGGGGTTCTCAGGCCAGGGGACCGTTCACCTGGACAAATTATGCACTGCAAATAAATCCACTGAAGAACTAGATATCCCTTCCTGTTTGTAAAATTTTTCTTAGCTGATCTTACCAGCTAAAGATTACAAACACATTTATAAACATCTGCTGGATAGTTTACAGGAGGAAAGGTCAGGCTCTGACGCAGGTCATGCGTTATGATCCGCACTCTGTCCGCACGGCAAGCCCAGATGTGACGGCCACGCTCACGCACATGTGCCCGTGGGCTTGGGCCTGAGCAGCACAGGTGAGGGCACTGGTGGAGAGAGAGAGAAACCTGAGCACGCACAATAAAGTGTCTGCTTCTGCACTCCCACCAGGAGACTCGTGCTGGCTCCCTGCAGCTATCATTTTTATATAGATATAAACTCGCATTGTATAATGGAGCGCTTTGGCATCCCTCCTGCTCCAGACGCCCGTGCAAGGCAAGGTCGCAAGTCCCAGCAGTTCCCTAACCACCACACAGCCCCGTTAATGACGGCCTACAAATCTGGCAGAGGCAAAGTTTGAAACTGTAGGAGGCACCAAAAAGCCTGGCCAACCTTGTTCAGCCCTTGCTGACAAGCTGGCTTTGATAGCACTGATGAAAAATAAGTTGGTTGAAGTTTCTGTCCCATCTCCAGTGGCCTCAGTCAGCCCCAAGGGAAGTTTCATGATGCAGCCCTTTGCAGGACACCTCCTTGAGCATAAATAAAACTGGAGGAAGCAGGAGGGAGCCCTAGGAAGAGGACCAGGGTCTCAAGTGAAAGCCCACGATGCACAGAATACATGATTCAAGTGCTCATGTAGGAAAAATGTTGCAGAAGGACTAGTAATGAAATGGACTGGCACACAAGGGATTCAGAGGGTACAGGGTGGTGTGTGCACCTTTCTATGGTGTTAAATACCCACTATCCTGATAAAAGAGACTTTGCTTCATCTCAGATATTTCTATTAACTCAGATGAGTGTACACAGAAATTAGTACTTTCCTCCATAAAGCACACAAGCACAAATGGCAGAAATTCTGTCAAAATGACGGATTTGATCCCATTCCTTTCTCCATTTGTGGGGAGGAAATTCTTTGCTTTCCCCTTTCCGCCATTCCCAATCAGTGTCTCTGTTTCAAGAGTCTGCAATTCTTTGGCCTGACACAGTGGAGAGTTTTTTCTGCCTCTTGTGCTGTAACAAAACAGCAACGACCTTCTCTGGCCATCATTGGACCCTGAACAATCTGGTCCATGAGCAGTGGAGATGCCTGTCCCATCTGCCTCTGTTTAGAGCATGGCCGAGATGTTTTGCTTCTCTTCTTGGTTAAGACATAAAACTTGGAGTGATCCCACCACCCAGCCCTGTCCTCTGAGCTCCCCAAAGGTACACTGGCAGTTTTAAAGGCAAATTCAGTGCAAATGACCAAGTTGGAAATGTAAATAACCCAAGGGCCCATCCCGCTCTGAGACATCACAAGTAACACAGAGAAACAGAGACTCCCACGTGTCCCCTCAGTTTCTCAATCCATGAGTGAGATTCCCACAGCTCAGAGGCACAGGGTGACAGGACATCTGTCACAGGGTGACAGCTCAGAGCAGTCTCTGTCCCTCTTGGCTCTTTCAGTCAAATGGAGCCGGGCAGAGAGATGGAGCCAGACAGACCATTCGCTGCTCCCTGCACCTCCCAGCCCTTTGGTGTTCCTCCAATCCATCTCCCTCTGGCCACCAGCCCTTCCTGCCTCTCGTGTCCTTGTCCCAGCACCGGGGACAGAGTGGCCGGGCCACTGAGCACAGACCTCAGAGCCCCCTCACGACACCTGCCACATCCAGGACCTCCTGATTAAATTCTTCCCATGGGATGTCTCGTGGAGCAGTCACTCTCCACCTTGAGTCACAGCAGCCAATGCCACATGAAGCCATCAGACACAGCCTGGCGGGTGGGAACCGGTAGGGAAGCCAAAGGATGGTGGGTGTCCTCAGGAAACACGAGCTCCAAGTCATCCCAGGCAGCCAAGGGGATGCAAAGTCCATGCTGGACACACCAAAGGGCAGGTGAACCCACTTCAGAGTGACATCATCCTCCAGATGCACTTGTCCCTTTCTGTAGGAAGGGGCAAGGACACAGCCTGCTTGGATGGCACAGTGAAGTGCCCAGCCACGGTCTCTGTGGCACAAGGGGGGTTAGAGGCAAGGTTCTCTGCTCGTGACATGCTGCAGGCAGAGCTTGCCCAGCTTTTTATCACAGCAATCCATTTCACCGTCCAGGGAAAGGGAAACAAGGCAACACCAGGAGAAAAATCACAAAGATGATGTTCTTCCACACAAGGTTCAGCAGGTGAAGGACAGGACAACTCCTTGAAAGGCACAAGCCTATGATTTCTGGCTCAACCAGAATAACTAGAAGGGACAGAAGGAACAACAGGGACTTTTGGGCTGGGAAAAACTCGGGTATTGGGTGGAAGACAGTGGGGAAGAGATTAAAATCACACACATTAGCCTGGATGGAACATTTATGCATTGCACAGATCTGAATTTGCCCACAGCCCAGTTTCAGTATTTTCAAAATGAAAGCCAGTTCTGAGTGCCCACACCCAGGGAACTGGTGCCCTTCCAGCACTGCTGTGTGTGACCACTTGCCCCAGTGAAGGTCCCATCTGAGGCTGCTCAGGGTAACTGTGCAGGATAAAGGGCTTGGGTTTAAAACCATCTCTGCCTGTTGCCCTTCTCCAACTCCCAGGAAGAAAAGCCCTTTGAAAAAAGGGGCATGGATATTTTCACTCTTTAATTGCATGCCCCACCCTTCTCTGGGAACTGGCAGACCCTCACCCACCTAGAAACACCAGCTGGTTGCCCACCCCAGGGTGCTATTTGTTAGTTCCATTTATGGAGTAAGGCTGGATAGTGCAACATACAGTGGGATTTGTTGGTTGGGGGTTTTTTGTACCTCCTAGCTGGCTTTCTCGCCTTCCTGGACAAAGGCAAGTAACAGGTCAACCTCATACTGAGAAGACACGTTTGTCAGTGGCTCACCTCTGCTGAAGAGCTGCTAATGACTTCTGTACATTCCCTAGCTCCAAAGGTTAGACATAAATCAGTGACTAAATCCCAGAGTGCACTGTTCCTCTAGTGCTTGCTGAGGAATTGTCCGTGTTTGATTCCTGTTGCAGATAGCCCAGGAAGCCAGAATTCATCAATGAGCAGCTGAGCTGCTCAGGAGTCCACTGGGAAAACATTTCTAGAGCTCCACGAATGAAAACCACTTCTCCCAGGCTCCTATTCTGCTCACTGCACTTTCTACCCCATATGTCAAGTTGTCACAGTTGTCACTTGCCAGCAGCTGCCTGACCCTGCCTGGGTGGTGGCAGGAGTAAAGCACAAGAAAGATGGAGCCAAGAGTTTAAATGAGCAGAGATGTTCTTGGCAGACACGGGCAGAGAACACAAGACGGGCTAGAGAGCTGTGCACTGCACCCAGGTCCCAGCTGTGCTCCGTGGAGCATCCCAGAACAACCAGTCAATTGGTGCCCTGGAGGAGCTCTGGCAGACTGCACCAACCACGGAGCCACCAGTACGGAGTGGTTTAGCTTTACCTGGGCAACCAGTGCCACCCCAGCTGTGGTACCCACTGCCTGCAGCCTCGTGCCAGCTGACATCCCCTGCTCCAGGACATCTCCACGGGGAGCACAGACCTCCAGCGCTGCTCACAGCAGCCCTGCGTGCAGAGCTCCCTGCGGGCTGCTCTGTGCTGTGCCTGGGTGTCCCACCCCGGCCCAGGCACCGCAGCATGGGAAGGAGCCTCGGCTGTAGCCCAGAGACATCTGAGCTCAGTAGCAGCATCTGACGACAGATGTGTGTCTTGCAACATCGCTACTGAAGTGTCTTTTCCTTTCAAAGCAGGAATCATTTTCCTTCACGTAACAGTGCAGGCAAATATAATCCTATTAACAGGGCTATTAAATGAAACAATACTTGGCATGCCGTGACCTAAAGAAACAATCCACCAGCACCGGCAGCTTGTAAACAGCCCCATCCCTGAGGCAAAATGGGCATTTCCTATGCCTGAGTGCCCTCCTGGCCAGCACCCTCCCACCCTGCTGCCGCACCAAGCTCTGCAGGACACCCAGTCCTTACATGTGTGGGAGGGTGCTGAAGCAAAAAGCTCATGTCTGCATAAAAACTGTCTTTCCTGAGACAAGTGGGCCCCTTTCCATCCCACTATCCCAGCTCTAAATCAAATTTACTCCCTAACCCAATTAGCATTCACTCAAGTTTACACCAAGACAAGGCTTGGATCTTTGTTGGCATCTCTGCAGTGCCTCTCATCTCTTGGGTTTAGAGCTCTTTTGCTCCTCCACATATCTGAATTCCCAACCCAGCCATGCCTGAGTTGAAAGACTGGGTTCACATCTCTCTTCAGTAGGCCTGTCAATTAAAGTTCTGCCTTCTGCTCTGCTCTCTTGACTGAAGCAGTTCTAATTCTTGCCCCACTCCTCCACAAATGCACCTGGCCCTTCTCTGCCATTGCTTACAGCTGTGGCCGAGTAGGGCAGCGTTGTCTTGGGAAGAGATCGATACTGGGATGCACAGGGACTCCATGTGCAGCCCTGGGCCCTGGCTTCCTCTCTGTAACCCTGAAAATAGCTGTCATTTCCACGGTGCTGCACCAGCAGAAGGGCAAGGAGAAGAGTTTGGGCTGGGGAGCCATTTGTGGCAGCAGAAAGTCTTTTAGCAGCATGAAATGATGCGTTTACCCCCATGGGGCACTAAACCCTGATCGGCAGAGGAGCCCATGGAGACCAAACACAATGTTGATGGCCAGATACTGCCTCCTGATTGCTCCTCAGAGCTACCCACACAACAGGAACCCCAGAGATCTATGTGCTGTGTAAAGCACTTGTCTCTGGCCCCCCAGCCCTGCTGGGCTCCCCAGTGGTTCCATGGAGAGCAGACTCTCTTGCCTGTCTAAGCACTGCTGCCTCCCTTCCCTTGCAGTGAGCTCACAACAAGAGCAGAGCCATCACCTTTCTCTGCCTGTCTGCCTGGGGAGCTGCAGGTGAGCCCAGAGTGCTGCTGCCCTGCCTGTGCAGAGGCCTCCTCTCGTCTGTCCTTTCCACACAGTGCATCCCTCAGCCCCTTGCTGAGCAGCTGTTCTCCCTGTGGGATGAGATCCAGTGCAGACGATGCGTTGGCAGAGATCGTCCACCAGATGGGTGAGGGACGTTTTCTCATCATCCCAAGCACTTCTGCCAGTTCCAGGATGAGAAGCAGAGGTGTTTGTCCAAGTGACATCCTTGGATACATTCTGTCTTGGAGCTGGGCTTTCCAAAGATGCATCATCCTACCAACTCTGCTCTGGGAGGAGATCTGCTCCAGCCCCACCAACATATGGAAGTAGATTCCTCTTGAAGCAGGAGAAAGACAACCCCAACCCCACCAGTCACTTTTCAATTCCTCTGCTATTGTATATTACCTTAGAAACCTTTGCAAAACCAGTAATGGCCACAAACCCAAAGCCATTTCCAGTGAACACTGAATCCCAAAAGAGTCCCAAGTAAGAAAACCTGGACTTGAGAAAATGCGATATTAAGTGGCACAGTGAAAATTTCTCATTGTGTCTTGACTCTTGCACAGCCCAGCTACTTCATATTTTCTCCCAGCCAATTTGGCTTTCCTTGTTGTTTCATTTTACGGGGATGATTTTGATCATTGCTGGTTTATATCTCCCTCATCTTCTTTTATGAGGAAAATGTATTGGAAATTCCCCCTCACACAAAGGGGAGCGGTGACAAATGGATCTCAAAGGATGAACTGATCAGCTGCTTTCTCAAGGCTTTCATCTGGCCAGAGGCTGAGATAAGCAGCCCAGCACTAAAACACTCCACAGAATCTGATAGGATGAAGACCTACAAATCTGCCCCTATCAGAAAGTACAATCAAATTACAGGAATTCACTCAGGTAAACAAATAACCCCAAAATGTGTCCAGATATGCACAGGGGGATTCAATCCAACAATAAATAGACCAGACACAGCTCCAGCCACTTAAACTGACCACAGCACTTTTCACTGCCAACCCCCCCCCCCAGCCCCGAATTCCCGGAATAACAGACATTCTGTGTTGTTCAAACAAACAATATTTATTTTATTCTTACGTAAAATTGTATGGGTTCTGCAGATATAAACATGGGTAAACATTGCCTCCTGTCCCCAGTGCTGCAGCAGAGTCTCAGGGAGAGGAGAGGAGAGCCACAGGGCCTGCGCTCACCTCCCATTTCTGCCAGACCTTCCCAAACAACTTGGCAGTGGTCAAGCATCTTGGGTTTTGGTCTCCATCAGACTGAGCATCCAAAGCCAATGTCACTTTAACACACGTCAACACAACCCAGTTTTCAAAGGTGTTGAGCTACAGTAGCTGTAACCAGCATTCCCAGCCTTCAGCAGCCAGGCCACTTCAATTTACGTAGATAAATATTTTAAAATATTGACAACAAACATTCTGTGTTTAGTCACCAGGAAAGAGAGCAAGACAGTTTTCCAAGCTGAAAGGCTGAGTTAGACTCTTGGTGACAGCAAACAGGGGACAGAAAGAAGCACAGAGCATTACAAAACCAAGACAGCAAGTGCATATGCTGGCTTCAAGAGGCTGATTTATTTGTCTTTTAGCAAAAGCATTCAGAAACTTACATCTTTGCCTCTTCACAGATGGTGCTAAGCCAGATTGTCCTGCTGGAACCATTACTGACAGTATCCCTGAATCATCTCCATTAATCCCCAGGAGGAGGCAGAGGTAATTCTGGAAGGCTGGTGCAGGGCAAAGCCCGGTGGGACCCATTTTGTACTTTATAAACACTTTTGGAAAGCTGAATTCTTGCTTTGAGCCTACAAAGCCGAAGATCAGCTCTGACCAAGGTTAGGAACAAACTCTACCCAGGTTTCTGCCAGGAAAATTCATGCAACTTGGTTTCACCTTTCAACCAACATTCTGGGCATTCACTGGGGATGAGGATCTAAGCTCAATCTTTCCACAAACTCATCAACCCCAGGAGCAGGGAAAAACCATGAGAAAAAGTGCTACTTGCCAGTCACACCACAATTCTTTGCTGCAACAGCAGCTGGAGGACGCAAAAAGAACAAGAACTGAAGAAGCAGTCATCAGGGGAGGTTATGAAATAAAGACCAATAAAGAGTACATCTAATTGCTCCCCAACGCAGGCCAACCCCATGGGACAGTGAAGTCTTCCAAAGCATCTTCCTAGAGGTTATACACTCACACACTTGTTCTCTGAGTATGAACTTACTTGGGCAAAGGGTGGGAAACCCACTTCAGTTTATTACATAAGTCCCAACTGAAAAGGGAGAGCCTTTCTGCCACCCTCTGTGAAGCCAAGGGCTGCAGAGCCCCTGGACTGCCCAGCACTGGCAGGCAAAGGGCAGAAGGAATGTTTGAACAGTTGATTTTTGAGTGGCACTGGGAATTTGCCAGTTCCTTCCTTTGTCGTGCAGGGTTTGCAGTTCTCTGAAAACCCTGGGAGTGAAGCAATCTATGATGCTCAGAAGTCTTAAGGATTTTGTCTCCTCTGAAGCAGTTTACTACCAGTTTACTTCCTTACCCAAAAAAGTGAGACTTTCTTATGAATCTCAGATCCTACAAGTCATTGCAAAGTCCTCCCTTATCAAACGCTGTGTTATGACAACGGGTAAACAAATTGCCAGGGATAATATTAGTAATGTGTTCAGGAAGAGGACATAGCAGAGGAGGTAGGATCTTGAGAGCTGCATCCACCAAGAGCACAATAGTCAAAACCCCTTTTATCTGCCCTAGGTCTGTTCACACACTGGTTTCATCAGCTGTGTAGGTCTCAGAGCTGCACACACCCCAAACTGATGGACTCTCCTGGACTGCCTCCTGACTACAGCACAAGGTGACTCCAGAACCTGGACTTAAGGAAAAGTTTTAAATCACGCAGTGACTGGGGTTGGAGATACACCTGCTGGAAAGAGCTTGGAGAAACAGCAATAATTTCTGGGGAGAACGGTACTGTTACCAGGGTACAGGTTTATTCTGGGAATATCTAAGAGCTCCAAGGGAGCTCTGATTTCAAGTGGGGCTGTGCAGTGTGTTTACAGCACACACAGATAAGGCAGGTAAAAGAAGGACTTTTAGACTGGAAATTCTTCCCTGTGAGGGTGCTGAGGCTCTGGCACAGGGTGCCCAGAGAAGCTGTGGCTGCCCCATCCCTGCAAGTGCTCCAGACAAGGTTGGACAGGGCTTGGAGCAGCCTGGGATAGTGGAAGGTGTCCCTGCTCATGGCAGGGGGTGGAATGAGATGAGTTTTAGTCCATTGCAATCCAAACCACTCTGGGGATCTGTGAAGAGCTCAGCCTGTGCTCTGGAGGGCAGGAAGGGAAGCAGGGTGTGCTGCCCTGGCAGTGCAAGGGCTCTGCAGACCTGCTGGGAGTGTGTCCACATCCCACACTGAGAGCACACAGGGCACTGAGTGGTGAAGGCAGATGGAGTCCAAGGGCAGCCAAAGGGAGAATTAGAAACTCTGGCTGAGAGAGTCTAAGTTTAGCACAGGAGAGAAGAAAAATCCGTTTTCAATCCTCATCAGCTACAGTTCCAACATGCATCCAACTTTTTGCAAATCATCTCAAGTTTGACTTATGGTGCTGCCAGCATCTTCTCTCCATAGGGCAGCCCACAAACACCAGAAAGAAGCCCAACCACCACAGAGAAGGAATTACTAAAGAACAGGAGAGTCACTGAGAGCAGCCAGCCACCCAAACTCTAATTAACAAGCAACAGCAGCAGTGGATGGATGCTCACACCAGGAGCCCCAGGACGTTTTCAGCCTCAGCTCAATGCCAAAAGCACATTACTCAGGCAACTGGAGTATGACCAAAGCCTTTCTCTAGCAGAAGTTCATGTCTCCCCAGCTAAGTGAGGGCTGAGTTTGCAATGCTGGCTCCAGTGGTTCTGCAGACTGATTTCTCTAGAGCCTGAAAGGCCCTGGGTGCCTGTTCCAAACACTCTTATTCATCTTGCGAGCTGCAGGTGTGACCATCACAAGTCTGGGGCACATGGGGGTTGGTTGATTATCTAAGGGTTGCTTTAAATTGCTTCTCTGCACTTGTGCCACTTCCCCTGGCACACGGAGGGGAGGGAGAGTGTGAGTGACACCGAGCGAGGAGCAGCTGCACGTTTGGTGACCAGAGCTCTCCTCACTCCATCTCTCTGCTGGTTACAAGCTCTCAGCTGTTTCAATAACTGAGAGTGCAACCCCAGCCCACAGAAGCAGGGCACAGCTGAAGTGGCAGAGGAATTGCTGAATACCACAAGAGGCCCGAGGGGTTTGCACAGACATGAGGGTGGACAGGCTGCATGGCCCAGACAGGAACAGGGGTTTCAAGCAGTGAACAGATCCCAAGAACAGCCCCTTTCTAAGGGCCTTCTTTATGCCTACAGCTAGCAAGGGTCCCATCTGTTTGGAAACTCTCACTCGTTCAGCAGACAACCAGGAGAGCATTCCTTCTCCCTTCTGCAAGGAATCATAACTCGGCTGTCCTCTCTCACCTGGGCTGCCAAGCCCTCCTGGTCCTATGTCTTCTCCAGCCACATGACCTTCACTTAATGCAAAATACAAAGCCGGGTCCAAGTTCACTCAACTTGTCTCCTTTTCCTTTCCACTATTTGCATGGCCATACCCTCTGAAACACATACTTTGCAGAGCCAGAGCCGAGCCACCTCCAAGCCCTCAGTGCCTGTTTACCCTCTAGGCTTGAGAGCAGAGCTATGTTTGTGGCTTATAAAACCTGTTCTGCACCAGGAGAGGTGAGAGATGGAGAGCTGACACAGGGCTCTGTCTTAAGCTCAATAAGAAAAGTCCAACAGTAAATCCCTTAATTAAACACCTGCTTTAATAAGATAAAATTAAAGAGAAATATTGACAGCGAGTAAATCTGACATTCCTTCAGATGGTGGGAGCCCTGCATTTCTGCATCATCCAACAGAGCCCAGGTGGATGTTCTGACAAGGCTGCACAGATCCTGTCCCTGGAGAAAATCTCCTTTTTGGGCATCCGAGCTACATTTTCTTACAAGAAAACCATTCACCATGAGTATTGCCAAACAGAAGGGATGTTCACTGCCACACAGGCAGTGTGATAACAGGAACCCCATGGGAGCTGCCCAGGAACTGGCTGTGCCTGACCTGCAGCCACGGGATCTGTGCGGCACAGCCCAGCCCGGGGCCGTGCTGGCCACCCCACACAGCCCAGCCCATGGCCACCCCACACAGCCCAGCCCAGGGCCATGCTGGTCACCCCACACAGCCCAGCCCAGCCCGGGCCCATGCTGGCCACCCCACACGGCCCAGCCTGGCTGCATGCTGGCCACCCCACACAGCCCAGCCCATGGCCACCCCACACAGCCCGGCCCAGGGCCATGCTGGTCACCCCACACAGCCCAGCCCGGGGCCATGCTGACCACCCCACACAGCCCAGCCTGAGGCCCTGCTGGCCACCCCATATAGCCCAGCCCAGCCTGAGGCCCTGCTGGCCACCCCACACAGCCCAGTCCAGCCTGGGGGCATGCTGGCCACCCCACACAGCCCAGCCCATGGCCACCCCACACAGCCCGGCCCAGGGCCATGCTGGTCACCCCACACAGCCCAGCCCATGGCCACCCCACACAGCCCAGCCCAGGGCCATGCTGGTAACCCCACATGGCCCAGCCCAGCCTGAGGCCCTGCTGGCCACCCCACACGGCCCAGCCCAGCCCAGCCCGGGGCCATGCTGGCCACCCCACACAGCCCAGCCCAGGGCCATGCTGGTAACCCCACATGGCCCAGCCCAGCCTGAGGCCCTGCTGGCCACCCCACACGGCCCAGCCCAGCCCAGCCCGGGGCCATGCTGGCCACCCCACACAGCCCAGCCCAGGGCCATGCTGGTAACCCCACATGGCCCAGCCCAGCCTGAGGCCCTGCTGGCCACCCCACACGGCCCAGCCCAGCCCAGCCCGGGGCCATGCTGGCCACCCCACACAGCCCAGCCCAGGGCCATGCTGGTAACCCCACATGGCCCAGCCCAGCCTGAGGCCCTGCTGGCCACCCCACACGGCCCAGCCCAGCCCAGCCCGGGGCCATGCTGGCCACCCCACACAGCCCAGCCCAGGGCCATGCTGGTAACCCCACATGGCCCAGCCCAGCCTGAGGCCCTGCTGGCCACCCCACACGGCCCAGCCCAGCCCAGCCCGGGGCCATGCTGGCCACCCCACACAGCCCAGCCCAGGGCCATGCTGGTAACCCCACATGGCCCAGCCCAGCCTGAGGCCCTGCTGGCCACCCCACACGGCCCAGCCCAGCCCAGCCCGGGGCCATGCTGGCCACCCCACACAGCCCAGCCTGGGGCCATGCTGGCCACCCCACACGGCCCAGCTCAGGGCCATGTTGTTCCCCCCACACAGCCCAGCCCAGCCCAGGGCCATGCTGGCCACCCCACACAGCCCAGCCCGGGTCTCTGTCACAGATCACTGACTCTCCACGCACAGTGGCTCCCGATCAGGATCACTGCATTCACCCCTTGATCCACATGCAGTTTTCCTGTCCAAAGGAATGATAAGTTACAGATTATGTTAATAACATACAGGTTTCCCGAGCCCTAAGGACAAGGCGCAGCAGAGCATACATGGCACGTTCAGAATCACTGACTCCTCCAAGACAATGTCTTCTGCAATGCTTCCAACACAAAACCCAAACATAACCAGCCATGTGCAGCTGGGTTCGGGACATTTCTGACGAGCTGAGCTGCTGAGCTCATTTTATGAGGCTCGTGCTGCAATTTACATGTTCTTTTGAAATTTCATTTGTCTTTGGTTGAATTTTCCATCTGCCTAAACATGCCCAGCGGGATGTGAGGATGCCCACACAATTCTTGCAACGTTACACCTGAGTGACAATACCCACAGCTCTGCTCAGCCACCTCCCATCCTGCTCCCACTTGGCTGCCCGTGGACGATGGACCATTGCCTCTGCTCCCGGGTTTCTGTGGGCAGGGGTGACCAGGGACAAGCAGCTCAGAGCACCAAGCCCTGCTCCAGTCCAGTGGGCATCGCTCCTCCAGCTCCCCCCAGCACAACCCAGCACTGCAGAGCTCAGCTGGATGAACAAGGACACCCGGATTAAATATCGAGAAGAAATTCTTCCCTGTGAGGGTGCAGAGGGTCTTGCACAGGTTGGCCAGAAAAGCTGTGGCTGCCCCATCCCTGGAAATGTTCAGGGCTGATGGGGACTAGTGGAAAATTTTCCTGCCCATGGCAGGGGAATGGGAATGAGATGAGCTTTAAGGTCCCTCCCAACCCAACCAGTCTGTGATTATATGGCTCCATGAATCTACAGTTCTATCTCTCTTCCATTGTCCAAAGCAGACCCTTTCTGAGGGTATTTGCTTTACTCAACAGTGCTAAGTTTCAGTGAGAAAGATGGATGCCAGAAGGAGTCACATACCCAGGTTTTGATCTCATTTGTCCAGGCTTAACAATGACAAGAGCACTTTCACAGTCCAGGATGCCCAGAGGAGCTGCTGGGCAGCCTCTCCACACTGGGAGTTGTCTCTCCAAACCAGGACACCACAGTTGCACTGCTCTGGCTCAGAAGTCTTAACAAAGCCTTTTTCTCCTGGATTCTTTTGAGTTCTAACCCTGCATCCTAAGGACACGTAAACTGAGAGTTTTTTTCCAGTGAGAAAGACAAAAAACAGCAGTACAGGTTGCATACTTGTACAGCTCACAAAGGAGTGACAGCATTTTTTAACACCAGTACTTGATAAGGAAGAAAAAAACAATTTTTAACTGATCATTCAAATATATCTGAGTCATCCCCTCCTTTGCGTAAAAGTCATTTCTAATCCTGACATCCGGGGCAGAGCTCTCTGATTCACCCACAGCCCCTTTGCACTCACCCACTCTCCAGGCACCGCGATCCCTTTGCTCCAGTCCTGCTGGAGGGGCCAAGCCACACTTGGTTCACATTTCACCTCCTTACAAGAATCCACCCAGAAGGAAAGCTGGGCTGCTCCACACCAAAAGGCAAAAACATCCCCTTGGGTCACCTGGGTTGTGATCAGCGAGACACGGCTGTTTTCACTTGACCGTGCATCCTCAAGGCACACAGAGGATTTGTCATTGTCACATGCAGCTGTGGGACACGGCCAAGGCTCAATGTGTTGAAGCCTTGGTGCTCATCTCAGCTCCTGCTCCTCGACAACAGGGTGAACCATGCAAAGGGCACACACACATCAGGGACTGGGTCTCAGATCAGCCTCCCTTGGATCGATGGGACTTCCCAGAACATCTGCTTCCTATTGGAGCAAGCCCCTTTGCTTCCATTGACAGAAATCTTCCAAATAGCCCTCTGGTCACACCTTTCCTGGAAAATGTGCTATTGGGAAAGCACAAAGGATTTCCTGCTGCCTTTTCAGGCAACTAAAGCAGCTGGAAGCAAGAGGCAGTGGTGAGCACACCAGCACCTGAGAACCATTTGAACCAAAATTGCCAGCAGAGCCTGTGATGTTATCCCCCATGTTCCAGCCAAACAGAGGATCTAAAAGCTTCTGAGCACAATGAACACGGAGGCACCACAGGCCCCAAACCACACCATCCCAGAGACCACGGGCTTGCAGCTGAGTGTTAGAGGATGGGGCTTGGCAGACAGACACATTTTGGAGTTAATGTGGTTTTCTGGGTGCCACCACCAGAAAAGGCAGCGAGTTCAAAACCAGCACTGTGGCCACTGTAGGTTTGCCATGGAGGCAACAACTGCAGAAAAAGGCCCTCCTCCCCCAGGCAGGGTAGCCAAGCAAGCAGGCCGTCCCCAGACACGAGGGTGACACCATCACAGATTCTGCCATCACACAGTGGGGAAGTTGCAGGGGACCACACTGGGACATCAGGCCCAACCTGCCTGCTCAAGAAGGATTTCAAGCAATGGCCTTCTGGCCAGAAAACACCTTGGCTCAAAGCCTCTCTGCTGCCTTGGGTGGATGCCCTTGTTGCATGCAGGGATGTGTCATGGATACCTCTGCTGGAGAAGGGGAATCCTCCCACCTGGCCACTGAGGCCAGGGCTGCAGTCACCACTCACTCATTGTGCCTAGCAGCTGCTGATGTCCAATCGATCTCTGGGAGCCACTCCAGCCAGGAAAGGCATGGATCTGCTCCCTGTGAGCCACAGTGGGGCAGAGCAGGACCAGCTGCCCCATAAGTGGAACCATTTACAAGCTGGAGGCACTTTGTGATTTACGCTGACAGCCTTCTGCTCAGGTACAGACTCAGGAAACAGCCAGGTACAGGGGACAAATGCCATCAGAGACCATTTCCCCTCTTTGGTTACAACCATTCAGAACAGCCGTACTTTTATGGAGATGCTGGGCCAGCTGGGAGAAGCTTCAAGGCTCTTTGCTGATATTCAGACACTGTACAGGTAAAGTCTTCATTGCACACAGCCATGGCACCACATGGACCTAGTGCCATTTAGTCCAGAGCCTTTCCAGAGGTGCACAGTGCCATACAGGGCCGATGTGTGCTGCAGTCCTGCCCGGGGCTGCCGTGCCAGGCCCACCCTGACATGCAGCAGCCCCAGCCCAGCTGCCCTCCCAGCCCCTGGTGCCAGCCCATCCCCATCCCTGCCCCACACCCCCTGCCCTGTGCCAGGCTCCCTCCCCGTGCGGCGAGCACAGCTGTGTGTGTTTAGCTCACCCAGAGTGGCACTGGGAGTGGAACAGTGACCTTTCCCATGAAACCGTATGGGAAACGAAATTCCCTCTTTCAAAACTTTGTCATGTCTCAACTAGCTGTTCTGCAAGCAATTTTTTTTACAAAAGGAGGAGGGAGCTGTCAGCTGAGACCTGTCAGTGACCGAGAGCACAAATCACCCCACCTCCCCAAGCCATGGAGACAAAAGCGCTTGGCACAGGCAGTGCCAGCCCCGCTGCCGCGGTGCCAGGCTGCCCGGGCTGCCTCCTCCGAGCAGCCCGGCCGGGAGGGGCTGGCAGCCAGCGTGACAGCGCCAGGGGAGGGCTAGGAAATCAAAGAAGGGCCATTTCCACGAAGAGCAACATTCCCGTGCCTGGAAGCAAGCAGGAGCTTGTGCCTGGAAGCGCATGTCCCGTCCAGCCTGCCTTGCGAGCCGAGCGCGCCCGGGGCTCCCACGCACACCAGCAGAGTCCAAGGGATGGGTGAACATCAGCTCCTGCCCCGGGAGGAGAAGCCTCCCAAAAGCTGCACCTCGGGGAGGTCTGACTCTTGGCCACCTCTGGCGGAAGCAGCAAGGCTAAAAACCTCTTTGTCTCCATTAGCAAGGACCCCCAAGCACAGAATTTGTAACCTTGGAGTAGCAAAGCCAACCATTCATAACTGCGAGCAACACTGTTAGGAGACACTGCAAGGCAGAAAAAACCTCTGGTACAGGAGATCTAAAAACAAAGGAGAAGAGAATATTACCTGCATAGGAGAGGTCTGTGAGGGGATTTCCCGTAACATAGTGCTCAGCTTCTTGTTTCAAAAGTATGTGTTGAACAGGGTAAGAAATGTTTCTCTGCAGTGAGATAAATCCATGCTGAGAAAAATCACCACTCACAGCTTCATCTGAGCTCTGGGCTGCTGCTCGTGGCATGCTGACACTTCCTTATCTTGGAGAGATCTGTCACTTCAAAGTCACACTGACAGATGAGGAGTGAAAGGCAGGAACAGCCTCACGTTTGCACACTGCAGCTAAATAAAGCAAGTTGCCAGGATACATTTTCTGCTCTCCAAGTACGCTGCTGAACATGGTCCTGGTGTGCAGAGACATTAGACACAACCATCAGCACTGTGAAGCATCCATTGCTCATTGACACACTGAGACCTCTCTTTCCTCTGCCAGATGCCCACTGGATTTTGTCCCACTTCCATCCCAGTTACTCGCACACAGACCATAGAAGCAAGAGCCCTTCCTAGCCCTCAAATGGCTTAGGACTGGATTTTCCCAGTCATCCAATAAAAATACATCAATCAATGCATTCCTGTGTACTTATCCATTAAGATGCTCCTGCGGAAGTTTGGGAGTCTTGTACTGGACTTTTAGAGGTTGACGGCACAAAATTCTGTTGTGGTAAGGAGAGAACATGCCCTTTAGCTTAGACTTTTCCCAGCTTTACAACTCTCTCCTCAGCACTAAGTACTCGTTTGTAGTTTTTCCCTTTTTTTTATGTGGTCTTTCGGGAGAGATTTATGAACTAAAGGAATTCATAAAGCATTAGAGACCCTCTTTAACAGGTGCCTTTAACAGCCTATTCAGTGCTAACTGGAGGCACCAGCAAATGCTTTTCCTTCAGGTGAGCAGCTGTAGGGATGAGGTTCTGTTCCTGCAGCGAGTGTGGCAGGGTGGCATCTCACGGCACTGTACCCTCGAGGTTCATGCAGTGCCCCAGACAGGGAATGAGTCAGCTCTGCATCAGATCTCAGCTCGGCTTGGTGCAACAGCATCCTTAAACGTGGGCCCAAAACCCACCCTCAGCACCTTCGCTGAGGTCCCAGAGTCCCAAGATGTGGGTTTGCTCTGAGGACAGCCATGGTTACACATTTAGACTCTTTGAGGTGTTCTAGATTCGACTGGGAACCTCCAGCAAGGGATTTGGGAAGGAAAGTTTCCAGGTGATGGCCTGAAAAGGAGATTTAATGAAAATAACACAGGCCTTGGTGCTGGCAAAAACTAAGGAAAGAGATTATCCACAGCTTGGAAATTTAAATGTAAACAATCTAAAATTTTAAATTTGGAAAAAAAATATTTTGAATTATCAAATGGGAAACAAGTTAAACATCTCCTCAAAACCTTGGCTCTCATCCAGTACACAACTCACCGTGGAAAATTTTTCCCCCTCCTCCTAGAAGGCTCTTTCCCAAGCCCCTTCTCCACTGAGGACTTTGATTTCTCTTCACACTGTGCAGTCAAGCTCTAAGCTTGCCCCCTTCAGTTCATTCCATTTACTGTCCAGAAACCCGAGGAAAGTGCAGTCACATCCCTTTCTACACATCATGATCTTCCCTCTGTGCCAGCCAATTTACTCCAGAATCTCTTCTGACACCTCTCCTGTCTTTTCCACTCGTGCCTTCCCCTTCTAAGGGCCCTCAGAGGTCACCCACAGGGGTGTCTAAGAAGCCAGTCCCATTCAGAGGAGCAGCCTGTGGTCCTCCCACCCTCTGCAGCTCTTCCCAGCCTCCCCACATGGTCCCTGTGCTGTGGGGTGGGGATCTGGCATGTCACCAGCCCAGATGGGTTAGGACATCTTGCATGATCCCACCCAGTCAGAAACCTGGGCAAGTGCCTTCCTGCCAGCTTTGTCCTCCTAAGCTGGAAGCCGAGGAAGTGCTGTTCTCTTCCCTCTGTACCTCCCACAGGTGAGAACCCCCAAAATGGATCAAACATCTTTTATAAGTAAAAAACCATTACAGGAGAGCCAGTGGTGAACATCCTCCTCCCATTTCTGGGGGTTTGCATAGGCTCATAGTTAACACCTGAACTGGACTAAGAAAAAACAATCAGAGATCTTCCAGCTCTTCCAGTGGCATGGTATTTACTGCAGGGTGTGAAGGCAAAGGCTGCATGTGCCAAACCAGCAGGGTCTGCTGTCAGTGATGAGCTTCCCCCAGAGGTGACACACCCTCATCCATCCTCATCTCCGGATTCCTGACCCCAGTTCAGCCAAAAACCTGCACCCAGTCCATGGAATTACTCAGCAATGCAGAAGGAGCTTATAGAGAGCATTCTGGAGAGGACCAGGGGAGAGCAGAGAGAGAAGGTGCTGCAGCTGTTCACCATGACACTGCTGTCCAGTAAAGCCAATAACAACCCTCCACCTGATGGGGAAACTTTCCTGAGGACCAGTTGCAGTGCTCATCCCAGATGAGCTCTTCCTAAAGCAGGGCAGGCTCCACTAGCCCCAGGGCTCATCAACAGTTTCCTCTAGGACAAATTCCTAGGTGACTTTCTTCCCACACCCACCACCCGCAGAGCGCACCAAAGTCAATAGAGCCACTGGAAGAGGGACTTGTGCCCAGCCCTACAGAACAATTTATCAGCCTCTCAGCTGCTGCTGGAGCCACTGCAGCCCTGTGCAGACATCTGGGAGGTCACAGAATCCCAGAATGGTTTGGATTGGAAGAGACCTTAAAACTCACCCAGTCCCACTCCCTGCCATGAGCAGGAACAACTTCCACTGTCCCAGGGTGCTCCAAGCCCCATCCAACCTGGCCTTGGACATTTCCAAGGATGGGGCAGCCACAGTTGCTCTGGGCACCTTGTGCCAGGGCCTCCCCACCATCACAGGGAAGAATTTCTTCCCAATCTCTAATCCAAACCAGCCCTCTGTCATTGTCAGGCCATTCCCCTTTGTCCTGTCCCTCCAAGCCCTTGTGGAAAGTCTCTCTCCATGGGACAGACCTGCAGACACGGGCACAGGGATGCTGAGGCCAGGAACAGAGAGAATGACACAAAGGTGTTGGATTGGACTCACAGCTGGATGACAGCTATATTCATGTGTTGACAACCCTGTCAGCTCAGAAGTGTAACAAAATGAGATTGTCCACTGTGCCACTCCTCGGGACAGCTCCCAGCTGTGTTCTTTGACTCAGGACTGGCCTCTGCAGAGTCCCCACATGCCCCGTTACCCTCTCCAGCCAAGCTGGTGGCTGGGGAATGTGTTTCCAGACCTGCATCCTGACACCTACAGAATAAAAGCATCTCTGCACAAACTACATCTCTCTGCTGAGAGCCTTCGTGGGGCTGCCAGACAGCCTCTCCTGGATCCTAAGGGACCTGCAGTTCCCAGAGCAGACCATCTCCTCCCCCACGGTATCTTCTGCTTCTTTCTGGTTCCATTCTCAAAGGCAGCCTCTCTCCTGACACCTGCATCTTCTCCCCAGTTCAGGGAGCACTTTCCAGAGCCAGGCACTTGTACCATGCCAGCTTTGTGCAGGATGGGGCTGTTTGGTGTGATCTCCCCTGGTGGAGCTTCTGCCTGGGACACTGGGACTGTTCAAATCCACTTGATCTCTTCCACCAGGAAACCTCTGATTATAAAGTACTTCAGGCTAATTGCATACAAGCGAGTTATTAAAAAAAAAAAAAAGGCAAAATGTTCTCTACAACACAATTCAGTGTTTTCTACTTTTATAATGTATTTGATGACACCCCCCGGGGAAAACACTCCTGCATGAACAAGTAACGACACAAGAGGAAAGCATAAGTAGGGCAATCTGAGTGTGGATGATAATTACCAGCACATAAAAATATATCATAAGATACGCTTAAATAACTTCACATGAGGCAGCAGTTCTGCTCTAGCAATTCCTTTACCATGACATAATTTTTGTGCTCATAGGCCAACTGAGTGTAGCTAAAGAATCTCAGGACCACATGGACCAAGGAGTCAACGGGGAGGAGTTTGTGTCCTCTCTGCTGTCACACTGTCACTCCATTTAATTTGGCCTGGGGCTGGTTTTCCCTGTGCTGCTTCTGCCTGGCTAGCCAGGCCTCAGGGGTCCATGCCATACTGACTTCCAGATCACCCAATCTTCCCTCTTCACAGCTGACTCCTGTTTTGCCTTGAAATAAGAGATTGGTCAAGGCCTGCTTGTATGGGACGCAACTTCTTTTGTTCTGAGAAAAAAAAACCCTGGGCTGAGCTAAAGCAGAAATCATTTATCCAGCCTCAGGAGTATATATTCCCCTCACTGCAATGCCCTGTGAGCTGCTGGAACTCCTTATGCCCTTCGGAGTGGCCTGAAGGGACACACCCTGCAGTAAATCTCATCACTGTGTCCTTTGCTCTGTACCTCGTGTGGTACCCGATGAGCAGCTCAGCATCTGAGACACCTCCCAGCTGGGCAGGACACAGACAGGGCTTTCTTTATAACTCTGAGAATGAACTGAGACTCATCCTCTGCACAGGGGTGCCCAGGAAATCCAATGGGAAGAGGTAACCTGAGCACTGTGGTCTGCCAGCAGTGGCCCCAGGAGACGCCACCACAGGCTCAGGAAGTCCTGAGCAGCAGCCAAGGCTGAAGAGGCATTGCAAGAAGATGGTGGCTGGGCATGTGGGTGTTGCAGGAGGCCCAAGAAGCAGGCAGGAACCTGAGCTCTCCTGGAGGCAGCACACTGGGCAAGCAGAGATGTGTTCTCCTCCAAGCCGCTGCAGCTGGGGTTTGGGGAGAAGGCAGGAGCAGCAGACAGGCCTGGGAATGGGGACTAAGGACAATCAAAGTATTTTTCACCATTGTAGGCGCACGTGTCTTGCATAGGGATGAGCTGGTAGGGGTGAAACACAGCTGTCACCCTACGTGCCTGAGCACCAGGGCCATGTCCCTCCAACCAGAGCATGTGTAAAGATGTTCTTCAGGGCTTTCACTCTGTTTCTGGTGTGTAATTTAATGGCTGAGCTGTGCTTTAGCTCGAGATAAACCCAGACTTCCTTGCAAGAGGACTATAAAGTGCTTCATGCAGGTCTTGCCATTTTCTGTGATCCTCCTTTGTTCCACACAGTTCAGGTTCTTCCCTAATGAGAGACACAGGACCCAAAATCCTTCCTCACATCCTCACACCCAGAGTGTAGGTCCCTGACCGTGGTGGAGAGGAGGAGCTCATGGGAAGAGACTAAAGCAAACACTGAGAGCACCTTGACAACCAGCTGGAGACATCTCACTCTGTTGATGGGAAGGGGATGTCCAGCAAACAGAAAAGAAACCAAATCTTAAGTGCTTCAAACAACTCGAGTTTGAGTTGTTCACCTCCTGGAATTAACAGCAACAGCAAAGTGTCAGTCTTGGGAGAAAAGGATGAAGCCCCTGCCCACCTCAGCAGCTCCGGACAGCCCCTTGTTGGGCTCAAACCAGTCTGGATCTCTGAGCAGTTCTGTCCAAATATTCTGCTGCCCACGGCCAGTCTGAAAAGCATTTTCTGCCAGAGCCCCTGTGACACTGTTATCTCCCTTCTGTGCATAACACACACAGCAGAAATTGTGGTGGTTTAATCTGTACTTTCCACTTCTATTGTTCTCTAATGACCTGGTGCAATTATCCCAACTGAACTCTTCTGGCAGAGCACAGAGTCATTTCTGAACTGGCTCTGTCTGTTCCCAGTGGGCTACTGGCCCTGTTTGGGAGCATTTTCTCCTGGTGGGGTGTCCAGGAGCCACTGATCCACTCAGCTGAGCACATCCAGCAGCTCTGGGCTGAGATGGGAACCACCACTGCTGCCTTGGCAGTGAGGGGAGAGCTCTCCCAAGCATTCCTCGAGCTTCACACCCTGAGATGGAGGAGAAACAAGAACACCATCTTCCTTGGCAGCAGAGAGAAGGGAAAACAATGAAAATCCTTTCCAGGTGCCCAGCCACAGACAAGCACAGTCATGTTCAGACAGGAAGCTGCACTAGTGACCTGTTGGCCTTGGTGGGGTTCTGTGACTTTGTTTGGGTTTTAATAAGTCACCTTGCCACTCTCCAGACTGGTTTGTTTTGCCTTCTTGTGCCAATAAGCCAGTGAGAAAAAACCCCAAACCCAAATAAAACCTTATCAAAAATATGATCTTTCCCCCCTGGTTTCCTTTTAAAAAGCTGCTGAAATGAGGGGCCACCAACAGCAACCACCAGGCTGGTCCCAGTCCCTGGTTTGGAGATGAGAAGTGAAGCTGCATTCCCTGGGAGCACACAGGTAAATGAACTGCCTGAGCAGGGTGTTGCTCAACACCTCAGAGCCAAGAGGTCAGAAGGAGGTTGATCCTTCCCTTTCTATCCTGGCAAAACTCCTGTTGATAGCCACAAGCACACGGTGATTCAGGGCCCAGAGAGGATTCTACAATTGCTCATTGAATTTCAGATTCCTCATGTTGCAGCAGCCTTGTTGCACCTCCAGCACCCCAGTGATGAATATCCCCCATATCCCTGGGGCTCTTGCTGACCCCCATCCCACCCTCCTGGGGAAGGAGCCCTCAGGCTGGAAGGACACAGCTCCACAGGCCTCTGCCACCAGCACTGAGGCAGCATGGGCAGCACAGGGGTGAAACATCACCACGTTAATTTCTGGGCTGCCATTCACCCTGAGAGCACAGCTCCCACTGCTCCCCACAACAGCCCCTCACCCTCTGCTGCCCTGTGAGCCCCCAGCCCCCTGCATGGATGGGGGGCACCAAGCACACTGCAGTGTTTACAGAGATGGAGAGAGGGTTAAAGCCCTTTGTGAGCAGCAGTGACCCAAAGCAGAGGCGCAGGGCACAGATTGTGTGTCATGGCACCCAGAGTACAGGCTGGGATATTAAAGGCAGATTAGGATAATTTCACGTGCCAGACACCAGGAGAGACCTTGCAGTCCAAACATGCTTGAACTTGCTGATAAACCTGTTGCCTTCAGTGGATAACGTCCAAAGCAGGCAAAAAAGCTGGAGCCACAAAGCAAATGCCAGGCCTGATAACAGGCATTTAATATTTATTAGTGTGGGGTTATGAGCCCCTCTCTCTACATTTCTAGCTTCACTTAGAGCATCAGCCCTTCTGCAATCCCACCAGGAGAGAGGCCTTTCCCTGGTCAAATGGTTTGTGTCAGGCTGACACCAGACGCCTCCGTGTCTCACGGGAAGGAGCAGTTTTATGGCCAACTGCCAGAATTAGTTTATAACCTGTGGCTGGTACCAGCAATCCCGAGGTCTGACTGAGGGGAAGGTGCCCTGATCTCAGGTCTATGGTTAAGGATGTCAGGAGAACTGCATTATCACTCACGCTGCTTTGGGGAACTCAGGGTGTCGTGTTAACCCCTCCAGCTCACACTGCAAAGAGCATCAGCCCTGCAGTATGCAGTGAGGAGCTGTGGAGATGCTGGGAAGGGCCTGTCCTATCACCATCCCAGCCTGGGAGTTACAGCCCAGTGCTCTCTTCTCATCACAGAATCTCCACTGCAGCTTCATCCTCCTCCCTGCCCTGGGCAGGGGCTTCTCCAGACTACCATGGCTCGTGGTGGAACACAAGCCACATCTCCAACCACCCTCAGAGCCAAACAAACGTTCATCACTTACCCCTACACTAAAACACCAGTCCTCTTTCACACATGTAGTGTCATTATTACATGATCTCATACCCAGAAACTTAGTGATGTAAGCAGCCAACGTGGTGCTGAAAGGAACTGGGTCCCTTAGAGGGAGAGCAACCAATAAAAGGGCAGAAATTCTCTTTATGTGGAGTCAGATCGGGGTCAGATTCACCAGCCTGGAATCTTTGGATCTGAGGGATGGCATTCCCAGTGCTCAGCACCTTCACAGAGAACAGGATGTGTCACTGAGACAAAGAACGTGATGGGCTGAAAACTGCACGAAGGGTTCAGAAGCTTTCAATCAAGGAAAAGGAAAAGAGCAGGGGGCAAAATGCTCTAATGGAATAAGAGAAAACCCATTGGATGGAGTCATCCTAGCAAGCTAAATGGGAATATTTTAAATTTGCCTGGCATCCTGGAAGGAGAATGTATTAAGTGCTCGTGAAATAAGAGGAAACTCAAAGCAAGGAGACAAGTTCTGCTTCAAGGGATGAATTACTTCAAAGGAAGGAAATCCTTCTGGCAAAAGCAAGGCAGTGGCACGAAGATGGACATCCCTGGGACAGGCAGCTCCATCTCCTGTGAGTCATTTGCTATGGTGACACAGATTGGGTTCTAAATCCAATTGCGGGCACACAAGAACCGCAGGTTGAAGCATCCTGGTAGCACAAGGGTCCCCACCAATATTCCAGTCTCCACTGCATCCAAGATGCAAATTATGGGATGCCCTGTAATCACCACTCTCTAGGATCCTGGTCTGGATATCCTCTCACGGTGTATCCCAGCCGGTTTTCAAAGAAAAAGTACTGCCAGGAAAAAGAGGGGGATTTTTATTATCTCTACTCCCTCCACATACAATGGAGCAGCCTTTCTGATCCACTAACACCAGCACAGCAGCTCCTGTCCCTGCTGATCCCAGAGCTGAACATCCCTTCACTCCAGCCTCACATCCACTACATTGGATCAAAAACAGGAGCACCAATGCAAGAAAACCACCCCTCCAGTTGTCTTTGTATGGATTTCTTGAATAAAGGATTTCACCACAGCCCTCCAAGGGTCCATGACTGTGCCACATGATCTAGACATCTTCATGTCCAGTGTCCTGCAATCCCCCAGCTTGGCTAGAGGCCCTTGAGCAGTTTTCAGTGCCACAAGGCAGATGTCAGCATCCTCCTGAGCAATGAGAAGATGCAATCAAGGAGCCTGAATGTCCTGCAGCTCATCTGGTCAGCACAGGGGAAGGACCATGGTTTGGTGGAGTGATGTGTGTCAGCTCCACAGCAGCCACTACCTTCCACAGGGCAAACCAGGAAGGGGAGAACATTAAGTATTCCTCATACAAAGGATAATAGGATTTAAAAAATAAAATTGAAGAGTTTTTTTTCTAAAAAACAGCCTGGGAATTTCTCATGGGTGGCTGTAGCAGTAGTACAACAGGTCCAGACAACAGGAAAAGGCTGATGGAGGAGTCCCACGTGCCACAGAAGGAGCAGAAGGAACCTTGCTTGCATCACTTTGCCAAATGCCCTGGAGATGCCAGCTAAAAATAAACAGGAGAGCTTTATAAGTGATCAGAATTATGATTTACTAGGGGGAACAGATTGTCTGGGAGAACTCAAAGTGAACCCAGAAAAGTATCAGCCTGTTCTGGAAGAACAAGGGAGGCTGTTTGTGTGCTGTGAGGACACAGGCCTGGGCTGCAGACCTACAGAAAGTCCCAGCAGGGCAAAGAAGCAGCTCTGGGGACAAAAAGACAATCTGGAACACACTGAGGGGGATCTGCTGGGACAGGGGCACTGCAGACCCACACTCAGCAGTGACTCAGTGTGGAGGACGGGGGAGAAGACAAACACGAAAGGCAACATGGGTGACTGAGCCAAAAGGATTGGGGAGCCTTCAGAGGGGCACAAGGAAAGTTAAAATGCTGATTTCAGAAAGGCAAACAACCATAAGCCCCGAGCTTTGTTATGAATGTCTTGGAAGGCTGAACTACAGGAACAAAGAACAGCAACAAATCTGCTAGTTTGGTGGAGAACAGGGCCTTGAACAAACTCTGTCTGCCAGGGCAGGGCAGGAGGAAAAGGAAGGGACCAATGAGCTGAACCATGAGATCCTCATGGAGTGCAGGAGGAGGAATCAACACCAGGCTGGATTACAAGCACCAACAGCTAAAAGCAATCTCAGCAGCACAAAAAAGACAAAACTGAAAGGGCAAGACACTGAGCTCTGTAGGAACAGTGAGGGTGGAGAGCTGTTCTTAGTCCATCAGTTGAGAGAGAGAGAGACATGACGTGCCCAGTTCTCAGAGCTGGAAAGCTCAGATCAGCTGTCTTGGATACATGGAGAAGGTCACAAAGAGACCACTGTGAGACAGCAGCAGCAGCTGGTGCAGCACAGCTATTTATTAGTGTCTACAAGACAAGGATTTCCAATGAGATGTGCATGACAAGCCTATCTCAAGGCACTGATGCAGGATTCTAGGTTTTGGACTCCAGAGACAACCAAGTAGGTCACTGAGAGGGCAAATGAAGTGGAAAAGAGAAAAAAAGGAAACAAATAAAATCTGGGCCTATACAGACCCATTAGATTAGCTTTTGTTACCATAAGCATGAGATGTAAGCAAGGAAGAGTTCAGGAACAAGCACAACTCCTTCAGACAACCCAGCTCTCTGGACAGCCAGGCAAAAGAACTTTGGAGATGAAGAAAAAACAACAGTTATTACTTCTTGATGTTAGTAAGACTGGTGACAGTCCCCTAGGGTATTTAAGGGAGTTTCAATGTCCATATGATGAGAAGACATCTCGAAAAGACAGGTTCAGAGAGCAGACATAAATGGCTTGCTGTCTGATGGAAGATGAATCATGTGAGGGATCACAGGGTGAAGTTTGGGTCAGTCCTAACTGCCCTTTGTCCTCACAGCCAGATGACAGATAAGGAGGCAGGTTGGTTCACCACACAGATTGATGCCAGCACAGAAGAAGCTGTCAGAATATCACAGGACAGGTGATGGATTCAGACCAATCTCAAGGATTTGGGAGATGCAGTCAGGAAAAAAATAAGAAGTAAGGAACAAGTGAATCAGGGCAGTGATCCCCATGGACAGAGAAGGGACCAAGAAGGGTTTGGAAGGAATTGTGGGTCACAGCCTGCACAGGATCCATGATGGACACAGGGGAGGAGGGGCAGGAGTCCCCATGGGTTTTCAATAATTCCACAGATGGAGAGTCCACATCCTCTCTGGGGAAGTCCTGCCAGAGTTTGCCCACTCTCCCAACAGAAAAGGCTTTCATTCTGTTCAGATGGAACCTCCTGCATGCCCAGTCCCTCTGCTCCTGTCCCTGGACACTGCTGAGAAGACTCCAACTCCTTCCCCTTCCATCAGGTATTTATAACACGGATAAGGTGCCCTTGAGTCTTCTCTCCTCCAAGCTGAACAGTCCCAACTTCTCAGCTTTGGCCCATAAGAGAGGTGCTTCAACCTAAACACTCAGGAGTCCAGCTTGCTTAAGAGGGCTGAGCCTGAGGGTTAATCCTCCTTCCTCCAGACATTCCCCTGGACTGAGAGGTTTGTGATTGCTGAAGTATGATCTTAACAAAAGCAAAGAAGGCACCAAGTACCTCAGCTGTTCCATGTCTGTTGTCACCAGGTCCCTGGCATTGTTCAGCAGCAGGCCCAAACTGAGCCCACTCTGCCCTTTGCTGTTTAGGTACTTGCAGAATCATTTTGGTCACCCTTCACAGTCCTCACCAGATTCAACTCCAGGTCATCTTATCCCTGCAAAATCAGACAGCAGCTCTGCACTCCTCCTAGATCATCTGCCTCCGCTTCCACCTCTTGTCTGCTTCCTTTACATGTCTAGCTCAGCTACAAGCTGCTCATCCATCCAGGCCTTTGGTCAATCTCAGTTCTCTGCTTTGACTTTGCACATTTGCTACTTCTTCATGTCCTCTCACCTAGGTGAGATCCCTTGGTGGAGAGTAGATGCATTTACACAGTCATGGAATATCCTGCATTGGAAGGGACCCACAAGGATCATCAAGTTCAGCTCCTGATCCTGCACAGGACAACCCCAACAACCACAGCACGTGTCCGAGAGTGTCCCTTCTCCAAGCCGTGTTGTCTAAAACAAACCTCCAGTCCACCAGCTGGATTTTCCTGATGTCATCTGGATATTCAGCTCCTCCCCACTCTACTGACACCAGGCATTGGGGGCATTTGCCTGTGAGTGGAGCAGACGGAAAAACCACAAAGGAAGTCACGGTAGCTGAGTCTCCCCTCTTACCCTGCTCACCCATTTAAAGCCCTGCTGCACAACATGACATGTTTCAACACCTGCAGTGATAAATGGCAGCACAAACCAGGAACAACCACTTGGTCATGTTTATCCTCAAGTGTTCCTTGGTCTCATTGCAGCCCACAATAGCATTCGTTAACAAGTATTAGAACATGGTTACAAATTGCAGCAAACACAAACGCTCCGTCAGTGTTATTGCAGACTTCATTAACGACGATCCTTCGCATTTCAGCAGCAACCATTCAAGGATCTGAAAACATTTATATGCCTCTGTGAGCCAAGTGTCACGCTCCATGTGTGAGCCAGATGTTCGCAGCATCATTTTACAAATGAGGGAATGAAGTCCACAGGACTGACTCCAGACCCCTTTCCACTCACTGAGTAATCCACTGCCCACCAACTAGTCATAGGGGAATTGTCCAATTCAAGGCAAGGCAGGATACCATTGTGGGCTCTTTGTTTCCTTGCTTTGTCTCTTAATCCCTTACTCCTCATCTTGTATTTAGACCCTGGGCCTGGGGGGGCACCTCTGATGGGCACAGAAACAGCTTAGCCCTGCTCAGCCATGCAGTGGTACCAGGATCTGCAAACTGAGGGCTCACGAAGGAGATCTCCAGCAGCTGCTTGCGTCAGCCCAGGCCCCTCAGAGACACAGCAAACCCAGTTAATTCACAGTGGCAGCAAAGCCAACTAAATCCCACATCCCTGCCACGCCAGCCCTCTCCCCTGCAGGGCACACAGTCCCTGCACTTGGCAGGGCCCAGCCCACCTTCAAGACTTGGCACTTCCAAGAGCCAAAAGGAGAGTCGAGAAGTCATTCCCACTTAGCAAACCGCCTTTTTTGAAGAGCTTTGCTCCTGCCTCTCCCCCCAGACCCCTCTGGCTGAGTGGCACAGGAGATCCCCTTGCATTACAGGACACACATGTTTATTAAGCCAAAGGTACTGCGGCATCTCTCCCACATCCCTCCTGCCAAACCGCTCCACCAGCCGAGTCTCTGCATCCTGTCATTTTCCTCCAGACTTAGGGAAAAAAAACAAACCACATGCTGCTCCCTCTAGTGACAACCTGAGCACGTTTAAGCAGCCTGGCCGTGACTTGCAACATTCAAGAGCTGGTTTTAGGCACAAAAGGCAACATTTTTACAGAGGACCCACTCTCTGTCACCTCAGTCTTCCTGTCATACCTCGGGCACGTCAGAACCTACCTGAGGTGCTCTCTCAGAGGCTGCTGCTCTGCACACACGGGTCTCTCCAAACTCAAGGAGCTGCTAATAGGATCTGCAGAGCTTCACCAGTCACCACGGAAAATCTAGTCTGAGCTGAGAGTGACCTCAAGGTAAAAGCCCCGGGCAGCTGCAGTCACCTGAGCGGGGTCATCACGTGTGCACCCTGCAACTGGCGATCGTTTAGCAAATAAAAGCACGTTGGAGAATTGGAAACAGCTGTGCTACAGAAAACTGAGCTCCAACCAGCGTTCCAGCTCCTGCATTCATTCCAGGCATGGCAGAAGATTGTTACACTCAGGTCTGGACAGCATAAACTAGAAACAAAAATGGATAGTACAGCTTCTTTGGAAAAAAAGCAAATTAACGGGGCAAACAACAAAAGCGATGTTGAAATTAGCATCACCATGACTTTTCAGTCTAGACCATCAGGTGGCACAGGTTACCCAGGACTGAACAGAGAGACTCCAACCACCTCACATCTTACAGACCCTGGTGCACTGCACAGGGCTTCATGATTGTTTGCCACTGAAGGAGAAACGTAAGAAGACATCTGAGGAGGAGGGAGGTCATTTATTTCTCGGTTAATTTTCTTCACAGTGGCTGGTATAGGGCTGTGCCGTGGATTTGTGCTGGAAGCTGTTCTGTGCTGGGCTGTTTTAGATACTGCTGAGCAGTGCTGGCACAGTGTCGAGGCGTTTCTCGTCCAGTGAGCAGGCTGAGGGTGCACAGGAGTTTGGCAGAGGACACAGCTGGGACAGGCAATCCCAACTGGCACAAGGGATATCCCAGACCATGGAGCACCACGCTCAGCATGTGAAGCAGGGTGAGGAAGAAGGAAGAGGGTAATGTCCACAGTTACAGTTTTTGTTTTCCTAAGCCACCTTTAGGTGTGATGGAGCCCTGCTCTCCTGGGGATGCTGAACACCTGCCAGCCATGGGAAGCAGGGAATGAATTCCTTGCTTTGCTTTGCTCTCATGTGTGGCTTTTGCTTTGACTACCACAGCCTTTATCTCAGCCCTCAAGTCATCACACTTTTACCTTCCATTCTCCCCCCGTTGCACTGCGGGGAGTCATCCAGCAGCTGTCAGTACTGAGGACCCAGATCCCTGCTTCACCTGTCTCTCCCAGAGCAAACAAATATCCTGCCAAAGCACCAGACTCCCCTGGCCCAGGAGCTCAGCCATGTGTGGAAGAGCAGCGCCTGGCAGCCCCTCCCAGAGCTGTCTGGGGCACACATGTGCACCTCACTGAGCTGCCTGCACATCCTGCCAGCCCCTCTCACCAGCCCCAGCTCATGGCCTTGCCAACACCCACCTGAAACGCTCAACCTTCCCTGTGTGAGGAACAGTGGCACACTCACCGTCCCTTCCCACTCACACTGCGGGGAGTGCTGGGCCCAGGGTGAGACACAGAGGGTCCCCGAAGGCTGGGGAAGCCCCAGGCACTGCAGGATGCAGCTGCAGTGCAGAGCCAGCAAAGCTGTCGGGGCAGGATGCAGAGACAAAACATGCTGGGTGGGTGGGAGAGAGGCGCTCACCAGCCTCGGGACAGGCATGGAGAGACCTGGAATCCTGATGCTGCTCCTGGGAACTGCAGCAGAGGATGGTGGGGATTTGGGATGTGCTCATTTAATGCCATTTCATTCTCAGCACTACAGATATTTAAAATAAATTAATTAAAATAATCACAGTGCTACGACATCCTGGTGCCTGCTGCAGACAGGGACCTTGAGCAGAGCAAGCTGTGTCCAGGTGTCCCTGATGCTCATCCTGGGAGCAGGAGATCTGCTGGGCTGGGTGGGAGAAAGCCAAACTGTGGGCATGGGCTCTGTGTGACAGCCTGGCAGAGAGAGGAGGGGACAGTGTGACATGGCCAACATGTGACATGCTGACTCCCAGCCAGACAGGGCTGATGTGGCATGGCCCAGCTCCCAGCTGATGCCCTGACTTCCAAGGGAATGATGTGATGAGCCCACCCCAGCTGCCAGTGGGGCTGAGCGCCATAACAAACAGGGGATCAGCTGATTCCCAGCAGGACACACACGGTGCCAAGGCTCCCAGTGACACTCCCAGCAGGACACAGGCAACACAACAGCTCCTAGCAGGGCAGAACCAGCGCGTGAGGTCCTACATGCCAGCAGAGTATGTGCAAAGGGCACTGACCCAGCAAGGCAGAGCAGGGGGTGTGCGGTGTCCCATCAGGACACCCAGCAGAGCAAGACCTGCCAGTGACACTCCAGCTCCCAGCAGGACCCTGGGATGCAGTGACACCCAGCAGGAGGCCAGCAGGGCAGTACCTCCCCGTGTGGCGCTCACCACTGATGCCCTGGCTCTTGCACAGGCCAGGCTCTGAGTCCCGCCAGGGTTTTGAGAGCACCGATTCCACGGGGGACACATGCCCTGCAGTGACTCCTGGAGTGGCCAGGTCAGCATGTGGAGCACAGGACACGTGGGATGACAGGCACTGTGTCACCTCAGCTCCCAGATGACACTCAGCTCCCGGAGGGAAGGGGATGGAGCGCCGTGCACGGGCCCCTCTGTGCTCTGCTCCTGGTGTGGGACAGGGGCAGGCCAGGCTGTGCTGGGGGACAGGGAAGGGGACAGGGACGGGGACACCATCGCAGGGCTCCCAGTGCCACCTAGTGGGGGACAACAAGCGCTCGGGGGCCACTGGTCCCCCAGCCCCTCCCAGGCTGGCCAGACTCCCCCATCACCGCCCTGCCTCCAGCAGCCCCATCCCCACAGCTCCCGCAGCGCCCGGCTCGTCCTGCCAGCTCCCCTCCCACGCCCGCTCATCCTTGGAGATTGTGTAAAGCACCACCAAGGCAGGGACAGAGGAATTTACTCCAGGTACAGCTCGTTAATCACATCAAGTCCAGTCCTGCCGAGTCACTGGGTGTTCACCCTGCACAGGGTGAGCACGGAGAGCTGGTCAGGGAGCCACGGCTCCGCCGTGAGCTGCGGCCTCCAGAAACCACTGAAGCCTCTCGTAAGAAAGTCAAAAGTGTTTCATCTGCTGGGGTACACGCCGATGCTCGATGCATTTTTTACCTGCAACTTTCCCTGCTCCATGCACATTAACTGGCACAGGCAGTCATGCACACACCAGAACTCACTGCACCCCCATCAGCCAAGAAAACACCAGCACAGCAATCAGCTTGTGTGGCTGCACAAGGTTTATTTTATAGGCTTTTCTCCCCCAGAACAGACCAGAGAGTCTGGGAGGTGCAAACGGCAGATGTGGCCCTAAAGGTGTGGCACAGAGCTGTGTGGAAGTTTACCCAGGGGAAGGCTAAAAACCAGTAACAAATGGGATTTAACAGGGAGGGGGGGCAGATTTGCAATCCTGCCGATTGTGAATCCAATCTCTCCTTCCATCTCTCCACCCAGCGGGCGGCCATCAATCTCTTGAGCCGTATCTCCACTCATCTACAGCCGTTTAATCACTTAGATTTTCCTCCATTCCATCTGCATCCTCAGGCTCTTCCTTCCACACACATCCCCAGCCTGAAAACAATCCCTAGGATATTAAAGAGAAAACCATGACACCTTGTGGAGTAGATGGAGCCTTCTGCAGATCGAAGCACCCTCATGAACACCAGCATTTCCAGCAGGTCTCCCAGTGTAGGACAGCCCAGGTTGTGAACGCAGACCAAGTAAGGCCCCCCAAACTCATCAGTCTCCAGCAGATGTCCCAGGTTCAGCTATTGATCAAGAACAGCCCCTCTATTCTCAGAGGATCAGCCACCAGATTTTTGTTGGCCTTAATCATGATTAAGCTGAGCATCTCTCCAGGGAGTTTTCCCAGGGAACTCAAATCCCTGCAAAAATTAAATCAGATGCTGGATGCTCTATTATCCACCCTGAAATCCAGGCAAAGGCCCATCACGGTGGTGACCTCAGCTAGGCAGTCAAACATGAGACAAGTCTAGAAATGGGGAGAGGAAATAAATGCACAAAGTGATAGGCACCGTGTTTAGAGAAACGGGGAGGAAGGGGCTACCAAAAACTCCTGTCATTGAAGCTATTGCTACACTCCAGGGCCTGGGCAAATGAACAGGTTGGCTCCACCTCTCCAAACATGAACCCTGTGCAAAGCTGAGACACCAGGTGAGGAGCTCAGGTATAGTCCAGAAAGGCAAATGACAATCCCACAGATTGATGGATCACAGTCTCCTGAGCCCCTTCTCCCTGAGGCAGCTCCTCCTTACCTACAGCAAAACTCCACAGAGTCCCAAGGAAACACCAGCTGGTTCCCAGGTCCTTGAGCAGCTGGCTGTCCTCCTCCCGTGAACTCATCTGCCCCCTCTCACACATCCCAGCTGCCAGCCCACCGTCTGTTTTGAAAACAGGAGGATTTGGGATTGGGGTCGTCCCATAAGCTGTGGTTATCCAACAGGCTTCCTCAGGACTAGTGTCCTCCAAGAGATGCCCTCTCCTCCCAGAGCAGCACAATGTGAACAAAGGAAAGAGACGGGGGCACACAGCTGAACTCTTCCAGCTGCACGGGACCAGGTCATTTTTGTAAGAGCATTTACATGAGAGAATGAACAGCTTGGGAACTGCCAAGGAGACACTTGGCCAGGTCCCCTCCAGGCCACTGAGCACATGCAGGGCAGCAGAAGCAGCTCCAGGCTCTTGGCTCTGTCAAAATTTGGTGGCAAAACTGAAAAATGTGGTAGAAGGTATTTTCATTTTGCAGATTTTTGCCAACCTGTCAGGAGATGCTGGCTGTGATGGGCTGCAGAGAGATTTGGGCAGGCAGCGAGGGCAGGCAGGCTCAGGGCAGGCAGGGGTGGGCAGGACGTGTGGGGCAGAACACAGGAGAGTGGGAAGATGTGACCATAACAGGGCTTACACTGACAGAAAGGTGTGTTTGGGTGGGATTATCAGCTCCTAGAAACACCCAGGGACAGTGAGCCCCACCAGGTTCTGAGCAGGCCAAATGGTCACAGCAGTCAAGCCCTGCTGGTGCACAGCCTGTCTCCAGGGCGGGGGGAATCAAGAGAAGTATGTGAGGCCAGAGTGGCTTTGCAGTTCCTCCAGGCCAGGTAGCCCAGCTGGCCTCCAGTGCTGCAAGCTCAGCGAGGGCTGCATCCCTTGGCAAAAGGCCAGAGGGCTGGGCCACCATGCCTGGATGTGACAGCCAGCATCTGCATGGAATTCAGGGTCCCTCAGCATGACACACCATCATCCAAATCCCAAAAAAGGTATCCAAACTGTCCATCTGGCTCTAGGGAGGCTTTAAGGGTCTTGGGGAATGCAGCAGGTGAGCCCAACACAACTCAAAAGGAGGAATGTGCTTTCCCCCTGCCAGACAGCAGATCCTTGTCCCTGCATCAAAATAAGTTTGGGATCTCAAGCCAGACCCCTCCATGGACACTGAGGGTTCCTCAGACCTACCTGCCCAAGCATTCCAGGGCAATGGTCCTCAGGAGGCAAGAGTATAAGCTAAGAGGGGCTCAAACAGCCCCTCTGACATGTCCTGAGGCATTGCTGAACTCCCTCTGGATGTGCCTGCACTACCCAGCAGCTTTGCTTCCTCTCTTGCTCCGCATGCAATTGACAGTGTTTTATTCTTGCCTGTTGAATACTGAAGACCTGCTGCCAAGGTAGGTCCTGGCTCACTGCTTTCTGAGTATCAAGTCAAAGAAATCACGAAGAAAAGTGCAGCTCAGCTTGAAGTGTATTTTTTCTGAGCATCAATCACTCCCTATAATTAATTAGATTCCTAAAATACACAAGAAACTAAGAAAAACAACAGCCACAAGCTAAGATGACTGCACTCCATCAAAAAAGCTTTTATCTCTATGCAATGAATAAATAACTCTGACGTAACTACACACAGCAGTTTTTCATCAGATGTCTCAGTATCAAACTCTTTCCAGACCTGCTCTGACACAGCTCTCGGCAAATGTGTCGATGGAAAACCACTGGCCACGTTCACAAGTGGGTCTAAAATCTAGCACAGGAATCCAGGAGGAACTGTCCCCAAGACCTATCAACACCACCACCTCCTCTTCCTACAGCAGTGCCACCCCGCAAGGGCCAGCACCCCCCTGTGTCCCCGCAGATGTTTTGGTTGATAGCTGGGGAAAGCCACACTCTGCTTCTTCAAGGACCAGCAAAAGGTCAGAAGCCGAGTGGGTATTCCCCAAATCCCTGACATCTTGAGGCTGAAAACAAAACCCTGAGTGTTCAAACGCAGCTTTCTCAGGTGAGCGGCCAACAGGGTCGGTCTGTACCCGAACCAGCCCCAGCCACTGATGGACACTATTCATCTCCGGATTCCTGCTCAACTGAAGGCAGCATCCGGTGGTTTCATGTGCCTCCGACTGCAGGGCCCTGCGAACAATTAGACAGGCTATTTCTGCCCGCACAATCGGCCCTTTTCAGGGAAGGCTCTTTCATACCAGGCCCATATTGCCACTGCTTAATCAGGCCGAGATTTAAGGGAGCCCGCTGCGAGATGACACAGATTGCTCCCTCCCTCGGGAGCGGGCGGGCACCGCGGTCAGTGTGTGACCGGCACCCCCTGCAAACAGAGCCCCTGCGAGGCACAGCGCTGATCCTCCTCTCCCCGCCTTCTGCCGGGCCTCCCCGGGCCTGGGCTGGGCTCGGGGGCTCTGTTTACCCTGCCGTCCCACAGGTTTCCCCTCGGTTCATCCCTCGGCGGTCCCGGGTGTCCGCAGGCGGCGGTGGGCAGGCGGGCAGCAGCCGGGGGACCGCGGGGCTGCTCACACACACATCGCTCCCGTCTCCCATGTCAGCCCCGGAGACGGAGCCGTGTCTGCGTGCGGGTGGAACCATCTGCTCCGTGTCTGGCAGCTCCAGGCAGGCAAAGGGCAGGGCTGGCTGCCACGTCCAGCCTGGGCACTGCCGGAGCAGCCAGAGCAGGGGAACGCTGGCCGGGGGCACTGCCAGCAGCGAGGGGAGAAGGGTGGGGATGGAGCCCGTCCGCCAGGACAGGGCTGGAACACGGCACCAGATCTGTCCGAGCAGTTCCAGAGAGCTGAGACCTTTTGATCCAACTTCTCCCAGACCTCTGAAAGATTTGGCAGACGCCCTACAAGTGGGACAGGGAGGGACTGTGCCTCCAAAGGGTGTAAGTCTGCTGAGGCTCTGGATTTAGCTCCTGTCAGGGTGCTGGAGCTAAGCAGTTTGCCTTCCCACGTGGGGTCCTGCTGCCTTGCCCCAGTTTGGGTATTGCTGTGACATGCAGAAACGAGGCATGTGGGTGCCAGACAACCCCATCTCCAAACCTTCTTCCACCCCAGCACGGAAGAGAAGGGTCTCTGAGGCAACAGCACCATCACCAGCCCACATCTCAAGACATCTCCAGCCTACCTGGCAGCTTCCACCTGATTCCAGAGCCCAGGGAAATGCCTCGCCCTGGTCAGAACTTGCTGTTACTCCATGCCCAAAATCTCCCGTGACTTATCAGACCAAATCCTCAGGCTGTACAAATGGCTTTGCACAAAGCCTACAGCTGTGGCTGGCAATGTGAATGTTTGCACATTAATTTCTCCTGAGTAACGACTGATGCTTCACCTTGCACCCAGCACCTATGGATGGGAAGCTGGATTGGAGCCCTTCAGATCCCCCTTCACACCTATTTTGCAGATTATTTCCCCACTGAACCTGAATTTAGGAGGAGTGTCTTGCCTGCTGGGAGACAGAATCCTAACATCATTAAGGTTGGAAGAGACCTCTGAGATCATCAAGTCCAACTGCTAACCCAGCACCACCCTGTTCACCACTAAACCACATCCCCAAATGCCACATCCACATGCCTTTTCAACATGCTGTTCTGGAATTCCATCCAAAATCGCCCAGCACATCTCACAGGACTGCATCCAGGGAGGTCCCTTGCAACAGACACTGCCTTTCCCGGTCCCTGCAAGTCCCCGTCCCAGCTCATTGCTTCCCTCAGTTGGCCACTCTCAATCCTCCATGATCCCTTGCAACTCCCAGCGCTGGTGTTTGTGTAAGAGGATACAGTTGGCTTTGAGCTGGGTTCCTCATCTTGCAGCAGCTTAAAGCCTAAGGAGGCTCCATGGATCCGGGTGAAAGTGGGGATCAGGAGGGCTGCAGCACTGCTCTGCTGTGCCAGGGCTCTCTCAGGCCTCCACATCCTCTGTTACAACTTATTTGAGCACAGTCTTTTACCAAGACACTCCTCAGCATCCCTGCGTGGGATATCTCCGAAGATCGAGTCAAGCAAAGGCCACTTTGTACAGCAGGGGAATGGAAATCAGCTGGGCATTGCAGCAAGCTCTTGACAGCACATTGGTTGCCCATCACTGGCTTTCCCTCCCCTAGAAAACAATCCCATGGGGAATTCCTCAGAACCACACAAAGAGCAGAAAGCATAGTTTTAGGAGGAAAAGTGTCAGCAGCGTTCCCTGATGGCATTGTTTATGATAATTAAAATATATAGATTGATGGGGTCTGCGCAGAGCAGGCAGCTGTGTGTCCCGTGTCACACAGAGAAAGGGGTTTGCCCTTTCCTGTGGCAAACCAAAAATCCAGCATTGGATTCTTGGTGTCAGCACTGCCAAAGCAGAGCTGGGCTAACAGTGATGGAATGAAGAGTACTGTGCACGGACTGCCTTCGAAGTAGCAGAAGGGCTGCTTCAATTTCCCACACATTCATAAAACTCCACAGTCCTTTAAGGATAAAAAGTGTTAGGAATGTACAGCTTTACCCCAGCTGAGAGGCTTCCTGGTGCTTTTGGTTTGCAGAACAAGAGCAGGACATGTAGGAGGAGAGCAAGCCAGGGAGATTTGTTCCTGAGGGCCTCCTGAGGAAGTAGGGAATACCACGGGGTGGGATAAGAGCAAGGACAAGTGTCCCTGTCTTCACCACAACCCCTGGGCTGCTCAAACCAAGTGCAAAGCAACGTGTCCTTATTGCCAGGTATGATTTTTGTCCAAGAGTCCCTTCCCACACCAAGTGGCAGTTGTGTGACAGCCGAACATCCCATCTCAGACAGATTATTCCTCCACAGCACAGTGGCTCCACTCCAAGCAGGTTGGAGGTGATGCAGGTCACTTTAGAAGACCATCAGGGCCCACCGTGAGCAACAGTCACAGCCAATTTAACCTTAATTAAGGCACTGTGATACTAATCACTTAATTGGTCCTTAATTAGGATCTGAAAAATTTTGAAGCATAGAAAAACAAACCATTTGGGCAAGCTTGAGAGCCTGGCCTTCATTCTCTCTTCCTTGGTTTCCCCTCCATGTTTTTCTGCGTCCATGGGGAAAACCCACGTCAGGCTCAGACCAGCAGGAAAACAGGAGCTGGCAGACCCGTCATCTCCTCCCAGCCGAGCTGGCACCACGTCAGAGCTGTCACCAGGTCTCTCCTGTCCCAGTTTACTGTGGCTGGATGTCACTACACGGGAGTGAAGCCTTGGAGACTCTGGGACTAACGTGTGCCGTTTTCTAGGACAGCGTGTTCCAGCTGTGAGCTCCTCAGAGCGTGTTGGATGTGGTGGAGATCCAGCCCCTCCTTGGGTGCAGCTCTAGCACCCCCAAAGTCAGCTCTAGGCTCCTGCTCTGGCCACAGCAAACCACTCCTCTGGAGCCTGTTGGCAGAATTTGGTCCCTCCCAGGGATGCTTTTCCTCCCTCAGACCCTGTGGAAGGGAAGGACTCCGAAGTGCCCACCAGAGAGAAGACATTTCATAAAAACTCTTCCATGCACCTTGATCTGCCACAGCTTCCCACCCTCCTGCAGCCCTGTGGTATGAGGGCAGAAAGGAGACCCAGTCTGGGGTTTCCAGAGCCTTCCTGCTGAGGGGAAACCCAGAAGACTGTGCTGGGAGAGGCCGTTCTCCTTCCCCGTGCCCATCATCTCCCAGGGCAGTCTTGCTGCTGCTCTTAGCTGTCATTTCTTGAAGGCCAGACACCAAAACACAGCAACACCAGTAAATGAAACTGCATGGGAATAAGAGCATCTGCACTCTCACAGGGTTGCAGATGCCTTGATGCTGTTTTATCTGGGCTGAAAAGGCTCCTGGTCACAGTTCAAGAGCTGACAGGATAAGAACCCCTCTCTGCAGGTATCCCTGTTCCAGTGGTTCTGTTCCACGCCTGTGTGTTGGTGTCTGTGTCAGAGAGCAATCCCACGGCAATGCAGCTGAGGGGTTTTGAGATAAGCCACAGCAAGGCATGCCCAGCACCCAGTGGGACAGGAGAGCCAAGTTTTCCCCATCATCCTGAGGCATGGGGAACCCCAGGAGGTCCAGTCTGCAATAAAAATGGGAAATATCTGTCTGAGCAGCCCAATTCCTGCCACAGTTTGTTTTCTCTCCAGCAAATAAATCGTTGAAAAATTAGGTAGATCCAATAAAACACAAGTCAATCCATCCCCTCACCCTATTATCCAACAGCAGGAAAACAGCAGCCTGCTGGAGCTGGCAGCTAAGTGGGTATCTGAGTGCATGTCGCAGCCTAAAATCCTTTCTCAGTGGAACAAGGCCTCAGCATCTGACAGGGCCACTGACAAATGGCTCTGTCACCTTGAAGCTCGGTCAGAGGCTGCCTGTGCTGGACACGAGTGTTTGGAGGAAGCTGCACAGGGATGCTGAGGCCCCTCTGCATTGGGCTCAGCCCAATATTATGCCCAGCAGCATCCCAGGACTGCACTTCCCTCAAAGGAGCCCTGGCTTCATGACCTTGAGGAGAGCCACGCCAGGATTCCAACTGCCTGGCTGACCCTTCTGTGGGATCGGGGGAATCATGTTCATGACCACAATAATCGTTGGGTTCCCATGTCTTCCCCCACCACATCTCCACCAGCTTTCCTGCACCCCTCTCTCTGCTGCTTCCTCACATCTGCTGTCCCTTATTCTCTTCTTTCCTGTCCTGCCGTCTCTTCCCGGAGATGCTGCCGGAAGAGCAGCAGGAAGCAGAGCAGGGGCATTCCCCGTGCTCAGAGCAGAGCACGGGGCCACCATCAAGGGCTTCATCAGGGTCCCCCTGGGGACAGCAGATATTGCCCCTGATGGCAGATTCCTGCCCTTCCCCTCTCTATCCCTTACAGTGCACGAGGGAAACTGTGCAGTGCAGCAGCTGGGACACAGGGCACCCCCCAGACTCTGCCCCTGCACCACAAAACCGGGGTGCAAGCCCAGAGGACAGTCCAGCTGCATCCCAAATCCCTGCCTGGCAGGACCAACCAGGGCTGGGATGTCTGAGTGAGCGAGTCCTGCCAGACACGGCGGGGAGCTCAGACACGTCTCCCTGCCAGGCTGGAGTTCTGTGCCCTGGGAGGTGTCAGCGGTGTCTGCAGCAGCCCCAGGGCAGCGGAGGTGCTGTCAGCCTCCTGCCCACCCGCCGGCTCCCTGCATCCTTTGGAGAAGCCTGCCTGTGTTTTTCCAGACGCTCCCGCGTCCCGGCGTTCTCGGAGCTGTGAAGCGAAACTGCTCCAACAACTCCCCCCAGGTGCTGGTGCAGAGACACGGCTGGGGATGACAGCCGGGACCCGCCGGGCCAGCAGGGGGGTTTCCATAACCATGAGCAACCCGAGCGCTCGGCATCAGCACCACCTCTGCCTCCTGGCCAGGCAAGTCAAGAGGAGCAGACGATGTCTGTGAGGCTCCCAGAAGGGTGGATTGCAGCCTGTCCATCCCACATCCTGCCTCATCACGTGCAGCACAGCCAGCTGCCGGCCAGGAGGGACAGTGCTGCACAGGGGAGCCTTGGGACAACGGGCTGTGAGCTGCCAATGGCAGATGCTGGTACCCAAAGCAACCATTCCATGGTCCAGCTGGAGCCAGGCTTTAACTGGGAGAAACCTTCAGGGAGACCTGCAAACAGACATTTTTGGGTTCTTCTTGCAGCTAGCTCAAAAGAGTGCAGAACTGAGAGATGGACAACCTGAAGCTGGGAGGGGAATTTCAAGCACACAGAAAAAATACTAAATAAATGCTCATCTCCAGATGGGATGAGCTTTGCTTGTTCATCCTCTCAGGCTTCTTCCAGTCACCATAAAACTTCCACAGGATAATTAAGATTCATGTGCAGTCATACACCTCTGGGAACAGTGGCTTTAAGAAAAACTCTGGTGAGCAGCCCCCTTGCCATCACAGCAGCTCCTCAGGGGCAGGCCAGGCAGGCCAGCCCCCTGCACAGCCCAGTGCCCTGACCCGGGCCAGGCCAGCCACGCTTACTGTGTTTTCTTCCACCAACATAAATCCCTTCTAATTCCCTCTAAACCGTTCCTTGTCTCCATCAAAGCGCAGCTCCCTCCCTGCTTCTCCTGGCGGGGATTAGTGCAGCCCCACGGAGCAGGGACAGTGACAGAGCCAAGGCAGAGCAGGGCTGGCTGGCCCTGCCCAGGCGTCTCCCCACGTCCCCTGCCCTGATTCCACAGCTAATCCAAACCCACCACGAGCTGGGAGTGGGGCTGCCACCCAGGCTGCTCTCTCCCGATGTTATCAGCTCTTTTCCCGTCCTTTGCTTGTCTTCCATCCCCATCCCCATTGCCATTCCCCTTTGTCCTGTCACTCCGTGCCCTTGTCCAAGGTTTCTCTCCAGCATTTGTCAGAAGGCATCCCACATTTCAGGAGTGCTTCAGCCCCTGGAATGTATCGACCCTGAGCAGGAGACCACTGTGCCTTGAGGAGTTATGCTGCACCTACAGGCTGAGCACACCCATGCCCGGGCTGGGCTGGGCTGGATGCACTGAGCGCATTCCAGGCTGGGCTGTGCCACACATCCCTTGCCCATGGGAGAAGCTCAGCGGGATATTGCAGCCCTTGGCAGCTCCCACTCGGGGACAGCAGATGAACCACCTGTGTGGCCTCGCCTGTTTCTAACAGTGCAGCAAGGAGTCCTTGTGAGAACATCCTTGGGAGTTGTTTTCTTGGAAGGAAATTATATAATGAATGACCAAAAGGGAGAGCTTCCCTCCCTGGCTTAGATCTGCTCTGAGACATGGGAGAAATCTGCCCAGAGTCTGTCTGATGCGGCATAAATGTGGGTGCCCAGCATCTGGAGGAGTGTTTGGTTTTCTCGCTAGAGAAAACACTTTATTCTGCCTTATTCAAAGTGCTGGGGTATTGAGGGAGCTGTTGTTGGGCATTTCCAGGTGAGACCTGCCTTGCTGTCAGCTCTCTCTGGGGCAGAACAGAGAGGCAGGGAGGGCACTCACCTTCCCGAGGGCTCGGGGTACCCCGGGTAGTGATGGAGGGATTTGAATTAAAAGGAGCCAGAAGGGAGGGGAGTGGCTGGGGGGCAACAAACCAAGGCACAAAACCCCGCCGCTCTGCTCAGCCTGGGCTCACTCCGCATGCCAAATGCTCCCTCCTGTGCATTGCTGTCCCTCGCCGCGGTTTGTCCTCTCGGACACGGGCGCCGGTCCCAGGCAGGATGTCCCGGCCGTGCCTGGACCGCTCTGCACTCATTGGCCGGCCCTGTGCCTAGCAACGGCCAATCCCAAGAGTCGATTTGCCGGCTACTGGGTAGGAAGATGCTGGGATTCCTCCCTCCCACCCCCCCAGCCCCCAGCACTGATCATTTNGAGGAGAGGAGAGGAGAGGAGAGGGCCAGCCAGGGCTTTCCCAGCTGCAACACACAGGTTTGAAACAAGCCCTACCTCCCCTGCACCAAAGATACAAACATGTATCAGTGTGGCTGCAAACCCTTGGCCACAAAAACAAAACAACTGAGCTTTCCCTTGTCATTCCTTCAGATGCAAACTGCAGATGAAAGAAGCAGGGTGAGATGGAAATCCACAGGAGGGAACATGGGAAGAGGAATTCCCTCAGACTCTCCCAACTTTATGAGGTCAGTGCTGGGACATCAGTTCTGGCTGCAACTGAGACCTGAAGCCCCCCAGGTCTGAGGCTTGAAAATGTCTATAAACTCTTTGCTTCCTTGCAAGGGGTTAAAGTGTTGAGCACGTAGGGACTGACCTCATGCCCAAGGTGAGGCAGGAGAGACTGGGATGAACTGGTCTTCTTCTAAACCCTGGATAACCTCCCTTTTCAGCTCTGGTAAGAGTTGAAATTCACGAAAACACAACGAGGGCCCTGTCAGGAGCTGCCAAGCCACCCCTTGGCCATGGGGTTTGTGGGGCAGTCACCTGGACACCTCCCCTTATGAGTGGCATACGCCCTTGTGGAGTCCCTTGTGCCGTTAAAGGAATTTCCAAGTGCCTTGCCCTGGAAAAGCGAAGATTAAAGATACCCCAGGTGTAAAAAAGGCTTCTCCCCCATGGATCCTTGCAGACATTGTACAATCTTCTCTCTGGGTTTTGCAGGTCCATCACCCACTCCATGGTATTCCCTTTTCCTATTTCCCCATTGGCTCTGGGACCTGGTGTCCTGTTCCTCTCTTCCCCGTGGCCACTTGCCCCCTGTCCTGCCTCCTGTACCACCCACCAACCTGAGACCCCATAGAACTGAGAAAAAGCACATGTTCTCCCTCTTTGGCTCCGGATTTCACCTTCAGCTTATGGAATAAATCCTTGCTGGAAACTGATCTGGGGCTGGGAGCCTTCTGCCTCTCTGCTGAGCCAGCCTTGTAGCGTGTGTGGATGTGTGAGCTTGAATTGCTGCCTGAATTCTTCTCGAGCAGTTTCTCTGCTGGAGAGGCTGACTGGGATCTAGAGAGGCCTTAGCTACACTCTGAAAAGACACTGTTACACACCCTGCCCCCAGCTCCCAGGGAAGGGACAGGGCAGGGAAGGGCTGGAGTGGGACAGGCTGGCAGACCATCAGTGCAGCCCCCCCCGGAAAGGTCCCTGGAAAGGTCCCTGGAAAGGTCCCTGGAAAGGTCCCTGGAAAGCTGCTTCTTCACAAGGGCACTTCTCAAAAAGCATCCAACATATTCTGGATTTCCTCTCACAGCAGTCAGAATAAAAGTGGGGAGGAGCTCAGGAGGCAGCTGGAGACGGGAGTGAGCACATCCCTCTTGGCCTGTCAGTCTGGCGCACAGGCACAAACCAGCTCCAGCATGGTCATGTGAAGGACGTGAGGAGTGGTTTGCTGCCCTGCTGGGCTGCAGAGCCACCAGCAGCCCCCTGTGTAGGTGTGGTGAGCAGCACAAGGGTGAGCAAGGCACCAAGGACTGTCGCTGCTGGGGCAGGGACACGACTCAGCTCCAACCTTGACTCCCAAAACCATTGTGGGCATGGGGAATTCAGGCTTGGGAACCTCCATTCTGCCACACATTGCACAGCCCTGGGGAGCACAATGCCACAAAACCCTGGGACAGCCGGCTGGGGTCTGCTGACCCTCCTGCAGGGGACAGCACCAAGCCATGGAGCAGAGCCCAAGGTCAGAGCTCCGAGCTCTCACACCGTGCAAGGCTTGGCCATGGTTTTCCCTGCCAGGTCCTCACAGGGATGTATGACTCTGGAAGGACACAGCCATTGGGGTGCCGCCCTCAACACACCCAGTTCTGGGGTGAAGGTCCCCTGGGGTGCAGCAGGGTGGGGGGAAGCCTGGGAGGGCTGACAGGGGGTCAGCAAGAGTGAGGCAGAGCAGAGGACCTCAGGCCAGGTCTGCCTGTCAGGATACTGCCAGAGACAAGAGTGTTCTGCTGCGGCCAGACCCAAACTGAGGCTTTGACTCCCTTTCCTCCACGTGCCAGGTGGGACTGGGGATCTCACTGAGGCTTTGACTCCCTTTCCTCCACATGCCAGGTGGGGGTGGGGATCTCACTGGGGCATTGGCTGTAATGATTTCAGCTCCAGCAGAGCCAGAGCTAGAGCTCACCTCAGCCACCTGCCTAATCCCTCAGTAATTCACTTGGACAACTGGTGGTAACTTTTCAGAGCCGGTGCCTGCGCGTTGCTGCTCTCGGCAGCCACTGACAGGCGTCCCAGGCTCCCCGAAGCGTCTGTCGTCTTATTAGCAGAGCCTCCACTTGGGATTTATTTCCCATCCGAAAATTTAAGCTGAATTTATGTATTAACTAAAGACTATTAATGCCAAAAATAAGCGGAATGCCACTTGCTCAGCAACACGGGCCTTACGAGAAGCCACGTGGCCCAGCCAACCCACCCAATCGCAACCCCAGGGAGGCTTTTTATAGACACCCACGTCTGATGGAGTGCGAGCGAGGCTTGGCTTGCCGCAAGCTCTGCTCTGCAAGCATCTGATTGCAGGGGGAGGGGAGGGAAACATCCCCACATCCTCGGGCAGGAGGCACGGTTCCCTTGCCTCTGCCGGCCGGGGAAGCAGCCAGGTGGAACTCGGAAGGGTTTGGGAACAGGTTGTGGCAAAGCTGCCTCATTCCCCTGCCATAAACACCCGCGCACGCTGCAGGCAGCTTCTGACACACGGAACACGCTGCTGGGTGTCTCGGTGCAGCAGCTCAGCATCAAGGGCCCTCCGCTTCCCTCGGAGCAAGATTGCTCAAGGGAGAAAAAAGGTCACCCGACACCGCACAGCTCCAGCTGATGGTGGCTTCTGTTCCCCAGGTTGCCCCGGGGTGTTTTTTCCTTTGAGTGCGTCTCGCCCTGAAGCACAGAGCTGTCTCAGCTACCGGGAGAGTGACACTGATGAGACTCTGAAGGCTTCTCCAAGGACTCTGATCTCCACTGAGAGGGATGCAAAGCCGAAGCAGCAGCCACAGCGCTACTTCTTCCAGCCAGGAAGCTCACACTGCACCAGCCCGGGCACAGAGGGGTCAGGGGCAGGGGCAGGGCAGCCCTCATGTGCTGGGACACCACAGCCACCTGCCTGGCATGGCCTCTCCCCTCCCACTGCTCCCTCTCCAGCTCCTCTCCAAACCATCCCGCACCTTCTGCCAAGCCAGACTCAGCTGCTGAGCGCAGGATGGCCGTGGCCAGCGTGGGTTTGCTGGTCTGGCAGCTCCCCAAAGCACATCCCGTGTGTGGGGCTGGGAAGGGCTGCTCTGGCCACAGCACAGCATGGGCCACACACAGCCCATGGCCCGGGGCTTGGGCCAAGGGGACACCTGGGGAAACAGCTCCCAGGCTGGCAATAGTGGCCGGCAGAGCACAGCCTCTCTGCACAAACCTCCTTGGTCCAGGAGCTGCTCACAGAGGTCTGAGCAGCAGCTCTAGGCTGGGCCAGGAGCCCCGGGCAGGGCTATTGGGCTCCTCCTGCTTGTCCCAGGACATGGTGCATGGGCAGAAGCATCACTGTGCTCACAGTCCCACCATGAGCAGAATCACAGAATTGCTGAGGTTGGGAAAGAGCTCAAGAGCATCAAGTTCAACCCTTAACCCAGCCCCACCGTGCTCACCACTAAACCGTGTCCCCAGGTGCCACATCTACACATTTTTAAAACGTTTCCAAGGATGATGACTCCACCACTGTCCTGAACAGCCTCTTTCAATGTCTGACCATCCTTTCAGGGAAGGAATTTTCTCCAATATCTAATTTAAAACTCCCACGGCACACCTTGAGGCCACTTGTTTCCTGGGAGAATAGACCAGACCATTTTCCCCCAGCTCCACCCTCCTGTCAGGGATTTGCAGAGAGCAAGAAGGTCCTCCCTGAGCCTCCTCCTCTCCTGGCTGAGCCCCCACAGCTCACTCAGCTGCTTTTGGAAAAGGAAAGGAGGAGCTTTCCAGGAACTTGCAGGAAATTTCCTCAAAAAATAGGTCTAAATGGAAAAAAAGGCCATTGAAACACCTTCACATTTTCAAACAGGGTGCAGACTCAGAGAACACTGCAGAAAAAGGCACTGAAGCCATCCTTCAAAACATGTTAGGGTTTTCTTCACTCAGCTGCAATTATCATTCTGAAAGCTGAGGATGTACGATGGAAAAGAGTGTGTGTGGGCGGGAGAGAAGAGGGAAAAGAGAAAGACAACAGCAGCATGGAAGGAAATTCAACACTGCCAAATGAAAGCCACCGTGACAGGCAGAATTTACTTCCTTGCAGAAGGGTTTCCCATGTCACCTGTTACAGAGAGAAGGAGGAAAAAACCCATTATTTTGAAGAATATCATCCATGAAAATAAGAATTCAAGGAGGAGGGTTCCCCTCAGGTGCAGCAGCCAGAGGATGATCCCCCTCCCTGCTGTTTCCCCGCTCTCCAACAGAAGGTGAGTTCAGCCCAGCATAAAACTGCCCCAGATAAAATCCTGTTCCCAGCCTCACTCCCTGGCAGGTGTGTGTCTGCTACAGCAAACACCTCCACACCTCCCAGCCCCACTGCTGGGCAGGTTTCTGCCCCAGGGACACGGATGTGTCTTCCACAGGCTCCACACTGATCTGATAACTCTCCTGGGAGCACCACGTGCCTGGTACAACTTGGTTTTTAGCAGATGCCCAGTGCAGGGTCCTCCCTCACGGACACTGTCCACCCCAGTGACCCCTTGTCCCTCCTCCAGCCTGGCTGCAGGTGTCCCCTGCCCGGAGCTGTGCCATGGCACCAGGTTCTGCCTCTGGTGACAGCAGGCAGCAGAGCTGCTGACCCTCAGCCCAAAGGAGACACAGGCAGCAGCTCCACCACCAGCTCTGAACCTGCTGCTGGGATCTCTGGAAAGACCCCTGGACTGACCCACTGGACACTGGAATGAGACACTCTGGGCTCTGCAGCCTCCTTGGGCCAGAATCAGAGCTCAGCTGTGCTGTGCTCCAGGTCAGGTCTCATTTGCCACCCCACCAGCCCAGGAAGTGGAGGAAGGGGCTAGTACTGCTCTCCTGGCTCTGGGACACAGCCTGAGGGGTGGGAAATTCCCTGATGGACGAATGATGGGAAAGGCCACTGAGTTACAGAAGAGATGATGGGAAAAGAAACTCATCAGTGCAACCCCTCCCAGCAGGTTCACACGAGGCTCTCAGTAAATCTTGTGCAACACAAGGAAACATCCCAGCTGGAGAACAGCTCTGCCCACAAGGCCTCAGCATCCCTCTTCCCAGACACGAGCCCTGCAGACATCTGTGCTGGGGCAGGGACTGAGTGGCCTCTCTCAGAGGTGCCGCCCTACACCAGAGCACACACAGCACACGCCTCCCCAGCATCCAGAGCAGAGGAGAGCCCAGTCCCCCTCTCCCCAGATAAGAGCTCTCTGGCACCATGGCTTGAGGAGCCACCTCCAGCCCCAGGAGCTCCTGCTGGCAGAGGCAAACTTGCAGCCCATGCAGCCAACCAACATCCAACATGGACAACAGGTGATGTCAGCATCAGCCCATGAGGGAAAACCACAGCCACAATCCCAGCAGGAAGGTTTCAAAAGGTCACAGCTTCCCAGTGCACCTTCCAGTGTGCCCAGCTGCCCTGCTGAAGCCAGAACCTTCTTCATGTGTTTGTGGTTTGGGAGTTACCAGCTCCTCTCCTGGATGCTTTAACATCTCAATATGACGTTTGCTGGTCTCATCTCCCCCCAGCCAGTGTCAAACTTCACCGCAGGAAGGCATTTCCTCTCCTTGCTCAAAGAAACATGCAGATCCTCCTTCTGGAGGAGCCGTGCTTTTATTCCTGGTTACCTGTCTGGCTACAGTGACGTCATGTATGTTCTTGGCAAATTCAGCTGTTTTCTCTACAGGTGTATCACAGCCCAGGCGGGATTCCCTGCGCTTCCTCACCCCTGGTGTGACAGCTCTGGACTCCCTGCCCCTGCCCTGACGACATGGAGCAGAAGGCAACCCAGCCTGCAGTGCCTGGGAAGGAAGGAGAGGCCTGGAGCCGTCTGTGACCCAAGGCAGGAGGGCTGCTGGATTTGCTGCCTCAGCACGGGCAGACGGTGCTCTTGTCTGTCCTCTTGCTGGGAAGAGCCGGCTGAAGAAAATCCCTGCCTGGATGTGTTTGGATCACCTGCCAGTGACACTCACTGACACGTGGCATCCCACAGGACTGGGGGAATGGGTCCTGCTGGCAGATCCGAGGGTCATTTCAAGCCACAAAACACACCTCCACTCTCTCAGCCCCGTGCAGCAGCTACAGGAGTTCTCAGGCATCAGCAGAGCAGCCGCTCCGCCTGCCTCACCCCAGCATCCTTCATCACAGCGAGCACCACAGAGCTGCTCAGCCCTCCAACAGCTTGGGGAATCCTCTCTCCACACCATCATACAGCATCAAGTGCCCTCGGGGATCCGTGCTTGCCGCCAGTACTCCCAGCTAGTGCTGAGCACCAGGAAAACAGCCGGGATGCCAGAAGGCTGCATGTCACCAGGAACGGACTGACAGAAATCGTCTCCTCACACGCCACAGCTCCCCCACACAGATGGAGTGTGCTGCTGCAGATCAGAGGCAGGGCTGGGCACCACAAGTTTCTGTCCTTGTGGATCTAACACCTCTGCTGGGAGCTGAGCTTGGCTGGGAAACATTCGGAACTGAGGTGGCCACCCAAGGAGAGACAACACTCTGCTGGCTGATACTTTGCAGGTCTCTTGCAGACCCTTTTCAGGAGTAAAGCAGGTGGGCTCCAACCCCAAACACCAACTCAGATGCCCCCAAATGCCCCTCAGCTGCCCTCAGATGCACAGAGAACCCCTGCAGGGTCTGCTGCCTTCCTAGCCCTGTGTACCAGCCCCGGAGAGGAGCAGCTGGCAGAGGGACAGCCCTGCAGCCAGGGCCATGGGCTGTGCTGAGGTGCAGCACTGACAGGCGCTGGAGGGAGGGGAGGGGTTTGTTTGCATTTCTGGTGATTTCTGGTGCTGGCACAGTGTTGGGAACCCAGCACACCACTAATTTGTGTCTGCTGCCTAGAAGAGCGTGCAAAGCAGCATCCTTCTTGCTTGTCAGGTAGGGAATCACAGCGTGGGGATGCCGAGAAGCTTTCCTGTGATCGGTGGCACAGATGGGACCTGAACCAAGTCTCCAAGCACAGCCCCCTTGCCTGCATTGGCTCCCTCCGGAGCACGAAGCCACACAAACACCCCTGAAACACCCCTGGGTGTGGTGAGTGTGCCCAGCACCCCTGCACTGAGAGCAGCCCCCACCCAGAGCATCCCCGTGCTGGAAGGGGCTGGCTGTGCCCCAAAGCTCCTTCTCTGGAGCACGGTGCAGGTGACAGAGATGAGGCTGCACAGAGGAATCACTGATCACAGCACTCCCCTGCTGGGGCTAACACCCAGCGCTGCCTCAGCACGTGCTGTGCCTCCCCTACTGCAGCCCATCCCTTCTGGGGCCGAGGCATTTGGGGAGCTGCAGAATCAGCAGCTGCACCCCAAACCCTGCTGTACACACAGGCATGGCCTCAGGGACCCCCCAGTCCTTCCCCTCAGTGCCCCACAGCACCCTGCAGTGAGGCTCTGTGTGCCAGGGGGACCTTTGGGTGACCCCCTGCCTGCTGCCTCCCATCATCACCCCAGTTCTTGTAGGTATAGAATAATTCCTAATTCCCATCCAAACAATCCTACATCCACTGCTATATCCTACCCAATGTTCAAAACCCTCAAGGCCTTTTCCAGAATCTCAGCTGCATCTGAGCCTCCCAAATCCAGCAGAATACCTGACCCCTCCTGGGTTTTACTCTCCTTCCCTGTAATCCTGCTTGGGCATCATCTGGGCCGTGGGTTCTGCAGCATTTGCTGGGACTTGCAGTTGCTGTTGTGCCTGAATGTCCAAGAAAGAATCAAAACCTGCAGACTAACAGCCATCCAGCCTCTTGTGTCCCCCAGACCAGGAGGACCAGCTGAAATCACCACCCCAGGCAGAAAGTGGCAGAGAAGAGCAAACCTGGTGTAGCCCAGACCTCCACCCCAGCTGCAGCCCCATTTCCTGACACCAAGGCATCTTCTGGGAATGCTCAAGGTCAGGGAATCATTGGGTGATGGAACACTCACTTGATGTTTGGCCCGTCCACCGGGCTGAGTGTGCTGCTGCTGGAATGGGCCTCCTCCTGCACACTGCCAAGACAAGCCAGGAGCTGCAGGAGGGACCTGGCAGGGAAACTCCTCCAGCTCCTTCTTGCTGCCTCAGCTCTGCATATTTGGAGACGTATCTGTGGGATTCAGACTCTCCAGTGCTGTCAGAAAGGGTCTCCAGGTCTTCTCAAAGCTGTCCATGCCAGGTCCCCCAAGGACAGAAATTGCTGCTTCATTCCAGCCCAGGCAGGCAGTGAGTGTCCCATCCCCCCATGAGAGGAGTCCCTGATGTTCCCCAGATCCCACCAGCCTCAGCAGGCAGCTCCCCATGGAGGTCAGGGCTAGGGCTGAGCCAACCTGGCAGCCAGGACTGGGAGACAGATCCTTCTCCCAGCACAGACACAGGGAGAAGGTGCCTGAGAGCCCACACAGCCGAGGATCTTCCCAGGGATGTGGTGACTTCAGCTGGACTCCCAGCACGTGCCAGCCTGGCTGAAGGCCGAGAGCAGCCATGGGAAGATCCAGACAAACACATCCACACTCCTTTTCTCTGCACCAGGACACACGGAAGGGCAGCTGAGAAAGGCTGGAGAGGTGGGAGGGGAATACCCAGAGCAGCAGGTCCAGACGAGGGCCAGGAGCATTCACTGCTACCCTTGCTGTTACTCCCATCCCATGGACCCCTGTGGAAGATCCGACACCCAAGCAAGGCATCCTGACCTATGGATCACACTCCCAGGGCTAAAGAGTGCTTTGCTAATCACACACCCACACACCTCTGCACGATGGGAAAGGCCACAGCCCACTGGCCCAGGCTGGCAGTAGAGGCTGTGCCTGGTGCTGACCTCCCCTTGGCTTGTCCCAGGGCTGCCCGGCCCCAGCAGCGGCAGCGGGGGCCAGGGTCCGGCGGGGACAGACTCCAGCCAGGGCAGCAGCCAGGGCTCCTGCCTCGCTGCCAGCTCTGAGGCAGCCCAGAAAGCAGACCTACTTCCAGTCCCTACCCTCCTGCCAAGCCATCTGCCTGCCCTGAGCCCACCGAGAGGCTCCTGAGCAGTGTTTCGTCATTACCGAGCCATTACAGAGAGTGGAGGAGCAGTGATTGATTATAATGAATGCAAATACCTGCCTTCCGACCCCAAATTGGCAGGACCTGACTAGCTCTCCCACTAAGTAGTACATCGTGTCCTTCCACAGGCGCTGCAAAGCATTCCCATCCTCCTCAGCCTTTCCACAAGCCATCAGGCACAGCACTGCCCATCAAGACCTGCCCTAGAAAACCATCACATCCAAGATCTGCTTTCCATCAGCCCTGGGGCTCTGCTCTCACCTGCAGATCCTACAGGCTCATTTCCAGCACCTGAGCCCATTGGGAAGGCTTTCCCAGAGTTCTCACCTTCATCAAGAGGACAAAGGACAGTTCCCTCAGGTCAGGACAGGGAGAGAGAGAGAGGGGCAGCAGGGTGGGAGCCGAGTGCTCTGTCACAAGTGTGACACGTCCCTACTCCTCAGGCATGTGTGTCCCATCCCAGAGAGATGCTGTGCCCAGACACAACAGCAGCCAGTCCTGCTCCAGGAGGTCACCAAAGATGAAATATTATTCCTGAAAAACCAGAACATGCTACAGCCTGCAAGGATGAACTCAGTTGCCTTCCAGGGGCCAGCGAACAGTAAGTGACAGGAATACAGGAAAGGAAGGCACTGTCCTGCTGCAGGCAATGGGTGTGGGACGGGTGGGGGGACCAGAGGGGGCCACTGTGGCCACCAACTGCAACAAAGAGAAGTCAAGGACTGTCCGGGCCAGAAGGAGCTGCTGTGGGCGGAAGAACCTTGTCCCTGAGCTACAACATTCAAGATGCAGATCGTGTGCTCCCCTCTAGGACCAATCTGCTGGAGTACCTGTTATTTTCCATCCCGCAGACCGGCCAGGTTCTTATCCAGGGTGGAGACGGACCACAGGGATTCAACAAGAGCAGTTTTTAGTGGCCCTTCAGCCCAGCCTTTGCAGCACACAGCCCAGCCCCAAGCTGCAGCAGCCAAGCTCTGGGAGCACGGTCATTCAGCAGAGAAAGAGCAGCACGGTGATTCATCCTCCTTTTGATCTCTAGCCTACCCTTGCAGGCTCAGTACTCTGGCCCCAAGATTTTGGGCAGTTGGCAGATCCCTCCACCTCCCCCCAGGGCGGAGACGTGAAGTGCCGAGAGGCGCTGGTGCCTTCAGGGGTTCGACTGCCGCACACCCAATTCAGTAGGCAAGCCGGCGCCTGGCTGCCAAAGTTTCCAGGGAGATGAGCTTCCTCCAGAGCCTCCCCTCGCCGCACGCATCCGCCGAGCCCCCGCCGAGGACAGGCGTCCTCTGCCATCTGCACCGGACAGAGCGGCTCACGGAGCAGAGAACACCTCACCAGGGAGCGGGGCACAGCCTTCGCCTTCAAGCGGCACCGTTTGGGCACGACAGGGCGGTCCAGCGCTTGGGGAAGGGGTGAACTCGCACCCTGGCAGCCTCCTCTGGGCAGCAGGGAGGGGTGGGATGTACTGACGGCTCTGCTGCGCCCGGCCCAGCCCCGGCAGCGCTGACCAGGCGGCGCGCAGGGCACGGAGCGGGCACGGACCGAGCTGCCAGACAGCCCCGGCGCCTCCCGACTCAGCGGAGGCACTTCCTCACCTCCCAGCACTTTGTCGCTCAGGCTCCTCTGCAGTGAGAATTCCTCAGACGACCAGAGTCGCCCACGGGCTCGCAGCCTCCCAAACCTGCTGCCCCCCACGGCTCAGTCTCCTGGAGCTGCTCCTGGCCGAGCGCGTCACTCCGCTCTGTGTTCCTCCCGGCACCTGCCCCTTCGCCTGCCCTGGGCCAGCACGGCTGACCCCAGGAAGCCCAAGTGCCGCGCCAGGGCCAGCACAGCTCTCAGTTACACTCAGCAGCGTCACTCATTGACTCAGGAGGGGAATGGAGACGAGGCGACTTCAGCAGCAGCATCCAGTGCCCCAAACGTGGCAGAGCAGCAGCCGCTCTGCGTGGGAGCCGTGTCACATGCACGGAGGGGAGCCGGCCACCCCCTCCAGCCTGCCGGGAGAGGCACCCTCAGCCCAGCAGCACGGCACCAAAGCCCACCCCTTGCGGCACTTTGCAGCAGATTTTGGGGTGTGCCAAGTGCTTGAAGGCTCCAGGCCCTGGTGCCCGTGGTGCATCTTACACAGCCCAAACGGGGCGGGGAGCTCAGCTGCGGCAGAGCGTGGCTCCCTTTTTGCCTGGTGATGCAGTTTATTGCCTCTGTGCTCCCAAGCATGCACCAGTTTCTGATCCAGATCCAAACCCAAGTCAAGGTGTCGCCTGTGATTTAGAAAGGGCGTTCTGCCTCAGGGCCCGTATCTAAGGGCTGTCAGCTGGAGGAGCACAAAGAGCCACCAAGCAGCAGCTGGGACCAGGGGCTGGGCATGGATCAGCCCTAGATGGAGAAATCAGCACTGCTGGGATCACTCAGGAGCTGTTTTAGTCTCATCTTACTCATGGAGATCCTTGGGGAGATGCTTTATTTAGTCAGACATTTCTGAAAGGGGGACTGAGAAACTAGCCAGGCTTTGCTCCACGCGTGGCACATGCCTGGGAGGGGAACAGCTCTGTCGTGTCAGGCACCACTGAAGTCACTTGGACCTGCAGCTTCAGCCGAGTGAAGTTCCAGTTGCCAGTTCCTGGATGGCTCGTTTGGGAGACGAGGAGCTGACCTGGCCACGAGGAGTCAGCCACCCCAGGCCCACTCCAGACCAAATCCTGTATGAGAGGATTTAAGGGAGCACCCAGAGTTGTGCCACCCTTGCGAGAGGTCAAGGCTGTCTGCAGCGCAGTGACCATTCCCCGTCTGCAGAAAGTCAAGGCAAGAAGGAAGCGAGTTTTTGCTCTCCTGCAAACCCAAGGAAGTGTGATTTTCTGAAGGTGGTGAGAAATAGTTTCAGACAGCTCTAATTAGCAAGGTGGTGTGTGAGAAGATCCAGCTTTACTGCTGCGTGCTCCACAGCTGTCCTGGGATGAAGGGACAGTACTGTCACCTGTGGCCGGAGCCCACCCACGCCCGTCCCCTGTGCCTGCCTGGCTCGGAGTGAGTCCGATGATCGGCAGGATACTGAGGAGGGATATTTTTGCATGAGCTGCTGGTCCAAAGTTGCCAGTGCTATTTCAGGCAGCAACACCTACACTGTAATCCAGAGGGCTGTATTTTCCAGCGGGCACTTCAAAATCCGGCCTCCCTCCTCCCCTCACAGGCCAGCTCTAACCAAGCTGGCTCCAGGATAAACAGCTCCCAGCGTTACGTGGCCACTGAGGCCAATGCCACAGCCCCAGCACGATCCTGCTTCCCACTGGGACCAAGACACCTTCGGACTGGAAATAAAATAAATACCTCATCTCGCAAGAAGTACCAGCTACAACAACAGGTCCTCTGCCTGCAAATCCTCCCAGGGATCTGCCACCACCAGATTACCTGCCCAGGCTAAGCTAGCTAATCCTACAGGCAAGTCACAGACCTCGTCCTGGAGCTCAGCAGCGTTTTCGGTGAGGTGCTTCAGGAGACACACAAGCTCTAATTAAAGCTACTTTGCAACTCACTGCATATGGAGGCAGGAAGATGTTTGTTCCTCTGTGAAAGCAGAAATCAGAGCCTGGACAGGTTAAATCCCCGCTCTCCTGTGTACAAAATATCTGCACATAAATCTTTCACACAGAAAGAGGGGACTCAGAGCAGGGAGCAGATGCTGACACAAGCTACCCCTAAAGACCAGGAGGATGAGGGCCACAACCTCCTTTCTGGATTCAGATCAGGGGTTGTTCCAGAGGGGATAATGCCACCAGCTCCTTCACCAGTGAGAGCCAGTGCTGTGCCTTACACCTATTTCCTCCTCCTTGATCTGTGCGTGTAGGCACAAAGGAGATATGAGACCATCCAAAATTAAGGAGCTAGAAGATACAAAGAAAAGAGACAGGAGGAGAAGCAATAACAGGAATCGTTATATAACAGTATGAAAAAACCACAATAATACTCCCGGTGCAGAAGAGGTTCTAAGATGGACAAGTGGGTGGTGAGACCTGCAGGATGCCAGGCACCAGGACCAGCTGCTCCCCGGGTGCCAGGGGGAGGAAAACCATGGCTGGGCAGAGCTGCAGAGGCTGCGCCCCTCCGGGGTTTGCAGGTGGGGAAGTTCCAGCTTTCAGAGCCTGCCCAGCAGTGAGAATCCCCCTCCCTGGATCTCTGCTCTGCACAAAGCAGCCCAGTTCAGACCCCACACACACCAGGTGCACAGACTGGCACTCCTGTTCTGTCTCCCACATCCCAGGCCAGCCCTCTCTCACCTCACTCCTCCTGGCTGTGCTCAGAGATGGTCTGGGTCCCATACAGAGTGTCAGCACCCACTTTCTCTTCTCTAAGTGAGATGTGCAAACAGCAGAGACTGCTCCTTGGAGAGAGACATGGGTGCTCCCATCACAGGTCTAGTCCTGCATCGCTTCCTGGACCTCGGCAAGCAGCAAGAGCAGGAGACACACAGCATCTTAGCCGGGGAGAGGGGGATGAATCACTGGAAAACAGACCCAGGCACAGCGCCAGAGCAGGGAGAAGATGGTCCTGTGAGGCCTCCATCTTTGGGAGTGGGGGGATTGGAGTGATCAGAGCCACAAGATCCTCTCTTCCCGCTCAGGAGTGACCCCAGGATCTGTCCCCCAGCTCTGTAACATCCCTCACACAGCTGCAGCCCAGCTGTCCCTCTGAGTGCACCTTGTGCCTGGACAGTCACCCCCTGCCAGCTCTGGAGCTCTCGTGCCACCCCTGTGAGCAGCAAGAATGGGAAATACCCCTGCACCCCTTCAGATCTTCCCTCCCGGCACAAAGCACAGAGCAGGAAGGCAAACTGCGGTCTGGTTTCCCAGTTCACACACCTTTCCAGCAGTTCAGGTGCTACAAATCAGAAGATCCTGCCAGGAAAGTCACCTTCAGAAGTAACCTCCCAGCTGAACCAAGGGAATGAAGTGCTCAGGGAACCACCAGTTCAGCAAGCTGAGGCTCCCATTTCATCTTCATCACCAGACCAAACCACAGCTATGACATTTCCCAACCACCAGATTTTATTTTTCCTTTGGAATCTGCCGTGGAGCTCTGCTGAGACAAGGCTCCCACCAACCTGCAGCGTCCCTCAGCCAGGGAGCCGAATCAGCCCATCAGAGCCACGCAGAAACAAAAGCAGCAGCTCCAAGAAGGTGTCACGACAGAATGACAACCCTTAACTTGTTGTTACATCAGCCCACACATTAACGCTTTGGGCCTAAGCCAGGATGTCACGGAGCAGCCTCCATTCCCCTTAAAGTCAAACCCTGCTGCTCAGAGATGCACAAGTTCAGAATCCTTTTTGATTAATAAGAAAAAATAAAAGCCACGTACCTTTTGCTGTGTTTTCCCCTGACAATGAGACCACAGTCCTGAGAAATTCCCCCATTTACTTTCCTCTTGTCTCTACCACAGCTCTTTCACTAAATCCTCTCCATCCACGGTGGCCCACATACAGATGCACATGAAATTAGCGTCTCCCAAATTAGTTTTCTCGCACGCAGTCCTAGCCCATTTTCCTCAACAACATATTATGATATGCAAGGTTCCACCTTTCTCCCAGGAAACGCGAGTTCCTAAATTTATCTTTCGGATAACTAAAAAAAGAGACAGGTCTGGCTTTCACAATGCGGGGTCAGCAGTCCCGAATGGCAGAGTGTTTGCCCCAGAAACACCCAGTTAATGCCACGACAACAACCACCCCAGAGCAGCACACATATGGCCATTACAGAGCTAAGTATAACTTGACAAAGTGCCTCGCTTTTAATGAGGCAAAAGGCCAATTAACCTGATGAGGATGCGCTGCGCTGACACGGAGTGGGGAGCCTGGATTCCCTGGAGATACACCCTGTGTATCCTCGTAAGACACCAAACAAGAGGGATTCGAGCCGTTTCTGAGGGCACGGCACTCAGAGCTCTCCGGGTTAACACCAGCCTTCCCCAGATTTTGTGACACAGTATCCAGCATTCAGGCTGGATGAAGGGCCAGCCGTGCATTTTTGTCAGCTCAGATCCAAACCCCGAGAAAATACAGGCATTGTCCTCGCCCGGTCCCCACCGCCCGGCCCTTCGCAGGTGTTCACCTGCCAGAGGACAGCAAGGAAAATCCAGGAACAAAAGCAGGGACGCTCCGGCGGGCGCTTCCCGTTGAAGTCATTTCATAACCGCGTTTCCAGAGGTGCTGGAAGAACAGCACAAGCCACCACACGAGAGCCGTGATCGGAGACACCGAAATGCGCGGAACGAACAAAAGAAAAACCAACTTCCCCCCCGCGAGGGCCCTTATTTTGGAAGACGCAAAACTTCCCGGCTCTTAGGGCACACCTGGAGCGCTGCCCCTGTCCCAGCCCCGCATCCCGGGCCCGGCCCCCTCCGCAGAAAGGAACGCGCCCGGGGCGGGGGTCCCGGCCGGAGTCACCGGAGCCCCCGCAGGCCGGCAGCTCTCCCGGCCGGGGCTGCACGGCCCAGGCCCCCGAAGGGAGCGGCCCCGGGGCGCTGGGACCGCGCTGAGACCGGGGGCTCCCGCCAGCTCCGGGCGACCGCGGGCTGCGGGCACTCCCCGCACCGGGCTCGGGGCTGCGCTGCTGGCGCGGCGCCGGGCCCGGGCTGCGGGACCTTGAGCCGGGCGAGCGAGGAGCCCCGGGGCCGGGGGATGGGGGGAGCGCGGCTGCGGCGGCCGGGCCGCGCGGAGCGCACCGTGTCGCCTCGCATCGCACCGCATCGCATCTCATCACATCGCATCTCCCCCGGTGCAGGCGCGGTTCCCCGGGCCCACCGGGGGTGAAGTAGGGGGGCGATGGCCGGGCACCTGTCCCCCCCCCCAGGTCCGAGCGGTACGGACCTGTCGCCCCAGAGCTGCCCGGGACGCGGGCCAGCGCTCTCCGCCGCCGCTCCGCCATCGCCCCCCGCCGCCCCCCGCCGCCGCGGCGCGGCCCGTACCGCAGTCGGCGCAGAGGATCCGCGCCACGTCCCGCTTGAGGTTCTTGCCGCTGGTGTCGAGCGGAGCGAAGGCGGTGCGGAAGACGAGCGGCTCCTCGGTGGGCTCGAGGAAGAAGATGTAGCGGTGGTTGCGCTTCACTTTGAAGCAGGGCGCCTTGGAGCCCACGCTGATGAGCTGCTCCCGCTGCAGCCCCCCGCTGTTGAGGGGCCAGAGGTCGAGCACCTTGACCAGGACCCCCCCGGCGGGCCCGGCGCCGCGGCTGTCATTGCCGCCGGCGGGGGGGCCCACGGACTGCACCTTGCCCTCCAGCACCACCGCCGCCGTGTACGCCTGGTCCTGCACCGACTTGAGGCTGGGCGAGTAGCAGGCGAGGGAGACGCCGAAGAGGAGCATGGAGAAGCCGGGCGCCGGGTCGCGCCTCATGCCGCCGGCTGCCGCTCGCTGCCCGCCGGCCCTGCGGCGGCGGCCGGGCTGCGGNCGGCGCGGCGCGGCGCGGGGAGGGGGCGGGATGTTCCCTCAGCCCCCCCTGCCCCCGGGATGCTGACCCCCGCAAGCCCCCGGAAAGGTGATTCCCTGCCCGGGGACTCCCCCCCCCGGGGATGCCCGCTGCGGCGGGGATCCCCGCGTCCCTGGGGGTCCTCGGGGAAGAAGGCAGACCGCGCTGCCTCCCTCCGGCCGTGGAGACAGCCCCTCGGCAGGCCCCCAGGCGTCGGCAGAACCCCCCTTCTCCCCGCAGAGGCGACCAAAGATGCGCTCATTTGGGGGCGGCTGCCGGTGACACGGGGGTTCCGCGATGCGCAGGGCGCGGGAGCCGGGGATTCCTCTCTGCCCGATGGTTTTATGGAGCTGGGAGATTTGTGCCCGAGATTCCCTGCACACCTGAAGGAAAGGCATTAACATAGAGACAAACGGAGCACGCAGCGGCCGGGGAGACAAAGCCGCCTTTCATGCTCGGTTCCTGCCGCCTCTCGTTAATAAACAAATGCTTTTCCCTGCAGTGGCTTCCAGGAGGAGTCGCTTTGAGCTCCAAAAAGGTGCTTGTTCGGATTTATTTTCGAGGCTGATCCTGAAGCATCTGCCCTCCCAAAGCCTCGCTGCCCAGACAGTGCGGAAGGGAGCGGAGATGCTCAATTAGCAGCGGCAGGGGATTTTGTGGTTGTTGTTGCACTGGATGCTGCGTTGAAGGGGAGCGGCCATAGTCCCATCCCACGGAGGTGACCTGGAGGCGGGAGCGCTGGGCTCAGCCCGCTCCCAGGCGATGGCTCCGGGCACAGACTGCAATGGCCCCAGGGCCTTCAGAGCCCCGGGGAAAGCCCTCAGCAAACCTCAGGAGATGACAAGAGCTGGCTCTTTGAGCCCGTGAGTGGGAGCAAAGGAGCACAGATGGCAGGATCGGGATTTGCTGTCCGTTTAACGCAGCACAGCCAGAACCATCGGGAAAAATGGGAAGGGAGCACAGCCGCCGTGCCCAGCCCAGCCCAGGCATGGGGCGTAGCCTCTCCTCGTGTTTCCCCGGCTCGGGGCGGGGGCCAGCGCTGTCCCACCGCTGGCACACGAGGGCAGGTGCACACACCCGGGGCCGTGCAGCCGTGGGCGGCCGTGGCCCCTGCTGCCAGCCAGGACCGCCGCTCTTCCCCTCTCCGGGAGCGCCGACAGCTCCCAGAGCGGCGTTGCCATTGCAGGGCCGCGGTGCCCCGCAGCGGGCACACGGCAGGGCTCAGGGACCATTTACTTCTGGTACGCATTTCCTCTGGCGGAGCGTGATTTGCTGTGGCGCTTTGGTCTCAGATGTTTCTGAGGGCTTTCCCTTCTCCCCTGATGGGTGACCATGCAGAACTGCAGAGGAATGCAGGAGGAGGTGGAAGGGACCAGAAGTGTTTCCCACGGCAGAGGGAGGAACAGTGCTTTACATTCAGGAAGCTGCTCGGAGGAGCAGGGAAACCACCTGACTTCTCTCTTCTTTTCACATAAATCTCTGTGGAATTTCCCCTTTCCCTATCATTTTGCTCAGACAGCAACTGAGGTTCTGCCTGAGAAGGAAGGAGATACCCGATAGCATAACTCGATCTGGAGCTGGTCTGCTCTACCCTGCCCCTCACCAGAAAGGGCAGTTTCATGCCCAGGCAGCTGAGCTGCTAATCCTTGTCTGGTTTTGCAGGCTGAAATCCCAGCGGGACCACAGTGGCTCTCCTGCTGAGAAATTCAGTGCAAGATACCTGTGAGTGAGGCCTGCGGGGCAATTTTGAAAAGTGAGGGTTTTCTTTGTCTCTGGGGTGTTTTGAAGTCCTTTAAAAAGGGCACTGGTCACATCTCCTTTTAGCAGTAGTTTTCCTGTTGTTCAGCCTAATTCTTGTGAAGTCAACTGGTTTTCATCACCTGAGACACTTGTGTTTCTCATATCATTTCAGAAATTGTTTAGGACTTAATCCCTCTCCCCCTTTTATGCTGTTCTTCACATATAAATGGAAAATCATTATTTTCTATAGGTTCTTGGGCATTTTGACATATGAAATAAGTAAAGCAAGGCCCTTGGTGCAGTTACCAGGCCAACCTGAACACTTGCTTTGAGAGAATGAAGCCTAAATAACTTATTTTAAAAAGCTCCTTCATTTGAGGGTAACTGTCGGCAGGGAACCCAGGAGGTCTGTGGTCTGCTTTAATTTATCCAAAACCCATTTCTCCCCAAACTCCCTGCTGTGAAAACCCATCATATTTGCCATCCTGGAAGAAAGATGGAGAATCTGAGCTCAGCCTGGATTCCAACATGTCTGGAGGACTCCAGAGTTCAGCAGCACCATCAGACGTTTTCGTTCCTCAGGCAAATACTGTGGGGGTAGGTTTTTCTTTTACCTCCTTTAATTTTGTTCCTGCAATTTCCCAGAGATGCCTGAAAACAAAGCACCTCTCAGGTCTCTCTTCCCCTCTGCCAAGGGAGCTCCTGGCTCAGAGCCCTGCCTGGTGCAGAAGCGACACAGGGCAGTGTCCCAGTGACCCTCCCTTCTTCAGGGAGCCCTGCAGCTCCTCTGCAAGGACACATGCTGACCTCCTGATGCCTTGGGAAGGCTGAGCTGGAACAGAGACTGGACAGAGCTGGAGAATAAAGCAGGTATTTATTGAAAGGCTTTTAGGACACACCTTGGGCAGGACAGGGCTTGACCAGGGCTACACCCAAGGTGGACACAAAGTGGGCACAAAATGGACCCCTGGTCACCAGGTCTCACACTTTTATAAGTTTTGTCCATTTGCATATTGGGGTTTAATTGTCCAATTACACCTTTAGGCTGTGAGGTCCCATCCTTCTTGTTCCTCCCTCCACTCCACTGTTGTTTATGAGTTTGGGCCTGAAAGTTGTCCTTGGTGTGCAGCAGGAAAAGGATTTGTTTTGTCTCCCTGCTCTGTGAAGAGAGCTGACCAACACTTAATATGAGCTCAGAACTGCACCCCTGGGCAGCACAGAGTCTGAAAAACATGAAAGCTGAAACTGAAGACATCATTCCAACAGCACAGGCAGGTGGACTGTCCTTCAGCATCCTCCACAGGCTGCAGATGCTCAGCCTCCTCCGTGCCAGCTGAAGATGTGCTCCTGCAAATCCCATGTGGGGCTTTTGGTGCAAGGAGGAACACAGCACAGAGTCACACAACACGCTGAGCTGGGAAGGGCCCACAAGGATCATTGAGTTCAACACCCAGCCCTACACAGGACACCCCAACAATCCCTCCTGTGCCTCGGAGCACTGTCCAAACGCTCCTGGTGCTCTGGCAGCCTTGGGGCCGTGCCCATTCCCTGAGGAACCAGTTCAGTGCCCAGCACCCTCTGGGGGAAGAACCTTCTCCTGAGATCCAACCTAACACAGGCCCAGCCATTCCCTGGTGTTATCCAGCATGGGGCTGTGCTAAGCTCTCGCCCATTTCAGGCAAGCCTCAGAACCATACATGCATTGCAAGAGTGTCCCCTCACCTCCCACAGCCCTTCCCAGCACCAGCTCTATCCTGGTTCCCTGCAGGGAGCCTGAAGCCCTGCTGGTGTGAAGATGGCAAATACAGGAGACACCAACCCATACCCCAGCCAAGGGAACATTGCTTTCCCTCCCTATCAGACACTCCTTCCCTGCAACAGTCAGGTGTTTCACAGGAGCCCCACAAATGCCAAAAAACCTATTGCAGACATTTCTTTCCCACCTCCACGTGTTCTCTGCAAGGATTTGGCCTGTTCAGTTTAGGGGTGCCCATGGAGAGCATCAGTGCCTGCCATGTGGGGCAGGAGCCAACCCTTCACCAGGACACGCCAGACTCCTGGCACCAGGGGGACACCACCACAGCCTCCGGAGGAATGAGAAAAGCAGGTGATAAATGCTGAACACAGGAATTATGTGGGAAAAGCAAAGCCCAGCACTCAGTCTGAAACTCCTGTCTGGACATTGACTAACCACAGAATCAGAGAATGCCTCAGGTCAGAAGAAACCTCAAAGATCATCTACTTCTGTGTATCTCCTGCCTGTTAATGTCAACTTCCAGACGGGGGAAGGCAGAGCTGAGGGCTGTAGCTGTAGGAACCAGTGCTGTCTCTCCCAGAAATGGACCATCCTGGCACAGAGGCCTGATCCAGCCACCCCCTCTTCCCTCAGCTGGGAGAGCATCGACCCACTGTAATTCCCTGAGACGCTCAACAGTCCAAAGAAAAATTGAGAACATTTGCTGTAGGGAGAAAAAGCAAGACTTTATTATGACGAAACCCACCCCAAAAAACCCTTTTATCTCTTGGCACATGGTGATCAAAGGGGAAAAAAATCGAGAGCAAGTGCTTTCCTCCACCTGGGAGAGAAGCTGTTAGGGTTCCCTCCAGCCCCTTTGTGACATATTCACCTAGGCAGTAGGGAGGAAAAAAAAAATCTACTCATCCTTCAAGGAAATGTGTGCCTCTTTTATTTGCTACCCTCCCCGAGAAACTCATTCACTCCTTGTCCACCCACACGAGCAGGAATGATGAATGAAAAACAAACCATAAACAATTCAGCCTTCCCTTTTTTTCCTCCCAGCCTTCCAATCAGATGTTCCAGCCCATGCCTCAGCACCCAGATTTTGCCCGTTGATCATTCCCATCGCGTGCCTTGGCTCCCTGTGCCGCTCACACGCTCCGTTCCCTGGATACAGACAGCTGCATCCAACACATTTGTCAGCAGCTCCAGCTCCAGGAGGGCTCCACTCAGGGTGAAGGAGACAAGGGAGCCTCTGCAGGGCACCACTGCCCTGAGCCAGGGGATTCCTGCGGTGGGACTGGCAGAGGTGGACACTGGCAGGGAGCTGATGATCGGCAAGGCAGATCTCCTTGTCCCCCAGCAGGACAGCGGTGCCCAGGCACTGAGATGTGTCACCAGAAAGATGACACAGGGTGCAAAATGGCACCAGTGGGAGCAATGCTCCCCACAGGATGGTGTATCCCAGCCTCCAGGCCTCCAGTGAGAGACCCCTCCATCCCAGAGGTTCTCCCAGGACTGGATTTTGCTGCCAGCCACTCCGATGTTTCTCTCTCCCTTCTCTCCACACAACCTCCTTACACCCCCCTGTGTATTAAATGACAATTGCAGTCATGCCAGGGCAGCAGGAATGTCTGTGCACCTCTGAATTCCCTTCGCAGGTAAAGTCCCCTCTCACTTTTGCCTGGTTTGTGTATTTTTATGTAAAAATATGCTGAGTGGGTGTATGCCTTATTACATGTGTGGGAAACACGGAGAATGAGGAAGGACCTGAGGTACCACCACAATAACAGAGAGGGACGAGGCTCTTCGGCTGGCTTTGCCCTTGATTCCCTGTTTAAATATAATCTGCCATGGTTAGACAAGGGACCCTCTCCAAATGACTTCTGAGATCCAGGAGACCATTTCTGCAGCAACAAGTTACTGCTTGTAGGCAGCCTGTGGCTGGAAAATGCCCTTGATAGTACAGAAATGGTAACTTGTTTAATAGATCCAAATAAATAGGAAAGCCCAGGAGCTCAGGTGACAGCATCTGAGCCCGGTACTGAGAGGTGCACAGACCTCCCAGCAAGGCTAAATATAGGCCTCACAAACCAGAACAACAGAGCTTTTACTGAGAAGATAATCAAGCCCTGGAGGAAACTACACAATATAAAGCTCAGATTTAAAATAAATGTGAAATGAGTTGGTGGATTCGGGACTAGTTCCTTATGGAAAAGTTTTCACATCAGAAGAAAATCGCTTGATGAAATGGGCTCTTTAATTAGCAGTTTCAGCAAGAAGCCAGGAGGATTGGAGGGGTTCTGCAGCCTCATCCCTCACCTTTCCATCTTGCCCTTTGCAAGAAGAGCTGGGATCAGGGGAGGGGTGGACCATCCCTGCATGTGAGGGGCTGAAGAGGAGCCCTGATTGTTCTCCCTGTGCTCTCCTGTTCCCATGCACATTCCCCAGAACATCCTGCACTCTCCAAAAGCAACACCCAGGGCAGCAGGTGCAGCATCCAGGCAGGAAATCCACAGCCTGAGCCTGGGCACAGGACTGGTGTCTGTGGCTCCCTGCACACCAGACTCTCCTCCTGCACCCACCAGTGGCCCGGTGCAGCCACCTGGGACTGTCCAAAGCAGCTTTCAGGTAGCCAGATCCTGAATGCAGCATCCCAGCTGTGATGCCCAGCTAGGGAGGCTGGATGCCACCCACCATGGCACTGCCCTGTCCTCACCCAGCTCTCCTTCAGCCAGCTAAAGGGATGCAAAATTAAAAAATAAGACCAAGTTGTTTTTCCTTTTCCTCCCTTCATTCTTTCCTCGCTTCATCTCACGCTGTAATCTTGTGGTTTGCAATTAAATTGTGTCTTTATGTCTCCTTTCCTCAATAATGAAAATGACTTTTGCTCCAAGGTGGAGCGTGAATGTCTCACCCTGTGCTGAGCATGAGAGCAAGACACAGGGCGCAGGAGGAACAGAAGCTTCCCTGGGGAGTGATGGGTTGAGTGGGGCTCCTGAGCCCCTCCAAGCATCCAAGCCTCGAGTTTCAATTTTCAGCTCCGTTTTCAGCTCCTTCTCCTCCTTGCAAAGCCTGTGCAACAGCAGTGGGAGGTTACAAATAGAGCAAGGCAGCTCATCTGCTGCATCTCCGCTCGTGTGATCCGTGGGCACGCACGTGCATGTGCTGGATCCTCCCTCCTCGGGCACCTCAAGGCTCTCCCGACACATCCAAGGCCACGCAGCTTTCCCGGTCTGTAGCTCCCTCCTCAGCCCTTGGCTGTGCACGGCCTGCCTGGAGCTGAGGACACAGGCAGCACCACGTGCACCCGCGCTGAGGTTAACCCTGCAGGGCCAGGGACAGCGCCGGGTATTCCCTCAGCCAGAATTCATCGCCTGGGAAGGGTGCCAGGCCAGCTCTGATGAGACAGAGGCTTCAGTGGGAGTCTCTGCTTGCTGCAGGAGTGATGGGGCACTGACAAAACCAACGCTGACTTGCCCCAGGGGATGCTGCTCCTGCCTCTCTCTCCTCTCCTGAAGGCTGGATCACACACACAGACCTGTGGGGCAGGGACACAGGCACTAAAAGGAGGCATGATGGGAGGTGGTCACATTTAGTCCGTCTCAGAGGATGTTTAGGGCTGAGTTACTGGCTAAAAACTACCCTGAGGGCAGGCACAAAGGCAACAGGGCCAGAATCTCCTCGGTGGGGCATGTCACACAGTGGCCCTAGAGTGCAGCCTGGGAGGCTGGGGGTGGGTATCCAGGTGATCTTTCTTTCCCAGGAGGTGGTGTACGCCTAGGAGAGCACACAGCATGGGGACAGGGGTCCTTCATTGCTTGGGGATGATGAGGCTGAGCCCAGTGAGGCCATGGTCATCCTGACAACAGTCATGGTGCAAGCAGGGACCTGCCAGGAGCATCCCGTCCCACTGCCCCTTCCAGGACCGTGAGACTCTGGGATAGATGAGCTCTAACCAGTCTGGCATGGCTGTTTCTGAGCCCTCAGCTAGAGGGAAAAGGCAGGTGCCCATGACACAACACACAGCACTGTCTGTGCCCCTTCCAGGAGCCACTGCTTCCTCATGCAGGGAAGCAATGGGGGCCTGAGTGGGGCATCCAGAGCAGGGGTCTGGCACAACCCTCTGGTTTCCCCAGGCTGGGGGTGGCCAGGGAGGCAGCAGGAGCCTTGGCTCTGATCTGAGGGGAGCAGTCTGTCCCTAGCCCCCCAACAAGCCCTGAGCACACCCATTTCCCCAGGGGTGGGAGGAGGTGGTGTGGGGGTCTCACAGTCTCAGTGAGAGATGCCCAACAGCAAAAGGCTTGATAAAATATCTGTTTTAACAAGGCAGAGTAAAAAGAGAAATATCAAGGGCAAGTAAGCCTTAGGCCCTTCCAGATGCAGAGCACCCTGCATTTGTTCAGCGTTGGATGGACCCAGGATGGATTTTCCTCAATAAACCCATATCCCTTCTCTGGAGACAAGTTCTTCCTTTTTTGGTTCCTCAAGCTATTATATATCCTTATTTTTGTTGTGTCTCATCAAGGCAGCTGTTTTGTTATGCCATTTGCTGTCAGGCCTTTCATACCGAGATGCAGGATTAACCCCCTCTCACAGGCCCCAGAGCCCCTTTCCTTCCCAGCCCCCTGCACTGCTTTCTCCAGGACAAGGGTCTGTGGGTGCTGTGCTGGCTGCAGGCTGTCCCACAGGTCTCCAGCAAAGCCAGTTTACTAATGCTTCTGGGTTTGTAACTATTTTTTCCTCTCCGACACAAACCAGGTGCTCCACACACCACAATCTCTTACCTGCTCCATCCAGACCTTGTGGAATCCCAGCACTGCATCTCCCCACCTGAACCTCATGGTATTTGCTGAGCAGCTGTAAAAAAATTAATTGAATTTAATTATTGAGAGGATGTTCATGTTTCCTGCACACTTACACGCCACGTTATCTCAATCACACCAGGGCTGGTCTATAATTCTCTTTTTAATGAGTTCCCAACATATTCCCATAAGCAATATCCTCGAACCAGCTCCTCTATCTAGACTCTGTGAGAGGCTGAAACCCCCCTAATGGTCCTTGGGGAGGGAGAAGGAATTTTTGCTGTGCTGGGTGCATTCTGTATCAGCACCAGGCAATTCCTGCTCTCCACAGCAGCAGGGTTTAGGGGAGCCGAGGTTTTCTCCTCCTCCTGGGTGGGATTCAGTCGACTGTGCTCCTTCAGTCCTTCAGTCTCCTGCAGGGCTATTGCACAGCCCCAGCTGGGACTTGTGGGTCTAAAAGGAGACCAAGGAATTACCTCATAAAAGTGAAGCTGTTTCCCCCTCTGACACCAAGCCAGAGTGGACTCTGCAGCCAATTTGCTCTGTGAGAAACCAGGGCACAGGGAAATTCAGTACCTTCATCATTTTACTCATGGCTTCTTTGAGGGAAAAGTAAAAAGATATTACCTCCATGGTAAGGGTCTGGCTTTTGGACTGTTTAATTGAAAACACCTCTTCAGCAAAATCTAAAACACTGAGATGGGTTATGGGACTAATTTTTTTGAGCTGGTAGTCTCCAGATAAGCCACAGAGAGCAGGAGTCCCAGCTTTCCAAATCCCAGACAGGTCTCAACAGGATAGAAAGGAATCCCACCCAGGGCCACAGCGATGCTCCAGAAAATACCCCCAGAGCAGCTCTGAAAGAGATACAGGCAAAAGTTAAATAATGACTAAATAAACTTCGATACTTTGAGACATTCCCCTGCTACAGTACAACATTTCTTAATGCTGCCCATGAGAAGTCACTCAGAAAATGAATAAATAGTGCTTGGCTCTTCCTTGTCACGGCAGCCGGGTGAGGCTCACAGAGCTCTGCAGTTGTGAGCTGTGCCTTTCACCACCTCAGGGCTGGTGGGAATCAACCCCATCACCTTGTGAATGACAAGGGACTCTGCTGCCTGAGATGACCCTCTCACCACAGTCCCTTTTCCTCTTGGTAAAGCTTAAAATGAGAAGCCAAGTTGGCTTTTCTCTTCCCGGAGGTCCAGAAAACAATGGGCCGTTAAAGGGAGGTATCCCACCTTCCTCCCACCTGTGGCAGACCCCCTCTCCCCTCTCCCAGGAGGATTGCAAAGCTGGCCGTATCTCCATGTATCAGCACAGCTCAGACCTTCATTCTCCTCGGAGGACAGCTGTGACTTCCCACCAGGGAAGGCACTGGAGTATGGTTTAAAGAACAGCTTTATCCTCCTGGAAAAGACAGGGAATGGGGTCTTGGGTGGATGCCTCCTCCCAGGTGTGGGGCAGGACCCCTGGCTGGGCCACACAAGGACAGGGCAACAGGCAGTGCTGCAATACTTGAAGGATGGCTTCAAACACTCATCCTGCTGTCCCTCGCTCCACAAAATCATACTCAGAGATCATCTTGTACCTTCTCTAAACAGGCTTTGTTTGCCACCACAGCCAGTTGCTGTGTGAGATGAGATGCCTTGGCTGTTCTCATGTTTGCATAATGAGGAGTTTAGAAGTTACAAGCTATAAATCCTTCCGGACCAAAGCTCCCACATTCTCCAGGCCAGGCCCAGAAGTATCTGTGTAAATAGGTTTGTTTACAGTCAACCAAGTGTTTTCATCCCAGGGACCCAACCAGATCCCTGTCCTGATGATGTGACTGCCAAACAGCACCAGCTCCACCAGCACTGGGCAGAGCAGTGGGTGCTCTGCTTGGATCTGTGCCCATCCCACAAGGATCCACGTCCCACTGCAGGGCCCAGAGCAGCCTCTGGGACACTCTCAGACAGAGCAAGACCAAGCACAGGGCCAGTGTGGAAACTCAGACCCGCCTGCAGGGATAGCTTTGAAGGGGGCAATTCCTGTCTCCTGGATGTGCAGAGCAGCTCCCATCCTCCCTGGAGAGCACGGACCTGCTCCCAGGGCAAATCCCTGCTCAGCCTCAGCACCAAGGCAGCTCTGCAAAGCACGGGGGATGCAACACTTCAAAACAAGCTTGGACCAGGGCCATGGCTGGCCACGAGCCAGAGAGGGGCCAAGAGCACTGTGAGCAGAGAAGGTGTTTATAAACAGCTCTCCAAGCCTCCTGCACAGCAAGAGGAGCTGTGGAAATGCCTTTGGATCCTTCCTGCTCCTCTCTGGCTGGGCTCCACAAGAGCTTCCACGGCATGTTTTTGTCCATTTATCTTAGAATTGGGAGGGAGGGGAGTTGGAAGAGTTTAAATTAAGCTCCAGTGCCTCTGCTCTCCTCCAGGTAGTTATGACTCTCTTCCAGTAATTTCAAATCTTTGAAATCAGGTATCAGCTGTGCCTGCAGGGCTGCATTCACACACACACACATACACACCTATTTGCCCCCATGAGCCAAAAGGCAGGTCCTGAGCTTCTGCAATGAGCTTAACACTGCTAGGACAAGCCTTGAATACACCCATTAACCTTGTGGCTGCATTTTACCACCACAGAATAAAAGGATTCAAAAGGGGCAGTAAAATCACTGGGTGGGTGCAGGGTCCAGGGGGACAATTACCTGGATGCAGCAAGAGGTTCCACCCTAGGAACATCAGCTAATTGCGACCCAGCAATGGATCTGAGCACTTGTCTGTGCTGCACAGCTCCATCTGCACAGCTGGAGTTTGCTTTTCATGGTGTGAGTTTTGGGAGAGTTTTCCTTTCAGAGCCATGTAAACCAAACCCCGCAGAGGATGGGGAGCTGGGATTCCATGTGCTGGTTGTGGCTGGGATAGAGTTAATTTTCTCCCCAGTAGCTTCTGTGGGGCTGTGCTTTGGATTTGTGCTGAAAACACGGGTGATAACATAGAGATGTTTTTGGTTTTGCTGAGCAGGGCTTACACAGAGCCAAGGCCTTTTCTGCTTCTCATATTGCCCCACCAGCGAGCAGGTGGTGGTGCACAAGGAGCTGGGAGGGGACACAGCCAGGACAGCTGACTCCACTGACCCCAGGGATGTCCCAGACCATCCAGCTCTGCTGTCCTGGGGGTGCCTGAACCCTGCAAGGGCAGGTGGAGAACAGACTCCTTGCTTTGCTGGTGCACGTGGCTTTTGCTTTCCCTATTAAACTGTCTTTATCTCAGCTGCCAGTTTTTCTCACTTTTATCTTTCTGATTCTCTCTCCCATCCCATCAGAGGGGAGTGAGTGAGTTGATGATGGTGCTGAGCTGCCCTGTGGGCTCAAACCTCAGCACTGTGTCACGCTGGCAGCAGCCAGCCCACCTGAGAGCTGAGGACTGCCTGCACCCTCCCAGAGTGGTAACAGTCAGGTCAGCATCTTCAGAGGGGAGAAGAAAAAGTCAAAGCATCCTTTTCTTGATGCAAAACTGGTAAACTGTGATTCGCTCTAAATCTCATTTCAAAACTGCAATTTGTTCTGTATCTTCCTGCTCATCCTTGCACATGTTTGGGGTTTCTTTGGCCCCACACGGGAGTAGTCAGCCCATTTCACCCCAGCTCTATGGGCAGCCTTGCTCCCCGGGAACAGATTGTAAGAGGTATCTAGTCATGAGCTGGGAATTGCCAATATCCTCACATACTTTTTAAGGAAAGGGCGTTTAAAGTAACCTGAGAAAGAATCCCAGCCTGCAGAAAGCTGCATTGAGGAGGAGAGTATTAACATCGAAACCAGAAGTTACAAATGGCCAGGAAGCTCTCCTGGCTGGAGGAGGAGGTGTGGAGGTCCGAGGCACCCTCACACCTGGGAGTCTCTAGTGCCAAGGCTTCCCTCTTCCTTCTGCCACCCTTTTCTCCTCCGGGAGCCTGCAGCAGCTGGACTGCTCTCGGACACACTAGGGACCCACCTGGTGTGATCCAGCAGCTTTAGAGCCTGCGGATTAATGGCGGGATAAAGCAGGCATTGTGGCACGGGAGGGGGATGCACCTCTACCAGGCAAAGCTGGAAAACCCAGAACGCTGCAGACAATGCCAGCCAGGGCTTGCTACAGCACACTGCCCAAAAACATGCCTCGAGGGGATGGATTCACAGCCCACAACCCCCAGCAGGTCCATAAGCCCAGAAAGAAAAGCAAGAGCAGAGAGGGTGTCGGCTGCCTTGCTGCGTGACTGTGCAGCTCCAGGAGCAGGAGTCATGGCTGGAGGAACAACAGGAGCACCTGGGCACAGCTCTGGAGACAGCAGCAAGGCAGCAGGAAAACAAGAGGAATCAAACAGCAAAAACACAGGAGGTGTTGTCATCTCAATAAAAGGACGAACCAGGTGGTCACCTGGAGCCAGAGCATCTGTGCCTGTGAGCCAGCCATGCCCACCCTCCTGGGCATCCCTGCGGACAGAGCACCTTCCCAGCCAATGCCACGGGCGTGGGAAGAGGGAAGGGAAGGAGGAGGCCCACCCAGGCATCACACCAGTTCAACTGGAGGCAAAGAAGCCACCTGGATACTGGGCAACAGGCAGTGACATACACGGGTGACACAGCCTCTGCTAACACTGCACATGATGCTGGGCTCTAGCCCTTACTCCTCCTTAGGAGACAAGGAGCAGAGAGCCCTGGGTTTATACATTATTCTCACTGAAAGCCAGCAAGATTGGAATTTGATGGCCATTTGTTGCTAGCTTTCAACAGGAGAGCAGCCAGCACTTCCTGGGTTATGTGGGGAGCTGGAGAACCACGCTTCCCTCACAACGTCTCTGAGAACCAAGAACTGGGGAGAGTCCTTGCCCTCTGCAGGTGACGGCACCGCAGGGTCCTCCATGGCCAGAAAGAACAAACGAGGGGGAAGCCAGCTGAGAAAAGGGCAGTGGGGGACCAGCAGGCCAGTCGAAGGAGAAGAGAAAGCACACTGGAGTTGGAACAAGCCATCATGAAAACAATCCCAAAGTTAATTCACTTGGACAGGACATCACATAGTTCTTAGAAGAATTAGCACTCTATCTTTGCAGACACAAAAAGCAAGGACTTGTTCTGCCATTGTGCAGTCACTGATTCTTTATTTCTTTCTTTCTTTTTTGGGTTGTGGGGTTTTTTTGGATTTTTTGTTGTTTCTTTTTGGTTTTTGTTTTCTTGTTTTTTGGTTTGTTTGGGGGTTTTTTTGTTGGTTTGGTTTGGGTTTTTTTTGTTCCTGAAGAGTAAGGAAAAGAGACATCGTTACAGGTCACCATGGAAACTGCCACCTTTGACAAGGAGTGGATGATGTGTCCTCGGGATGTCACCCTCTAGCAGGTGGCCAAAAATGACAAAAACCCTGTACCCAGGGCCAGTCTGGATCCGGCTGTGCCCCACTCTGGAACACCTGGAAGTCAGGCCCCCTGGCAGGGTTACCCCTCGGGCAGTGATCCTCCAGTCGCCCCGTGGAGGAATCCTTGCCTTGGTGCTCCCCCAAAACAGATCAAAAGAAGTAGAGTTGCTTTTTTGGAGAGAAACAGTTCCAGCTGGAGGGCTGCAGTTATCCATGGCCAAGCTTTCCCATTGTTATTTTACAGTTGCTTGATGTTCTGAAAGATATTTAGAAAAATGACTTTAACTGTCCTGTGCCAAACTGGGTGAGGGTGAAAAAAAAATGAAATTTGGCAGGGATGTTATTCATTCAGCATGTCGCTTGGATGACGTCCAGTGACTAACACAGGAGTTTTAACTGATCTGGGAGACTAAAAACCATTCACAAATAATTTGATTTAGGGTCACTGTGATTTCTTTTTATAAATAATTTTCATTGAGAAGTATTTTTTTAATTAGGATCGACAGACCCTAATAGCAACGCTATTGTGTGCGCCGCTCATCATTCCCGTCTTCCTAAACGACTTTCAGATGTTGTGCGCTGGTTCCTTGTTTGCTGCACACGGTGGGGCTTGTTCACAGGGTAACCAACGCCTCACGACAGGGACGAGCCATGCTGAACTCCTCTCTCCAAAGGCACGATCCAAGGAGGACCCAGATGGAAAGCGAAGGGAGCTTTCACCATCCCGTTACATGTTCCTGTCCAGGGGCTGGGCAGAATCTTCACCCAGCCTCAAACATCCCCCCATGGCTGTAAAGAAATCTGAGTGCTCTGCATCTGAGAGATGGCAACAGCAACTTGGCTCTGATGGCTCCAGCTCCCATCACGGCACAGGAAGTTCTCTGAACCAGAATGTGCTTCCTTCTCCACGGTGGGGGTGCTGGACAAGAACAGGACCAAGGGAAATCTGACACAACCTGGGGAGAAAAGTCTGAACTCAGTCATCTCCTAAGCCAGCAGATCACCCGACTCAGCCAGAGGAGATCTGGGAAGACCGCAGGAGAATTCGGACAGCGACTGAGAGAAGAATGACTCCGTGACTCAAATGAATCTCGCTTGGAAACATCCTCCGTGTGTGACAGCCTTTTCTTTGACTTGCACAATAACAATTGCAGCCCAGCCACTTCAGTTACTAATCTTATCTGTTGTTTGAATGGCTCTTAGCTTCCCTCCTGTTGATTATAAATGTTTGTACAAGTTCTTGGAGTCAGCAGAGTTGTTGTTTCATAGCTGAATACCAGGCTGGGGCTCCAAACCTTGGGATGCTCACAGTAACGATCAGATACGTTGTTAAAAGCCCACTGAATTGGATTTCAAACCAAAAGGCCCATTGATCTGAAGCCTGAAATCCCAGCCACAACTCTGAAAAGTTTTTCCCTTGTCTTTCCAAGGAACTGAAACTGGTGTGAAAAATGACTACAACAGTCAAAGAAAGGAGGATTATCTTATGAGAGGAAGCTACCTAAATTTGGTCTCATTTAGGCTATCAGAACAGGGCTGAAAGGGGTATAATTGCTACTGAGAGACGCTGGAAGGAGAGAAACTGTTAGAAAATCTTGTGAAATCTCCAGACTGAGAGTTACGGGGCTGGAGATGAAAAGATTTCGGATTTTTGGAGTGAAGAGGTCTGGGATGGGTTTCAGCAGAAGCCACAGAGGCAGCAGAGTGTGCAGCCTGAAAACCATATGGGAGACACTGATGGGACTGCAACAGCCAGGACAGGCAGCACATGCCCAGGAGTTCCCTGCAAGATCCCAATCCAGGCTCTGGCTGTACAAGGCAAATCCTGGACAACATATGAGGAGATTCACCTGGCTCCTGCACTTATCCATCACCCTGGTCCATCCTGTTTTGCACCTTGCCTCATTCAGCAGCCATCCCAAGCTTGCCTTGGCCACATGATCCTGTTTTAGCACTGGGCAGACCAATTTACGTTCCTGTGGGCCCCCAGGATGGGCTGCTGTGGTAGAGCTCCCATTGAAAATATTATCTTTTAGGAAGAAAAACACCTTTTTTGCTGTGTTCTGTTTACTTCAATAAGCAAATGCCTTATTCAAGCCAAATTCAGGCACAAAATCACAGCATTAGGTTGTGGCTGTGACTTCCAATGCTGAATGGTGCTGGGCGAGCAGAATCCCACAAAACATCATCCCACCACAGCACCAACATGGGCAGGTTGTTCCCAAGATTGCTGGTATCCACTTGGAGAACATCCACTCCCAAAACAGGACCACTGGCCTGTGCTGGGGAGGGAAAATAACCTCTGCTGCTGGCCAGCATCCTGAGCACCAGCAATTTTCACTGCATCCCAGTCAGACAGACCAGGCACGCACCTCCGGGGCACAAACGCAATACTTCATGCATTTCCCAGTTCTACCACATGGATAATTCATGGTTCATCCACAAGGATACCTGGTGGTGATAGCAACAGGCTGCATGGAGAGGCCTCGGTCAGGTTGTTTAATGTCATTTGACTGGAGGACAAAAAGAGCAAATCAAGAGAGAGGGGTTGCCAAAGCACCAGCCCGCAGCCTGCCGAGGAGGCAGCGCGGTGATGCCGACCTGGACACACAGTTCCCACACCAGGAAACACCCAGGACAGTTCAGGGGGGCTGAAAAATCAAACACAGCATCCACGGAGAGCACCGCACATCCCCAGCACGCAGGGCTTTCCTGACAGCTGGCAGGCTGCGGCTCTGTGGTAAAAGGAAACTGTTTCTCTGTGTATTGTTTTTATTACCCATGGTTTCGCCATCTCCCTGGCTTTAACCACAGCCATGGGGCAGGCTGGGGGTTCCTCCTGTGATATCTGAGCATCCTCTAATGCAATAAGATGCCTCAGCAGTTCACTCCCTGTCTCCTCGAGAAAGCCATTTGTGTGGCAAGCACATTCCACAGGCCCTCCCAAAATTCACCTCACAGCACCCCTTCTTGTGCAACACTCGCAGTGTTTTTGGGATGCTTGAGGCACATCCATGCCTTCCACAAAAGTCAGCAGTCCTGGAAGCAGGAGGCAGGGAAGCAACTTCTACCCAGAGCAATCCTGCCAGTTTGCTTCCTGACCTGCAGCATTAGGAGAAAACATCCTTACTTGGGCTGGAGCTGGCTTAAAATTGAGGGTTTGGAAACAAGGACTAGAAGCTAAAGCATCTCCTCCAAAACCCACCCCTAAACCTCCAAAATCCACCCCCAAACCTCCAAAATCCCACCTCCAACCCTCCAAAATCCCACCTCCAAGCCCCACCTCCAAACCCCCGCTTCGGGGGGACGCCCGATCCCCCCGGTCCCCATCCCCGCTGCGCTCCCGAGCCTCCAAGCACCGCGCCACGCCGTAGGCCTATTAATTAACTTCATTAGCAACCCCGAATAAACACACATCCCACCCCGGCATCCCGCGCATCCCACCCGGGCGGAGGGCTCGCTGCTGAGCGTTCTCCCCGTACGGTTCCCTGCGGGGAGCACGAACCCGGCGGCTCTCCCCGGCCTCGCCAGCTGCCTCCGGGGCGCAGGAGCGCGGTTGTAGCGGGGCCAGCGGCGGGGCCGGGCAGGCGGCGTTGCCGCCGGCAGCGCGGTCGCAGCGCGGTCGCAGCGCGGTTGCAGCGCGGTTGCAGCGCGGTTGCAGCGCGGCTCGGACGCGGCGCCGGTGCGCGGGGAGTGCGCGCAGCTGCAGTACCCGCGGCGGCCGCTCGGCGGCGCGGCGCTGCCGCCGTGCTCGCCGGGGCGGCCGGCGGCGGGGGCCGCTCTCTGCCGCCTTCCCGCGCCCTCTCCTCGCTCCGGCAGATCTCGCGAGAGCGCGGCCGGCTGGTGGCCGCGGGGGCTGTTGCAGCAGCGGCGGCGGCGGCGGCGGCGGGAGGAGGAGGCGGCGGCGGCGGCGGCCGGGGGCGGCCGAGGAGGCGGCGGCGGCGGCGGCGG
>VZDJ01000219.1:281673-295251 GCA_008694505.1 Cyanoderma ruficeps | reverse complement strand
AGAGAGAGAGAAAAAAATGAAAAGTAAAGAATTTTCTCCCATAATATTTTTTTTCTGCACCTGTTTGGTTTACAACTGAGTAGGCGTATTGTCATTATTGTGTATATGAGATGTACTTGTATTGTTCATAATATATTTTTTTTATTTCGTGTACTTAAAAGTACTTAACCTGACGTGCAGCGGTTTTCCAGTCCACCTGTTTTTGGACAGCAGGTAGCGAGTCTTTCCGTGTCGCCACTGGCGCTAGCACTATCTCCCGAAACTCGTGAGAGGTCCGCACCGATGCTTTGATCCCTGTTAACTTCCGTAGGCCTGTTAGGAACCAGTGATCCCACTGAGCCATGGGGGTCGGAGTTTGGTTGGACAGTGAAAGCCGAGCCGGTGTGTGTGTCCCTAACGGATTTCCATGTAGCTGTGGTGCTAGTTATTATTACTGGCTACATACCTGGCGAAGCCTGGCCGTGCCCTGCCCTCCCCGTCCCAGCTCCCGCCGGGCGCGGGCTCTGCTCGAAGCTTAGGCTAGGGAAACACAGATTTGTCAGAACACTAAATCTGTCCAGGCGTGTTCTCCAAATTGAAATTGTTTGTAATAATAATAAGGATAATAATAGACTTTTGCAGGTTGTCTTCGTTGTTTTTCGGTTTTTTCGTTGTTTTTGTTTTTTTTTTCTTTAAAAAAAAAAAGTTGGTGTGCTTTTAATTGACTAACTTCTTGCTGCTGTATAGTAAAATATTAATATATTTTTATCATTAAACTGCTGCATGACTATCATCATTGCGAGTGAAGAGAAAATGTTATAAAAAAAAAGATGCCTTAAACAGTGAAAACAAAACTTTATTTTTTTGGTTTTTTCTTTTCTTTTCTTTTCTTTTCTTTTCTTGGCTGGAATTCAGTAGAGAGCATTTCAGAGAAACTAGAACCTTGTTCCACTCGGAAGTTTTTTGGGAATGCAATCATTTTGCTGAATGGTCTTGGCTGAGTTAGGGATCAGGTAGACCCTGAGCTGCTCCTGTGCGAGCAGGAGCTGCCAGCACTTCTTTACCGAGGGGCAAGGATGGAGTTTCGGAAGGGTGGGGAGAAAACAAACAAACAAAAAAAAGCTTGTTTTAAAGAATTTGATTTCCTGCTGTCGTTTTATTCCCAGTTGAAATTATAATTCCCTTTTTCTTCTTAGGGTGTTTTTTTTTTTTTGGGTTTTTTTTTGAGATGTACTGTAAGTGTCAAAACAAGCTGTTTCCATTGTACCATGCATTATTGCCCTTGAAAGAAGTTTGCTGTTAGTGTTCACAGAAAGTTAAACACGAGCCGCTGGTAGCGAGGTGTTTCTGTTTCTTTTTAAACAATCACTGGAAATGTTTAAAATTGCTTTAATGTGCACTTTTTCCTATTTCCCAGTAGTGAAATAAGCTTTTCAGAGTGCGTAATGTGACATTTGAAATGGTTCTCAATTGCATGTAAACATGTGTCTGATAACCTGCTTCTGAATCGGAGGCTCTGGATGGGCAGTTCCAGCGATTATTGTACTTCAACTGTGATGTGTCGGGACTGCACTCTCCATGCTGCTAGACGTAGTTAGGAATTTAATTGCTTTGGTTTTGCTACTTGATCGATTGATTGTCTCGGTCCTGCTGTTCACTGCCCTCCCCAAAGTTGTCGCGCTGCCGACGGACGCGCTCCGGCGCCCGTAGTTCCACGCCGCCGCGATGCGTTCCCAGCAATAAGTAGCGGGAGGCGAGGAGAGCACGGCAGAGTGTCCTTCCGTCCCTCCCGGCTCCTGGGAGCATCGCTAACGAGGCAGGCTCCTCCCGTGGTCTTCCTCGCCCGCGCCGCCGGGATCCTGCCCAGGATCCGGCTGACTGGAGGAGCGCACGGGCCGCGCGGTTCCAGTCAGACCAGTACAGCCTGGAACAGCCCGCGGGCAGTTCTGTGAACAGTGGCCGAGAACTTGTGGTCAGTTTTTGTCTCGTTTTGGGTTTCTTCTGCGTGTTTCCTCGGTTTTTTTGTTTTGGTTTGGTTTGGTTGTTTTTTTTTTGTTTCTTCTTTTAACGCACGTTCTGTATGTTCAAGGACTTGATGAATGATGATAATGAAAGACTAAAATGACTGTAAAGATTCGTGGGATTTTGCTCCTGGTTGTTTCAGTTTTCTTTTGATTTATTGTTTTGCTTTTTTTGTTTTAATTTTTGTTTTTCCCGGAGGTGCTCGGTACTTTACCAAGGCTCTAATATCTCAGTATTTAAAACAAAGTACAGAAAACCCTGTTTAATGTTAGAAGAAGAAAGGTATATTTGACCATATGTGTTGTTTTAAAAAAAGACAGTATGCTCAAATGTGCCAAGATACCTAATTCCTGAGAAGTATGCCTTATATTTTCCTTGATGATATGCTTTTAAATGTCTTGTAGAATAGGTCCAAGAGCATGATAAAAGCTACTTTATAATGACTACGTGCAAGAAAACTTGAAATTCATTGCAATACTGACATTATTTTATTTTTAAGTTAAAGGGACACTGTCAAGTAATTTACCATTGAAATACAACCACCTTTTAAGTGGTTTTATGCTAACGGCGGGGAAATGTCCTCCGAATTCAAATTCTATTTTTTTTTGTTAAAAGGAAAAAAAAAAGTTAAATTGCTCTGTCTTTGAGAATTTAAATAAATAATAATAATAAAAAAAGAAACAGCACGAACCGCTGTTGATTACTGCCTCTTCTTTGCGGTCCCGCTTACCATGCTGCGGCGGGAGGCAGCCAGCAGCTTCCCGGGAGTCGGGGGGCCTGGCGGGACCCTCCGGGGTTCCCCCCGATCGCCGGTACCGGGAGCCCCCGGGTTGGGCCGGGCGGGATCGGCGGGCGGGCAGGAGCCCGGCCGGCCGCGGGTGCCGGGAGCGCGCNGCAATTACTTTGTTGCCTTTAAAAATAGCACTGTAACCACCTTTTTTTATGATTAGCTGTAGTGTAACCTTTGTCCCTTCAAACTATGCAAGCTATGAAATGTAAATTAGGGATCAGTTAAAGATAGTTGATTATATTCAATCAGATGACATTCATGCACTAACTGGAGTATATACAGATAAAGCTATTAGAGTGACTTGTATTCTAACAGCAAGATATAACATACCTACCTATTCTAAAAAAAAATTACTATTAATATTGTATAACAGGACTGTGGGGGTTGGGAGGGAATGTTATCTCTTATCTTCTTAAAAGGGGATTTAAGATTTTTATAACTGTTTTTTCCATCAAACTTTAATATTTTTGTCAAATTTTTAGGTATTTAATTTGTAAAATAGATTTTACTTTGTACTGGCGTACAGAAAATAGGGGTTGATTTAAACTTTTTTGAAGCCAAGTGATCAAGTACATTTGTAATAAAAAGTCAATGGATCTATATCAGTCGTACTCACTGTTTTCATTTCTTGTACGTTCTAATGCAGTGGCGCTGTATGTCTCCCAAGGAAAAAAAACAAAATTGGGGAGGGGGGTGGAAGGAGAAGGCAAAAAATGTCGGCATTGATGCTGCCAATTGATGCAACTTTGTGTGCACAAGTGGCCCCTGGTCAGTGGAGATTTGGTAGATATGCATTTTTCCTAAAAACACGGTGCACTTTTTCCAGAAGGGTTTATGCAAACCTGACGTTTTTGGCATGTCTTCACACTTCCACCTTGGCTCCCATAAACTCTAAAGTGGCCCTTTGGGAAGCGCCTTTCCCTGGCACTTCAGAAAAAGCAAAACCAACCAAAGCAGAACTCTGATTTCTTCTAAAGTGGTGAACAACAGCACATAATGTTTTTGCACCCTCACACGCTGTCTCCTTTCCTCCAAGGTCTGCCACTTGCTTTTCTCTAAGTTCAACAGGTCAGAGGTTTTTTTTGTTTTCTTTTTTTTTTTTTTACGTAAAATTGCCAAGTGTTTTGGATCGAAGACTTCAGCAGATCCACCGAGCTTGGATCCAACACCTTGCAGAGCACTGACGTAATTATTTTTTGGTTGCTTGTTTGCTTTAAACCCAGCCCTCCCCTTCACTGTCCCAGAGCATATACCAAATCTGATTGACTTGTCTGTGGCAGAAGTTGTGGGAGTCAGCAGGGAGAACGATGACATTAATGTACAAGAATGCTAAAACAGGTTTACACTTTCGGGGCTCTCGTCAAGCGTGAAAACTCAAAAATATAACTAGAACCAACCAATTTCCTCAGTTTTGCTAGTCCTCCAGGTAGACAGTCAGTCTCTCTTAGTGATCTCGAAAGAAAGCAGTAAAGGCAGGTTCTTCCACTGCTGTGCAATTTGCTCCTTCAGAAACCTGGTGCTTCCTATTGGATTGGGTGGCTTTTGGAGAGGTAGGGCTCTGCCTGAAGCGCTGTGAGTTTCTCTTTTAAAAAGACACTGTCAAGAATTTTTCTTTTTTAGGAACCCAGTTTGCAGCTTTTTTTTTTCTGGTTTTTTTACTACTTTTTTTTTTTTTTTGCTTTTGCTTTTTGTCAGGCTTACCCAAACTTTCCCTTTATTGTCTTACTCTCCTCCTCTGTTGGCTGCCTGCTTCTTGTTAACTCAGCTTGTGCAGCTGGAGGGTCACTGTTCCTGGTGGTGTTCGGACTACCTGGAAGAGGAGCTCAGTAGTTTGAAATTCTCGTGCTGGGCTTTTTTATATCTTTTGCACACTCGTTTCTCTCCCTAAAAGTTTTACTCTTCTTGGCTTTCTCCTGTAATGCGTGAAGAAAGGTGAAAGGCTCTGAATTTTTGGTGGCAGAACAGAGAAACGGGCTGCAGGCAAAGCGTTGTCACAATGTTTTGACAAAACCGACAAGGTAAACAAGCGAGTTCCATTTTTATTCCTGATTCCTTCTGCTGTTGCCATCTCCTTTGCCGCTTGCAACAATGAAAGAGAGTTTCTGCCCAGAGCTTTTTTTTTTGTGGTTCCTTTTACTCTGCTCACTTGCACATGATTTAGCTCGCTGGCACCGCAAATTGTGCGTGGGTTGTGAGCGTGGCAAGGAGATACGTAAATAGAGTTGAAAGCGAGTTAAGGTTAATTTAAATGGACTTCCAAAACTATAACCTTTTTTAAAAGCTCGTATTCCCAGAGCCTAATCTTTGGGCCTGAAGTTCATGGCTTTTATATTTTTTTTTCCTTCTGTGAAGCGGTGTGTGTTGTGCTGGGATGGCTGAGGGTGGTGGCACAGGAAGGATGCTCCTCTCGTGTGGCAGCTCTCCGGAAGCTCCGCAGCTGGAGCCGGGCTGCCTGCTCTGCTCTGCTCCCAGCAGAGGCTCCCGTTCGTGCCAGATGGTCCTGGGCCCGCTCTGGGAGTTTCTCTTAGCCTGCCTGTCCTTCTTTGCTTATCTTTCCAAGGCATTTCAGTTCCTGATGGGACTGTGTTAGCAGCACTGCAGTCTGGGCGAAAGGCAGCTCGCATCGGGGTCCGCAACCATCCCGCTTCTTGTGAATTACTAGTGGGCCTTGAGCCTTTACTGGGCTGTGTGTTGCTTGTCCTTAGTGCAGAACAGCTGCAAATGGCAGGGAGAAGTAAAGCAAAAACATCCATTTGCAGGGGTTTCACAGTGTTACTTCTCCACTGATATTCTGGACATTTTACTGCAGCTTGGTTGGCATAGAGGCTGTTGCTGGAGGAGTACATTGGAAGGGAAAGGATGAACGGGTCGGTGTTTGGGCAGACGTGGTGCTGTCACTAACAAAGGCATTTCCAGACTCAGGCTGGGTGAAGAGTTTTTCCAGGGGAGGAGCTCCCAGCAGTCACAGCAAAGGTATTGTCTGTCTGGAGGGTGGGGAAAGGCTTTCGGATGGGATGTGGCAGGGATGGATAACCAAGGCACACCTGGGCTGCTGTGCAAATGCTTCAGCACCAGCACAGGTATGGCACTTAGAGAAGCCCATGAGAGCCCATGAGAGACTTTGGCTCTTTGCCACAAGCAGCTGAGGGCTGTCAGGCAGCTGGTCCCAAGGGATCATGGAGCTCCTCAGCTGGGGTAGCTCTACTGCTCTCCATCGTTGCAGTTTGGTGGCTGAAGTCAGATAAGCATTTTGTGTTTTGGAAGAGTCAAAGCATGTCACTCCCACCTCTATAAAAGTAGTAACCGGTTGTGTAGCCTGTTTGAGGCAAAATACCACGGGAGAGGGACAGTTGAAGTCATACAGCGAGAAGCGAGGTGTGTTTTCACGGAAAAATGTGAGCTGGAGATTAAGTGAAAAAAGATAAAGATGGAGGACTTTTGGCCCCACTATCTGTCTTTCGAGTGTTGACTGATTAAAACAAGACAGAGTGAATGGCTGGATATTCCCAAACTGCTTCACTGTCCCTCTGAAGATCGTTACTGCTGGTGCTCCTTCACCTGGAGAGGGGATCTGGTCCTGAGCTTTTTGCTCTGGAAGGCACCGTGGCCAGCCAAGATGGAGCCTGCTCAGGCTGGCTGTAGATTTTGCCTCCATGTGGGTCTTTTTTGGGGTGACCAGACATCACCTGGGCTGTGGCAGTATCTCGAGTTGGTCGTGTGGTTTGGTAGGGAAGTTCTGCTGTCCTCGTGTAATGTACTTTGGAGCAGTCTAAGAGCACAAGATCTGATACAGTTTGGGTTTAACTAAGACGAGTTTTACCAACCAGTGGGCATTAGGTTTATCAGGCCAAGCTAGAGCTTGCAAGAGAGGGAAGTGTCCAAAACACAGGTAACATAGCTGTCAGGTCCTGAACAGGGGCTGCTTTCCTGTTGGACTTGGTGACCCTGGCCAGTTCCACATCTCCTCTTGAGGCTTGAGTTCATGACATGTGGTGAGCCTCTGCTCCTTTCTAGATTAGCCATCAGCTGAGAGGGTGTTTGGTTTGAACAGGAATCTGCTGGATCTCCCCAGCAGGTGCTCAGTCTTAACTCAGAAAATTCCTTGACTTTGTTGGTGATCAGTTGGTTTGCTGTCCATCCTGGCATTAGCTTTGCAAAAATGCACACCTTAGCCCTTTCTGAGTCTTGAGCCACGTAGCAGAGTGAAGTGCAAAGAGGATTGGCTGCAAAACTGGCAGTGGGACTTTCTGCTGAGTCTCCCGTGGCATTGAAGCATTTTTTTCTTGAAACACTATCTTGAAATATGCAGGAAGCAAGAAAAACCAGCTTCATTGTTTCTGTTCGAGATTGGAGAGGTGAGAGGTGTGGATTTACATCCGCAGCACGGAAGGATGTGCCCCTCTTGGCTGGGGAGACCTCGGAGGGAGGCGGCTGTTGTGGGAGCTGATCCAGTGCATGCCGCTGGGAGGGCAAGTGCATGACTTGGAGAGATTCAGACAGCTTTTTGGGAAAAACCTCCTTGTGTTGAAATGCCATCCCTGTCATGATGTTGATTTCAGTGGAGGATTGCTTGTGAAAGTGGCTTGCAAGCTGCATCTGGAGGCCCGTGGCCGTGCTGACCCCAGTGGGTTTGGCTGTGTTACTGAGCATGGTGCAGACACCGTGCAGCAGCCCCGTGGGCGCAGCCTCGGTGCAGGAGATCGTGTCTTACTGACACACCTCAGCAGTTTGGGTACTGTCATGCTTGCAGGAAGGTCTGGGAGCTGAGCCTGGGCTCTCAGGCTTCATCACCACCTGCTCTGGATTGATGCACAGGCCAGCATTTGCACAGGGGTGTTTTGGGGTGCTGCGGGGGCTGTGCTGTGGGGCTGACCCCCCCAGCGTGGTTTGTGCTGATGGGGTGTTGAGATGAGGCTGGAGGGGCTGTGTCCGTATCTTACAGGCCTGGATAGTTTCTGTGCTGGGAGTTGAGAGTCAGTAAAGGAGCAGAGGTCGTTTTTTCTGTTACTGGTGAACGTCTTCCTGTGTGACTGGGGCTCGAATCGCCGTGTGCCCATCGAGGTTGGGACATTAGAGGTTTGGGGGGTTTTGTCCTCACTCTGGGTAGAAAGGCGACTGTCAGAGGGCAGGGCGGTGGTTGTGCATCAGGCAGGACCTGTCTGTTGGGATGTCTGGGAGCAGCAGTGTCATTTAAAAGGCAGCACCTTGGTTTGAGTGTCTCTGTCCCCCAGCCTGTGCTTGCTCCAGTGTCTCCCATGGGAATGCATTTCATTTCTCTGTGCTCCGTCCTGGTTGCACAATAGTGAGCACTGTGTAGGCTGCTGGCTTTACTGCCCTCAGTCTCCTGAGGTTTGGAACTTGCCTGGGCTCACCTTTTGCCCAGGCATCTCACGTGGGCAGGGGAGCTCAGAGCAGCAGCTCCTGGGGAGTGAGTCTGCATCGGCACATCGGTGTCAGCCGGTCCAGGCTCCCCAGAACTCACCTGGGGGTCGAGAGGTGAGCCCTGGGATTCCAGGGACCAGCTCTTCTCTCTGCATCAGTCCAGCAGAAGCAGGTCCAGCTGGCTCACTTTTGGGCGAGCTGGGAAGGCTCGCCAATCTGTCAATACTTCAAGAAATGCCAGGGCTAGGAATCATGGAGAAAGGGTTTTGTGAAATCTGGTATTTAAACCTCCCACTCAAGTGATGCTGAGGAGAGCTGGCAACGTAGCATTGGCTTATCAGGAGCTGTGTAGGCAGGTCAGCTTGAAAAAATGTTGTGTGAGCAGCACCAGAGGTGAAGGAAAGAAGCCGGTGTCTTGTCAGGTACAGAGTTTAAATGGGGTCAGAATTTCTTTTTATTAAAAAGATTGCTTTATTTAAATAATAAATGACAGTATGTTCATCGTTGCCAGGGGCTGCTGAAGGGCAACCAGGCAGGTCTGAGCAAAGTAGGGACTAAAGGCTTTGAATTATTTTCTGTCATTAATAACTCTGAACTGAGCCCTGCAAATTCAGGTAAAAGCCATCTCTGCTTTCATGCATGCAAACAGTTTGGTTTGTGGATAGATAGGCTGTGATCAGAGGCTCATTCTATCTTAAAAACAAAAAAGTTGGCTTCTGAGCTCTGCCTGTCAATAAAAGTCCTGGAAAATGAGTCCTTGCAGGCTTCTGCAAGGCCATATGTAACTTATCTTGTCCAATGCGAGTCTCTAATTGTCGGTTTAAAGTAATTTAAAAAAAAGAATCTGTTAACGGTCAGTCTATTTTTAGTTTAAAGATGGACTTTATGTGGTCATAAAGTAAAATTCCTAGCTTAATTGTGGGAATCAAAGTACACTGGCTTAATTGCACAAAGAACTGCACACAAGAGTGCAGAGAGGACACGCTTTACGAGTGATTATCTGCTGATGAAATACTATATGGAGCAACAAGTGGGGGCATTCCAGGCTCCAGAAGGCATCCTGAGGCCAGAACTGCTGTGCTGCTGGAGGAGAGATGGCATCAAACCCTCTGCAGATCATCAGGGTTCATTCCCACCACAGCAGTGGCTGCATTGCTTTGTATTTGTGGGGACTTGAAATTGGACTGGATTGAAGGAGTGATTTATAACCAAAGCCTTGGTTGGGGAGTTGATTTGTGTTCTGGAGATGCCTCCGGGAGCTGGAGAAGCGGCTGTGGGAAGTTTGAATGGCAGAGGGTTTGGTGGTGGGGAATACAACTCCCAGTGATTAGGAGATCCATCAGACTATTTCCCTGCTGATGGGACACACAGACCTTGAAAGGTGTCAGAGTGCTTGGGGCAAGCCTGAGGCTGTCATTCTTGAAAATGAGATACCTGGGGGGCTAAACTGAGTCCCCAGGAAGGAGGGAGAGTTTAGGACGTGGCAGTACCTGTTCCTAAAGTCAGTGCATGTGCCTGGGAAAAGGCTGTGATGGAGAAGTGACATGAGGAGGACAGAGAAGTGACATGAGGAGCTGTGACTTCACAGCGTTTCCACTTGAGCCCAGGCGTCCCCAGACTGGTGGCACAAGACGTGGGCAGGGTTTGGGGAGGACAGACTGAGCACGGCTGGCGGGAGGCTGAGCTGCTGGGGAGCAGAGCTGTGTGTATGGCTGGAGTAAGGAATGGGCACATCTGCACAGCAGGGTGGAAACAGGAGACAAAAATAGTTGTTGTAGGCTGCTCAGTGGTGAAAAAAGACCTCGGCACAGCTGGTCTGATTGAAACATGGTAGGGACGATGGAAATCAATAAGACACTGCATTGCCTGCCATTGTAGCAGGTATGTTAGGTCATAAATGAGGAACACTACATCTAAAAGGTTGCTGTAAAATCTGAGGAAATTGGAGTGCTGACAAGCAAACAGCCACATTTATGTTGGATATAAATTCTGTATTTTAATAACATGGAGGTATTAGGAAGTTTTCTATTCCAGACAAAAGGAAAGTTGGGCATTTCATGAGCCTGGGGAAAAACCAGGCTCATGCGTCTTCATAAGCCTGTTAGAAAAAGTAAGTTCCATTATGACCATGCTATCTGGCCAGATTGTTTGGGAAGGAACTGGCTAACGTTTTGGTGAGCAAACATCTTGATTTACTTAAAGGATCATTTCTTGTAACAGCCTGGTCTAGAGTTAGCCTTTGTTTAGGACTAAAACATAAGAACTGATTGGAGATATAATTATTGTTGAGTTGTTAAGTGGAGTGGCCACCTGGGGGGTCACTGAATTGTAGGTTCAGCATTCTCAGGGGTAGAAGGTGCTGAACTAAAAGACTAAAAGTCTTGTGTTCCAAAATATTGCAGGGGAGAAGATGAGAAAAATTAAGTCCTTAGACTTACCATAGATATCTGGGAAGTTCTGCATCCAGGTGAGGCAGAACTCTGTCATGAAAGAGCTAACAACCCTAAAACTGTTGTTAAAAATAGTTATAAAGGAAGGGACTTCTGGAGTTCAGGAAGATTCCAGCAAAGCACAGAAGTCCAGTTCTTGAGGAGCAGACTAGAAGAACCATGTGGGAAGGCAGGTAACCATGATGTGAAAATGAAGCAGTTCAGGAGGGCCTTTGCAGAGCTGGGGGCTTTGGGGAGCCAATGCTGTCCGAGGGACATCAGAGACAAGGCTGGGGAGAAAATCTGCGTGTGCAGGACTGAAGACAGGATTCATTTCCTGCACCACTGCATGTCACCAAAGCAACTCTTCCGTGTCATTCTGGAGCACAAGGCATGTTTGAGAGCCTGCTGTCCATCGCCTCAGCCTTTTGGGTGACATAAGGAGCCTTCCTCTTGAGAAACTCAAGTGAGGCAGAGATGCTGGAGCAAAATAGGAAATTGAAGTGGAGGAGCAACAGGTGTATCAAGGGGTTTTAGAAAAGCTTGGGACTGAAACACTTAAAGGTATTAACAAAAACAGGGCTGTCAAAAAACAGCTTAGTATTCTCCATGACTAGATAACATCCTAATGTCAGGTTTTGGGGTTTTTTTAATTAAAGTATTAATCGAGGCACTGGGAATTGCAGATCAGCAACCATGACCTCCAGTTTGAGAAGGAGAAGCTGAAGGGCTGTAGCCCTTCAGTGTGTGAGAGGTGGAAAGCAGCATACTTTCTGCAGATCACCAGGTGATCTCTTCCAACCCAATCCATTCTTTGATTCTGTGATCAGTCTGGTTTGCTGGGGCACCTATCAGAGTGTCTGAACACACTGACAAACAGCAGGATAAAAAATAGGCTTGTAGTGAAAAGAGAAATATCATGGAGTCCTCATTTGGTTGCAGTTGATATTTATCACTTGGGGAGCAAAAGGTAGACTCAAGTTTAGTTGGAGAAGGTGATTAAAGGCTTCCAAGTCTGCATCTTCAGCCTTTGAGCAAATGAGTTCCATTCAATGGTTTCAAAGTTGCTGGGTGAAGAAGAGTTGATTTTCACAAAATTATTGTGGTGCACACCACAGGTCCAGTTTGCAAAGTCTGGTCTGAGGGGAGAAACAAGCCTGGAATACTGGGTAATATGGCATCTAGATTTCTCCTGTAAAGCAACACCCCCAGTTCAAATTCCTGGCTTCAGCTGGACTTGCAGGTCTGCCAGATCCCAGAGTGTGTCTCAGCAGCTGATATCGTGGGTATGTTCTATTTTCTTTTTACTAAGAAAAAACTCAAAGGTCTTGATTTTTAGAATGGGCAGAAAGGGAAGGAGTAGGGACAGAGGTCTGGGGAGCATCTCCCAGCTCTTGCCTAGGTCTGTCCTTGAAGGAGGATTGTTGGTGTGTGCACATGCAGACCTGTGTTAGCTCTCTTACCAAGACACCCAGGAGAACCCACAGGTGACTGGTGTCAGCCAGAGCAACCTTTTGCTGCTCTGGCTTAGTTTTAGGCTTCTTAAAAGTCTAGGAGTCATGGCAAATGCCCTGGCTTCCCCCACCTTTCCTGTCTCCAGTAGATCCATGGTACCAAAGAGTGAGTGCTTTGCTAAGGCATTGGAGTTTGCAGTAGAAGCAGAATAACTGCAGGCACCGTGAGGCTTTCAGTCACAGTTTATGTTTAAAGACAAGGAGCAGAGTGATTGGGTTATACTGGAGAAGTGGCCCCAGCCTGGCTGTGGCTGGAAAATTGAGAAGAGCACAAGGTTTGGTGCAGTGAGCATGGGGCTTGCCCTGGGACATGGGAGGCAACAGGCAACAAGGGGGGGAAAAACCAGCAATTTTTAATGCTCCTTCAGTATGCCAGGCTGTAAATGAATTGTTCATTCAGGAAGAGGAACTCAGATTGTCGTAGCAGAGCAAATGAAGTGAAGGTGTGTGGCCTGCCACAGGAATCCTGCACATTGGAGGAGTAGGTGCAGGTCTGTGAGGCTGCTGAGCAGGAGCTCCTCTGTACCACAGCTCATTAGACCCCCACGCTGTCCCTGTGCTGCTCTCCCTGGTAATCGGGTGGTTGTCACTGGCACAACCTTTGTCCCTACCCCTAGAAATCCATTAGATTGCTCACTTCTAGTTAAATTATACCAGCTGACTTTGAAGTACTCAATATAAAACTGTCGTGGTATGCTTGCATGATAGTTATTTGATGTAAGACAACAATTTCTTGTGCTCTCTCTTTAGGAATTTGGGCTTTGAGTTTCACTGGGGTGTGTTGTGTGTACCCAACTGCACAGGACCAGGCCCATCTCTGTTTTAAAATGTATTTCACATCTGCGATTAGAAATGTTCTAGGAAACAAATTAGAAGATCGAGTTGTCTGTCACAGGCTCAGATGACCATAGCGACTTGTGCTAAAGGCTCTGTCCTCGTAGAGACCTGCACGGCTGCTTTGTGTAACTGCTGTCAAAGCTCTGGCGTTCTGGTAATAGTGTTTTTTAATCAATGTACTGAGTATACTCGCCTTTAAATCCTGTTAGGTACCAATAACTATCGCTGGTATTCTGTACATTAGCTCTGTACTAGCATTCACATTGGACCAGGCTTACTAGCGTGAGTGTCAAAGATGACTTGAAAAAGGAAAATTCATTTATACCCTTTTCATGTGGTTTTACCCCGTGTAGTGAGTAGTTTCAGGTTTGTAGAAGTACCAGAAGTGCTACAACTGTCTTCCCCCTTTTACTTGCTGTGATATTCTGCAGCAGAACACACAGATTTAAGTCTGTTTTTCCATCCTTTGGAGACACCGAGATATCACAGTGAGGTCCATGGAAATACCCAGATAAGCTGGGCCCTCATACAGAGATAAGGCATCTTTTCCATTTGTTGGTTGGTTTTTTGTTTTTGTTTTTTCTTCTGCTGTCCATCCTGCAAGTTTTGGTGGTTTTTTTTTTTT
>VZDJ01000219.1:173095-281666 GCA_008694505.1 Cyanoderma ruficeps | reverse complement strand
TTTTTTTTTTTTTTTTTTTTTTTGTTTTAATGTAAAAAAGTTATTCCCTCATCTGTCGGTGCAACATCCTCTAGGATATTTGTGGTCTTCCAGGAAGGGTAGACAGGACTGGAAAAACTAATGCCAAAAAATTGCCCCCGGCAAGGGAGGGAAATCCTTGTTTTCAAGGCAAACCCCATCCAGACGTTTTTCAGCACACCACAAGGGTATAAATCCCGACTTTTTCTTTTCCAGGTGATCTTTAAGGCAGTAGCAGGGGGCAGGGTGTTGCCCTCGGGGGTGTTGCGGTGCCGTGTGGCGTCCGCGCTGTCCCGCAGGTCTGAGGCCCCGGTGCCCCGGCTTTGAGGGAGCTCCGTGGGGTTGGCTTTCACCACGTCCTCAATTTGGATCCCCAGGGCAGGAAAATTAGGGCTTTCTCAGTTAAAGGAAAAACCAAAAGTGAAGCGAAATCTCTAGAGAGTTGTGTTTCCCCACAGCAGTGACGGCCCCTCAGCACCCACTTCTGTTCAGCCAGGACCCCCGGGTCACTCCTGCTGGGTTTTTAGCCATCTTGACCTCATGTTTGCAAATATTATTGGTAATATAATGCTCTATGTACAAATGTCTGTGTGGCTCATGTGTATGTTTCTGTGGTTCAAGTCAGCCGCAGACTTCTGGAATTTCATTGTACTTTGGTTAAATGTTGGACTTTTAACTCTTCTACTGTATGGCTTCTTGATTTCTCTTGTCCAATGTGGACCAACTCTATTTTTGGAAATAAATAAGCATGTAAATAAAATGAATGGGTTTATGCCACTTACAAGAAAATGCTTTATTTAAAATATACACTCAGTCTTGTATATTTTATGGTATCTCGGGGAGCAGCCGAGGCTCAGGCCCCAGCAGCCTTGTGCTGAGATACCATATTATGTACAAATTCACTTCCAAGTGCTTTTGAAAGCAGACTTCCCATCTCCTGAGCCAAACCCCCGTAGGACCAGCCTGGCGGAGGAGGGAGGGGGGAAGCCAGAAACATGTAGTTTAAGGGGAGTAAAGGGAACAAACACGACTTTCCTCTCAACACAAGGCTTCTGGTTTGAGGTATCCAGGTGCCAGAGACACTGCCGGGTGCAGGGATGCCGTGGGTCGGTTCTCGGCTCCTGCCTGGGAGCACGTGGAGATCAGGAGCACGATGACATCTTTTTTTTAATCTTTTTAATTTTTTATTTTTTTAAAACTCTCCATATAAACCAATATTTACCAGTAATCCTGTGTTTCTGTTTTTGTTTTTTGGCAGACTTTTACCAGTAAATATCGGTTTATTCCTGAAACCAGAAGCCCTAAACATACCTTTGTTTATAAGGTCAGTTGGCATTTTGTCTCTCTCATTCCCCACTCCCCCCCAGTACAACCCAGCAGGTGGTTGAAAGGTACCGAGTTCTCTTTCTAGTTTTCCTGCTCTGCATCTCTGGGAAGTGGAGCCCGCAGGACCTAGAGCCTTCTGTTGGTAACGTAGATCCGAGTTTACAAATTATTCTTTTACCATTTGAAATCCTGCTTTTAAGGACAGAAATGTTCCCGCCTGCCCACCACGGGAACTGGTAGAAACCCCTAAATTGCTCCTCCTGTCCGAAGCCTGCGGGTAGGTCTCTCACTAGCATCTTCAGGCTTGGGGCTGAGAAAATAATTTATCCCAAAATATACACTAAAAACTGCCATTTCTGGTTTACTTTGAGCAGGACTGGGGGAGGGAAGGGCGGGAAAGGAGTTGGAAACTTATTTTCTCCCCCTTTTTTTCTAGAAAGCAAATGTGACATGGGGAGGAGGGAGAGAATGTGAACGTGGCCCTTCCTAAACTCATTGTAAACCCTTCCTCCGAGGCTGGGAAAAAGGGCAAGTGAAAGATCTGATCCTTAAAAGGACATCCCTGGGTGTCTGAGACCCCAAAAGCAGCTGGCGATTTTTAAGGACTCAAATTGCTTTTGGTTTACCCCAAGACAAATTGACTTGGGAGTGTTGAAGCCTCCTTTTCCCCACAAGTATTTGCCACCCAAACACTGAACATTTTGTTAATACCCCAGACACAGAGAACCTGACGAGGGATAGAGAATGAGTTGACTGCACGGTCCTGGCCAATGTTTTTTCTCCCAAGCAAATAAAATGCAAAAAAAAACCCCCAAACCAAAGCCTATCCCAAAAAAGCAAGTCAAAGAGGATCTGAAATGCCCAGTCTGGTTTTGTCCTACGTGGTTGTCAAGTGTGTTTTTGGCATAGCTGCAGCCCCACTATGTCCCTTTAAGGAGCACCGTGGCTCGTTTCCTCCTCACCAACCCCGAGCTGAGGGTTTTGCCGTTCCTGAGAGCAGATCGAAGCTCCTGCAGCCTTAGTTGGAGTCCAGAATGAGGGGAGCCCTTCCAGCTGTGCACTTTGAGCTGAAAACTACCTTTCCTCCCCTTTTGCAGCCTGGGTGGTTCTGATTGCTGGCAGTTCTGTAATACAACCTTAATCTGAGCAGTTGAGGCTGGTCCTACCTTATCTTCAGACGTCTTGCGGAGGACTCCTGTTACCAGTTTGGTACTCAAAAGCTACACCCCACCATCAGAAGTCACTTTTTGGTTTTTTCCAAAGGCAGTGATAGCTCACCCTCTCTAGCTCTAACGGAAAACCTGATAATTGCAATGCAACTTTCTAATAAATTGTTCGTATATTCATAATTCTGTTGCAATCCCAAATTGGAGAAGAGATCTGTTAAAGGTATATATTAGTCTAGATTTTTCTTATTGTAAATACTGTAATTTTATAATACTGTCAATATTTTATTAACTTAGAAATATTTAAAAGAGTTTAATCTATGGTAGTTGATTTATTTATAGGTTTATGTTGCAGCCAATTACATTCTAATGTAAGATTAACTTTCAGCATGTAAACTTTGAGTGAATATATCTTTGGAAAGATTAAGAGAGAAAACTCTCACTCTTAATCTGTAGTATTTATCCCCAATTCCCAGTTGGGAATTATTTAACAAAATATTTGGAGGTTCTGAGAGCTCATGAATCTAATAACTGCAGTTGGAATTGAAAACTTGAATTTTGAGATGTACCTGGCTCTTTGACCCTGTGAAAAAGTCCGTTTCAGTACCTGACCTCTAGCGCAGAAGTCTTTATTTTGAGCAAAGGGACACTGTCAGATCGATTTTAGTTTCTTGCTTCTTTGGGGGGGGAAGAAACGGCCAAAAGCAGCCCTGTGGCATGCACGTTAATTCCCTTTGTGTCGCAAGGGGAACAGCTCCTCTCCTCAGGCCCCGTGTCCCTGGCCAGAGCATCCTCATCCCTGCAGCCGGGCAGGGCCGGAGCTCCGGCCGCCCCCGGGGCTCTGGGCGGTGCCGCTGCTCCCGGGTCCTGCCGGGCCCGGCCCCGCCTGCGGCCGGAGCTCGGGGAGATGGGCAAAAGTGCACAAAGTCTCGAACTTGACGATTTTTTGATTTTTTTCGACCGAAGCGTTTGCTTTTTAAGAATTGAAATCTCTCTCTCTCTTTTCTCACCTGATGGTGTCCCTTTAGCATCATAAAGATGTTCATGTTCTCTGAAAACCATAAGAAGCGATTTTTCTTTTCAAGGCAGGGGAGAATTGGTCTGTCATGTGTTTGCAACGCAACTTGCATAAAAATACCAAAAATATCTTGAGGGTTTTCACAGGCGTTGGTATTTTTTGAGTGTAAAAGTTAATCTTGATTAGAGATGTGCCAATCTTTACTGCTTTCCTGTAGTGTTGTTACACTTAGGCATTTCAGTTCACTTACAAATATATACTGTAACAGTATACTTTGTACAGATTTATTTAAAATTTATTTGAAAACTGAAATAAAGTAGGCAGAAAATAAAGATATTTATTTTTCATTTGACTATGTAAGAAGGTATCATTCTTTTGGTTTTAGTGCACTGGTGTACCAAGCCTCAGAACCACTGCTTTCTCCAGCTCATAGGATGCTTTTCCAGACTGTGGATACGTGTATGTGTACTGCTGTGTTGATAAGTAAATGCCAACGATGGAGTTCGTTGCTTTTATACATCCCAAAGAGAAGTTCTCCACCGTTCACTGTCTGTTTTCTGACCGAAAAGGCGTGTGTTTGTGAACAGTGTTCACGCCAGCTCTGCCATCCCACCCTCACATCAGCTCACACCAATGCCAGGATGGGAGGAGTTGCCTGCGTACCTTCCCCAAAACACCCCGGGCATCGTCAGGGAGCAGTTCAAACCTGTGTCCTTTGGGCTTTGTGTAAAGCAAATGCAGAACAAGAAAAATCGAGATGTTAAATCCATTAGAAAACCAATTCCTTATTGTACAGTAGTATGGAGATCTCTAGTCAACCTGCCATTAATAATAGATTCTTATTTTTTTGAATGATCTATTTAAAAGAACAGCAAGCATTGTATTTGCTAGTAAATCTGAAGTGTTTACATGGAATTACTAAATAAATTATTTGATCTAAGATGGCTCTTATCAGTGCTGATTTTTAATAATGGAAATTCGGTTTGGCAGCTGCTTTTTTAGTTCGTGCTGTTCTTTAAAATCTTCCAAAGCAGGTTTTTTTGGGGTTTTTTTTTCACTGCATCCTTGTGGTTCAAATTAGGTTCTGAGGGAGAGGCAAACCACGCCTCTCCCTGCAAGGCCCGACAGGAGTGCTAGCTCACGTTTTCCAACCTTCCATGAGGCTTTCCCTTCACATCCCAAACAGCTGAGACAGAGCAGGATGCTCTGAGCCCAAAGCCCTGCAGCACTCGCTGCTGCTCACCGAGCTGAGGCCTGGAGACACAGGATGGGGGGTTTTTAGCAGAAAGCTTTAGGATAGAAGTAGAACATCCTCCTGTGAGGTAATGAGTTGTCACACTCAGTTCTAACGAGGCTTGGTCCTGCTCCCTGCTGTTCCAAGGCTGCTGGAACACCCTGTGCTCCCGGCCCTGTCCCTGCCCATGGGCCCACAGGCAGTCGCCAGAGGCTGAAGCAGTTGAGGGCTTTGGATCATCAGCACGGCCAAAGGCAAATTCAGGGGCTGTCGCCCTTTCCAAGCCCCAAGGGCCACTCGCTGACGTGGGGGAGCCGGCTGTGCACCCCCAAAGCTCCCCGGAGCTCCGGGGGTGGAGGATGAGGCAGGTGCTGCCCTGCCGTGGGAATCCCGCCCGGGGTGGAGAGCGCAGGAGGGAGAGGCTGGATGCAGAAATCCCTGTGCCAGGAGCAGCAGCAGAGCAGGAAGGCGTTGCAAATGCCGAGTCTGGCCACACCGTGTCCCCCTCTAAGCGCCGCAGACGCCGCTTTTCTGCCGGGCGCTCAAACCTGGGGAAAATGAAACTATCAATAATGCACCTGTCCCCGCATTCCCCGCTCCCAGGCTGGCGCGGACGAGCGCTGAGTCACCCCATGTTTAATTCAACGCTCTCAGAGCCACAGCCCTGGCTCCAAACCCATCCAGTGCTTACATTATGCACTAGCTGAAATTTTTGTTGGACATGGATTTCACGCTTCGTGTTCAGGGCAGAATTCCCGTCCCACCCCACACTCGCTCCGCTGGCTGGGGAGGGGTGAGCCCAGACCCTGCTCCACGTACATGGACAGTGTCTCCCCAAGCCTTCCCTGACCCTTCCCTCTCCTCCTTCCCTCACTGGTTTGAAAGGCTTGAGATATCCATCCCTGGGCCCTTCAGCACCACCCCAGCTCTCCCTGTGCCTTTCACTGCACCAGCTCACCCATTAGACCACACTGTTTCCACTGGATGTTATTCTGCTCTGGCTTACTCCTCTGAATAGCAAATTTACACACATCTCTGTCTCCTTCGTGAGCTAGCCCATGGTTATGAGCTAGGAATTTCCTAGAAATTTCCTTTCTGGTTTGAGGGGAGTTGAGCACACTGAGGAAACGGCTCCATTTGTCTGGGTAACATCAGGAAACTTATCTGGGCCAGATGCTTCTCCAAGCTGATACCCACTGGCCAACGGGTGGTGCTTGAGAAGAAGCAGGAAACAGCTGCTCTACACCTTGCCAAGCCATGAAAGGCCCTTATTTTGGAAGAAAATACTTCCTCTTCAGCTTGATTTCCCACTCCAAACCCAACACTCTCTTTATAGCACACGGGAACGACCCTCAGCATTGATCCCACTGCCTCTCATGTCTCCGCTGCTCATTTTAATGTTTAAAGCAAAAACCAAACTGAAATGTTAGCCAAAATCTCTGGTCACAAAATTTTGGGGTTAGTAATTGCTCAAATTTGTTTGTAGTGGATGGGGCAATGCTCCAGTAACTCAGATATGGAGCATCCTGAGCTGGCCTTACCTCACAGGATGGCTCCCAACCAAAGCAATTCCTTCCATGCTGATTTGGTTAAAATTGCAGAGAACCTTCGACTTTTCTGGGAATTGGCTGAAGTAGGTTATTCAAGATAAAAAGAAATGCCCCAGGGTGGCATTCCTGACCTAGGGAAACAGAGAAGATATTTTTCCTGCTTCTACCACTGCTGCTCACATGGAGAAGTGACTCAAAAGCCAACTGGTAGCTGCCCAATCCTTCCCAGTCCTCCCATGCAGGTGTTGGGAGTAGAGACTGCTCTGGATTTCCAGGAATGCATATTTGCAATGAAGAGGCATAGACATGAACTTGATCCATCTCCTAAGAGCTTCCCTTTCGACCCAGCAGAGAATGGGAACTGTGAAAGGAATACTTGAATTATTTTGTCCTGGATTTGTTTCTCCAAGTCTAAAATTCGGAGATGCTGAAAGTGGGGAATTTTATAACATACCAAACGTTCAAGTTAGCCTGGGAACCAAAAGCTGAGGCAAGGACAGAGGGCGATTTCTGCTGAAGGCAGTGTGGCTCTTGGGGGGCCATTGCTCTGCACCCCTGGGCAAGCAGGGACACAGACGGGGCGGCTGCTCCAGAGGCAGCTGCCTGTCCCCAGGCTGCCAGCAGGCAGGGACTGTCTCCATGAGGCAGCCAAAGCTCAGTGCCAAGGGATGCCTGGAAGAACTTGTCCCTGACAAGGATGCCCTGGGAGAGCCATAAACACAGTGGGAAAGAGGAGGGGAGCGGTTTTGAGCAGCAGAACCCAGCTCAGCCCTACTGACCCTGCAGCTGGCACTCGCTTCCCTGCGCCTCCCTTCGCTCTTGTTCCCAGAAATGTCTCCCTGTGCCAGCCTGCATCCATCACAGCCAGAGCACACATTTCCAGCACTGACCAGAAGGATGGAACTGTACTACAGCTGGAAGCAGGAGATGCCCAAAGTGCCTCTCCCTGCCCTGCCATGTGAGGTGGACAGTAACACCAGCTGTAAGGTCCAGCACAGCTCACAGCCCGCAAGGATTCCCCACTGAGGCTGTTCATCTTGGTCGTGGAATGAACCTGCAGTGTATCTCCCAGGAATGGTCATGGAAAAGCACCTTGCCACGCTGTGCATGCTGCACTGGCTGAGGGGTGGAATGACCTCCTGACCATCACAAGGGCACTCCATGGCCCAGTGCAGTGCTGGGCTCCAGTAAGCACAGGAGGAGCTGCTCCACCCCAGAGCAAGCCATTCCTGCTCTTAGAGGGTCCCTAAAGCTTTTCTGAGTGAGGGAAGTCAGATTTGCCCCTACCAGCTGGTGAGGCTCCCCCTTACTTTGCCAATCTGTGAATCTATCCCAAGATAATCCTATGCAGCTGGAAGATCCTGTTGCCCCTCAAAAAATTAAACTCTGGCAGCAATAGAGCAGTTATGGCTGCCCCATACCTGGGAGTGTTCCAGGCCAGGTTGGATGGGGCTTGGGACAAGCTGGTCTGGAGGAAGATGTCCCTGCCCATGGCAGGGAGGAGGAGCAAGATGAGCTTAAGGTCCCTTCCAAACCCAAACCATTCCATGGCTCCATGAACAGCAACAGCTTTCCCTCCAGTTGGTGGTTCCCCCTGACCTGTGAGGGTTTGCCCTGGCCCACAGCAAACACTGACATCCCCACAGACTTTGTGACCAACCCAGTGCTTTGAGCAGAGGCTGCCAGAAAGGAGCGTGCACCCAAAACCCCACAGCCCAGGCCTGTGGTGGAGGCACAGCACACAGGGGCTGCAGGCTCCTCCTCACTGTGCTAAGCACTCTGACAGCAACATGGTTTATGATGAGCTGAGTCCCGTGTGGGGAGCAGCAGGGATGAAGGGAATCCCTGTGCCCAGCTTTGATGTCCCCAGCCCTGCTCCTCCTTCCAATAGCCCGTGGCACTAAGTGCTCCTAATCTTGCATTTTCTGTGGTGAATTTCCCTTCGTTTTCAGCCTGCGGCTCGAGGATATCTCAGCAAGCTGCTGCTTCTCTGTGATGGAATTAGTGACAGTGGGGACAGCAATAGTAATTATTCAGTGGCCTAGAAATGACCTTTTGATTTTAAAAATCCGTGGCTCTACTAAGGGCTAAACATTCACAAACCTAAAGAAGCTCCTGAAGCACCAACATCTGGGCAATAGCAAAACACTTGGAAAAGGTGATCAAGGAGGGAGAAGTCCAAGGAAGTGTCTCAGTGAGTGAAGGATCCTTTTTGGAACCAGGACATGTACCCCTGAGCCCTGCTGGTGTCACAGCCCGTGTGCCTTCGTGGGCTGTGCAAGGCACAAGGATCCCTGGCATGGCCCGTGCTGCCCCTGGCTGCAAGAACAGCCTTTCCATGGCTTTTTGGGAAGCAGGAGGGATTACCCAGCCCATCCTCCAAAACAGCTGTGGGTACATGTTCACTCGATGTGGAACTGCTGGTGCCACCAGCACTGCCCCATTTGTCAGTCCTGCAGCCACCAGACCTTCCTGCCCGTGTGTTGGCACAAAGCTGGCACCACCCTTGGCCCTGGCAGGAGATGCCACGAGGAACAGGCAGGAAAGAGACCCTGTCAATTCCCTTGGTCTCTTGGTTTGCTCCCAGACCACCAGCTTCCAGTGCCACCAAACTGGGAAGGTGCTGAGCTATGCTGGCCTTCACACAGACTCACTCCCTACAACATGGTATTCTGCCCTGGCTTTGGCCATGATGGGTCGTGGGATGCCTGAGGAGCTTCTTAGGAGGTCTCACCTGCTATCCAAGTCCCTCTGGTGAGGAGGAGACGAACTTCAGACTAGGGAACTGTGACCTGTGTGTCTCTCAGTTGTTCAGCCCCTACTGAAAGGGAAATCTCAGTCTCCCTGGTCAGGAAGCCAGGTAAAGGATAAATTTCTAGTGCTCTTTTTCACTTCATATCACAAATGTGCCCAGTGAGGCTTCTCCCAGGCCAGCACCCCAGCTCACCTCAGCCCTCCCAGGAACATGTGCAGGTCAGGTCCTTGCCAAGTGAGCAGAGTGGGTGTCTCCCAAACTCCCTTGCAGGTGGTTGGAAAAGGTGCAGCCTGAGCTCTGGAGATGGGCAAACACACACAGACACTGCCTGGGAACAGGGACTGCTGCACCTGAGGGAGGGGACCCAGCCCACCGCTGCTGGGTAAAGCTGGATGCACCCCTCAGCCACCTCAGAGAGTTGTGCCTGAGGAAGAGGAGGATGAGGAAGGCAATGGAGTGCTGGGCCCCTCTGGTGTAGAGCCGGGTTGGGGACCCATTTCAGTCAGAACAGAACTGGCTTTTTGCCTTTTTCACCTTCCAGCTGTGCCCCCTGAGGTCTTTCTGCCCAGACAGATCCTTGACACAAAAAGGGAATCAGTGATTCAGAAAAACACGAACCATCTGTGGAGCAACGTCACAGCAGAGACCACTTCACACGTGTGAGCCCTCAAAAGACCTGCTCCTTGGGGAAAAGCAGAGTTAGCTGCAATTTTTTTAATGGCACTGCTATTTTGAAAGGAATAACTCATATAATAATAATAATAATAATTGCTTCCTGTGCATGCCCAGCACGTGGGCTTTGAGCTCAAGTAGAATATTAATAGTAATTAATTACAGCCCCTCTGACAACAGCCTGTGCCAGGAGAGGACACCCACTGGTGTCAGCCCAGGGAGCAGGCTCTGCCTCTGCCCTGTCTCTCCACACTTGCATTTCACCAGCCAAGCCTTTGCTCAGCACCTTTCCTTCACCTAAGAGGCCTCCAGGGCGATCCTGGGGCTCAGGGACTGTCCCTCCATGAGGCTGCAGGAAGCCCATTTTCCCACTATCTGACAAAGAAGCTTGGCTACAAAACGCTTCTCTGTCTATTCTGGAAAAGCTGTTTTCCTGCTCAAAACAACGTGGTGATTCCCACCTAATGTCCCCACGGGAACATTTGGCTTAAACAGCTTTGAAATCAGTAAAAAAGCTGGTTTTCCATTCGCTTTAGTAGGTAATTCTGAGCAAGGTGTCTGCAAACGCAGCACTCCTAACCTCAGCACAGGGTGGCCCAGGAAGATGTGGAGAGGACAGAGAAGGTTTGGGTTGGGTGGTAAGAGGAGATGGAGGCCACCAGGGGCTGTGGCTCTCCCAAACATTGGAGAAGGGAGGAGATGGCCAGCAGGTCTTGCCTTCCAACCCCTGACAACCTGCAGGGTTCCCTGCCCTCACCTCCTGACCTTCAGCAGCTGGATCTGGCTCTCCTAAGGTGTCTGTGTCTTTTCTGACTCTGCCTCCTTTCAGCTTTTCTTTAATCCTTTTCTTTTTTCTGCCTTTTAAATCTTTTTCTCCAATTTCAGCATCTCTAAAGGATGAGTGAAGCCAACTGCTGTGAGTTCTGCTGTCAAACAGCCCTTTACTAAGCACCAAACCCCACCGTTGTGAGTATTGAAAAAACACATATCGGAGCTTTTCAGGTCTCTAATCCAGCCAAGCACGAAGGATTTGGGGATTTCAGCAGTTCCTGGGCAGTCCTGAGCTCTTCTTCCAACCAGACGTACAAAACCACGAGGGCAAAGATCCACCGAAGTTGTGTCCAAACGCAACAACATCCAAATAAAACCATCCCCACGCCTTCCCTGCGCCTGCTTTCCCAACACCTCCTGACAGGAACGGGGCCTTCCTTTTGTTTCCCAACTGGCTCTGGCTGCCACAGAGGTTTCTCATCGCTGCATGAAGACCACACGTGCTGCGAAGGCTTCAGCCCACCCAAGTGACCCCAGCCCAAACGCAATGCACTTTATTTCTGCCCAGAGCTTCCACCTCTCCCTGACACATCGAATGGTTGTGAGATTGAATAAAATGCTTATTTTTGAAAATAAATCCCAGAGAAAAGTACAAATCCATTTACAAGATTTATGTTTGATGCAATCAGGCTCCAAGCCTCGGGAGGTGGAGGTGATAACACTTTCCTCTGCAGCCTATGAGATTAATCAGCTATAAAATACTGTGGGTTTAGTGGACAATTCTCTAGGGGTTGTATTGGCATTCACAAAACCCAGATTCTTCTCCCAGAAGGTGGTGGGGCACTGAGCAGGCTCTCCACGCCTCTGGTCATCACCCCAAGCCTGACAGAGCTCAAGGAGCTCTGGGACAAGGCCCTCAGGCACAGGGTGGCTTTGTTGGTGTGTCCTGTGCAAGGCCAGGAGCTGGATTTGATGGGCCTTGTGTGTCCCTTCCAACTCAGCATGTTCTGTGATTCTTTGATGTATTATTTTCACAATTTTTTTTACGTCCTTCCTGGCTGAGGGTTCCTCTCTGTGTCTCCTGGGCTTGCCTCCAGGGAAGCAGGGCATCTCTCCCAGGAGCACCCTGTCCCTCTCACTGCCACCCCAGCTCACTATTCCGGAGGGAAGGACAGCTTTAAATGTTTCTGTCTGCTGAGACCTCTCTTGTACCAATTCCCAGCAGGATTTAACACCCTGAGGACCTGCAGCGCCAGGAGCAGGGGCAGGCAGTGCCAGCCACTCTGTGCCCACCAGCCTTATGGCTTCAGCCCCCTGGCAGGGCTTGGGATGGCTCCAGGGGACTGGGAAAGGGCAGGGCTGCCCAGCAGTGTCCCCACAGTCCTGTTCTGCCACCAGAATATCACTCTCAATATCTGCTTCTGGGGAACAACCACAACTGCCTGGGCCCCCAGGAAAGCACCAGACACCCCCTAAATTGACCTTATGGACAGGTCCTCCAGGACAGCAGGTCGAGGACAGCCCCAAATTCACCCTCTGACTTGGCTGCCCAGACCAGTGGAGGTGCCTCGGGGGAAATGGGCCCAGCGTGCAGTGTGATAGGGCAAGGACAAGGCAGGGGAAAGCAGAGACAAGGCACTGTCAAAAGAGACACTAATTAGTGCTAATTGCAAATAATCAGCCAAGCCTAAGAGCATGAAGGAGCCCAGTCCTGGCACAGGCAGTGCCCTGGCTGGAGTGAGGAGGGCACGTGCCAGGCAGGTCACGATGGGAGAATCCCATAGATGGGGACCCCATTGCCCCCCCTCACCATCACTCCTCTTCCCATTTCCCACCCAGTCAGAAGTTCCCACGTGCTGCAGCACACAGGGCTCCTCAAACTGCTCTCCTGTGTCCCCTGGAAGCAATTCCCAAGGACAGAGCATTCATGTACCTCCTGCAAAGCCCAGGGTGGGCCTCTGGCTGCTCCAAAGGCAGGAGAATTAGTGGGAAGATGGTCCCAGGAAATGCTGGGAGGTGCCACATCATAAATCTACCCTTGTCCCTGTCCTCCCACCACCCTGGGCTCACCCAGGTGATCTTCTCAGGGCACAGGGATCTTCCTCTGAGGCCTTAGAACCCCTTTTCTCCCTTCAGGGTTAAACCCATTTTCTCTGAGTATTTACAGGAGTCACTAACATTACCAACACAGCACAAGCTTTCTGTTCTCTGCACTCAGCTTTTCCTCCCTAGAGTTCACTGGATAATGTTCATTTCTCCATCACCTACACCTGCAGCACTCCCAGCTCTCACTGCTTTGGCCCCGAGATCCTCATGAAGCTCTTTGTGCTCAGAGCAGATCTCCAGGCATGGCACCAAGACCTGCAGCTGCACCGTGGCCCTGGATAAGCCCCCACGTCCCACATCCTACCCTGAGCCCCAGGGTGCCTCTCTGAGACATCCTGGGTCGTGCACAGGGTGTTGTGGCTCTCAGCACCAGGATGGAAGTTGTTCTCCTCCACCCTCGTGAAGTGCTTCCCCATCTTCATTGCCTGGCTGTCCTCACTCCTGCAGTCCATGGCTGTCCTCACTCCTGCAGTCCATGGCTGTCCTCACTCCTGCAGGCTTTATTTGGCACCCACCCAAATCCTGCACAGCTCCTTCCTTACCCATTCCCTGCAAATTTTCCCAGCAGACACATAATGTGTCTGTCTCTGCCCAGCTCTGGAATACAAAGCAGGGCACAGATGTGCCAGGCGAGCACCACGGCAGGTGCTGAGGCAGGATCCTGCCAGGGCTGGAACTCTTGTCTCAGCCCTTGCCCTGAGGAGCAGACAGGACGCAGGGAGCAGGAGGGAGTGTGAACAGCGCTCACTGCCCTGTGCCAGGCGCTGCGGGCTCCACACGGGTCAGGCTCCGGTGATGCACTGCTCACCTCGCCGGACTCGGCAGGGCGGAGACCCCTTGGCAGACCCCTCTGAAAGGATCTGAAAGAGAAGTTCAATCCTCTGTGCCCTGCTAGTAAACTCCCATTCATGCATGACTTCTCAAATGCCTTTTGAGTGCTTTCCTTTGCTTTCTGTGCCAGCAATGACTCAGGCTTAGATGTGCATTGTCAGGCAATCCGGAGCTGGCGTCTCGCTAGGGAACACCATTTGTTCAGCAAGAGCAATATTTAAGTGCCCTCTGGTGGTGACTTCCGTGCCGCTGTTGGGATTTCCTCCTCTCCCTCCTGCCCGGCGTCCCTCTGGGAACCTTCCCTGGGGCATCTGTGCCTGTGCGGGGCAGCCCGCGCTCTGCCAGCCGCGCTCACTCACGGGCGTTTTCCCCTGCCGGGCTGTGCAGCAGAACGCTCGGCGTGTCCCCGATCCCGTCCCTGCTGCAGGCCGGGACAGCCCTGGAGCCTGGAGCGGAGCACTTGGCCTAGTTTGCTGCCCACGTGTCAGCTCATCCGTCCTGCCCGGCCCCAGCCGGCAGCAGCGCTGCCTCGGCTCAGGATGCTCGGGCACTGTCACAGCCCCTGTCCTTCCCCCACAGCGTTTGTATTCCAGCCAATCTGAGGGAAAATGTGTATGTGGGAGATCTCAGTTCCCCTGTGCTGCGTGACAAGCGGTGGCCAGGCAGGAGAACACCCCTAAAGCTGCTCCCCCAGCACGGACAGGCTGCAGTGACAGCTCAGCCGAGGTACGAGCCCCCAGAGGCGCCGCAGAAAAACGCTTTTATAACACTGCTCTTCCTGAAACTCCTCCTGTAACCTTCTGTTTAATTACTGTAAAATACCTTACAGTTCTACAGTTCTACATTCTATTTTCCTTACCAAAAAAGCATCTTAGAAATACCTGCGCAGCAGCTTCAACTGCTGTGGGGAGAAGGGGGATACGACAGAAAATATCTGCCATATCCACAGCTGGATCAAAATCCAGGCTGGACATTTCCTTGAGTGTGAAACAGGCATTTTACTGAGGAGGTTGTGCCGCTCAGCTCCCCTGTCATCTACAGTGACTCTTCCTGCTCTGCTCCACAAGAGGGACAGAAAGAAGAAACACAAAGCAGAAGTGAGGCTAAGAGGGAATGTGCTCCGGTCTGGGATCCTGCAGACCCTGGGCAGGTGTTGGGCGTGTGCTGGTGGGATGGAGCATCCCGAGAGTCCCAGGGGGCAGAGGGGCACAGAGGGGCTGCAGCCAGGCACAGTGACCCACCAGCCTCTTCACTCACCCCCGCGTGTGGGCTGCACGCCTTTGAACCGCAGAATCCAAGCCCCTGTGCACATCCCTCCTCTCCCTCATCCACCCCTGCGGGAAATGCTCTCACCTCCCCAGCTCAGCCCCCTAGGTGGCAGTGGCCACCCAAGCCTCCACTCAGGAAGGTGCAAAGCTGTGTCCTGTGGGTCACACATTACTGTGGGTCACACATTACTGTGGGTTGGTCTGACAGCAAAAGGAGGAGTGACCTTTCCTGTCCGCCTTTGCTCTGCCAGGAGTTTGCATTCTCCAGGAAGGAACCGGCTGCCTGAAAGCCTCATAAATGAGGGGCAAGGCTGACAATGCTTCATTTCTGTGTGTGCTGCTGCTGGCACTCAGATGAGATGCTCACGTGACGTGTGTGTGAGAGGTACCAGCCCAGGACTGCGAAATAAAGTTGCCCGAAGCTGACCTCTAATTTGTCTTTCAGCCAGCTCAACAAACTCCGTGTCCCACAGGAGCAGCTCAGCTCACAGCAGCTCTGAAAATTCAAAGGAGCTGTGTAGCTGTTTCGATATAGGCTAAAGCAGTTATTTAAGTATTTAGCATTTCTTCTGGCCCATACAATAAATCAGCTTATGCTGCAAAGTGTGCTGTTCTCACCCTGCTCTTTGCTGGCTGGGCTCAGGCCTGGTGTTCACTGCCCAGGTGTCAGGCAGGGTTGGACACAGGACACCCCTTGGTGCCCACGTGGTGGATGCTCATAGTGTGACAGAAGAAATGCACATATTTGTCCCATCTCGACACCAAAACCAGCAAACTGAGCAGCTCTGTGGCTGTGCCACCTGCAGGGACAGTTGGGAACCTCTGTAGGTTGTCTGTCCTTTACATGGACACCCAGCAGCCCCTGCCCCAGCCCACCTTGTCCCACCTGCCCCAAAGCTCACCCTGGCATTTCTGTGCACAGAATCACACACCTACAGACTGGGTGGGTTGGCAGGGACCTTCCTAGGCCACCTGGTCTGACCCCCACTCAACCATGAGAGCCCCTTGACCATGACTTTGTCCAGGTGGCTTTGAACAACTCCAAGGATGGACACTCCATAACTCCTGGGCACTTGGCGGGATCCTCCAGTGTTTCCATTTGTGGCCATTGTCTCTTGCCCTGTCTCTGGGCACCACTGAGAACAGCCTGGATCCTTCCTCTTCCCACCCTCCCTTCAGGTGTTTATACACACAGGTCCCCTGAGCCTTCCCTTCTCCAAGTTGGACAGTCCCAGCTCTCTCATGGGATGTGATGCAGTCCCTCCACCCGCTCTGTGGCTCTCTCCACTGGACTGTCTCCAGTTCCTCCAGTCTCTCTTTGTGCTGAGAACACCAGCACGGGACACAGTACTCCAGGTGTGACTTTCCTCATGGGGAATCAAACTGATGATTTTCTTGTTCTTCATGTGCCTGGAAATGATATCCAGGATTAGCTGTTCCCATTCCAGGGATGAAGGTGAGGCAGACCAGCCTGTAGTTCCCTGGATCCTCCTTCTTGCCCTTCTTAAAGACAGGAATGACATTTTCTTCCTTCAGACTTTGGGCACTTCTCTACCTTACCCAGTGGGACTCTACAAACAGACCTATGAAGAGGCTGAAGTCTGCTCTCACCAAGTTCAGGGTTGTGCTCTTGCTTTTCACCCTCCTTCCCTTCAGGATTCTAAACTCTACAGTCCCTGTCTCGCTCGTGACCTGCAGGATGAGGCACCTGACACTCCAGTCTCCACGGGTACTCAGCAGCCAGACAGGGTGATTTTATCCCAAGCCTGTCTAACCAGCTGTAGACCCTCCATGTTTTCACCTCCCAAAGCCAAATTGCAGCTGTTTCCAGAATCCCACCCCGTGCTGGCCAGGACTGAGTCTGCCTTGTGTCAGTGAAGCTGAAGAGACCAACACCTTTGGTTTTCTCCCCAGGAAGCCAGGCTGCAACGAGAGATCAGCCTCACACTCCTGGGAGTCCTGGGACAGACAGGACTAATAACACCTTGGACTGACTGTATGGCTGCTCAGGAGCCTCAAGGGTCAGGAAAATGGCACATGGGCTGTTGGCTCCCTCTTAGTGTCCTGTCACTTTGGGGACAGTGACACTGCAGGGGACTGGTCACAGAGAGAAGGAAGGGTTCTGCTTCCCAACAGCAGCAGCAGTATCTGCCTGCTCTCCACCTTGGAACATCTCTGTGTTTAATCAAAATAATTAAAAATATGGCAATCCAAGCAGATGAGGGCTGTTCAGAGCCCACAGGCCTGCTGCCAGCCTGGAGAGGGTGAGGAGCAGCTCTCCTCTGCCCTGCTCCTGGGGTGGGTGGCACAGCTGTGTCTCTGCACTGGAGTGGAGGTGATGATCAGTATCTCCAAGGCCGTGGTTCTGCAGTTTCTTGTGCAGTTGCTGACCTGGGAGTAAAGTCAAGCCTGATGGATGCACACAGAGTCCCTGCGCCCGAACCAGGCTGAGCCCCCAGGAGCTGCTGGCCTTTCCTCCTGGAGCTGGGGCGGCTGGAAAAAGAGGGAATGGAAGTCAGAACCATGTGGACTGGAGGGCTGTGGTCAGCCTCTCCCCAGGACTCGCTGACACCTGATGCTGCTGCAAGGCCACAAAGATGATATCTGTGCCCATCGCCCATGGAGCTTCTTTGCTCAGTGCTTTACACTCCTGCTCACTGCAAAGCAGTCTGTACCTTTCAGACAAAAGACAAATAAAGCTATTGGGAGACAAAAAAAAGATTGACTTTTGCTTTCCAGGACTCCAGCAATCCAAGGGTGATGCATCTTCCTTGTTTGCTGCACTCTGCTGAGAGGTTCTCTCCAGCAAGGTTCTGCGAGCTGAGGAGGGGACACCTGTGGGATCCCTGTCACTCCCAGGGCCTCCTTCCCTGTGTGCCCGTTCTGCCCAGACTACCTGCACCAGCTTGGGCTCCACGTCAGGGCACAACTCCCCTGTCCCAGGTCCCTGGGATTTGCTGTGGTTTTTTCCTCTGCTCACCCCACAGCCCCTGCCGAAGCACCTATGCTGTCACTGTGAAAATTAACGCTGGTTTTCCTCCCTCCCTTCACTGTTAAACTGTTTCACATCAGCTGCCACTTCCTGCAGTTCCATGTATTTGTTGACGTGGAGCAATGTCTCATAAACCACCCCAAGGAACCATTGTAATTCCAGAGAAACGCGATGCTCCTGGAAAGGAGCTTGTAAACCCACTGTTATTTTCTTTCCTAATTGCAATTTCAGTGACTCATCCCTGGTGCCACACTGCAGTGCACAGCCATTGTGTGGATTTTTACCCAATCTTGAGCAGTCACAATTCACTGCTCAAGTTTTCAGGCCACCCAAGCCATTAGGAAAATAAATGTAAAATAAAAACCTGCTGGTACAGTTGGCTGGTGGAGCAGCAGAGCCCCTCGGGACAGCAGCAGAAGAGAAAGGCCTGCAGTGCTCTCCAAAGCTGCCGTGGCCAATGTGGCTGAGCTAGCATGAGCTGCTGCCTGAACGTGTGGTCTGAACAAGAGCTGATTCTCTCCTTTCCCCTTTCCCACCCCCTTCTTCTCCCCAGCTCTATCACAGCCCCATTCCTCAGCCCTGTTTATAGGCTCTATCTCAACCCTATTCCTTCCCCTCCTCACCTCTATCCCACTCCCTTCCCCTTTTCCCCACACCCCATCTTTATCTCATCCCTTTCCCTCCCCCATCTAACCCCACCTCAGTCCCCATCCCTTTCAAACCCACCCCATTCCCATCCCACTCCACTCTTTTCACATGCTCCTCCCTGTCCCTAACCCCATGCCATTTCCATTCTGTTCCCATCTCATCCCAATTCCCATCCCACTCTACCCCTCTGCCCCTGTTTGTAGAGTCCCCAAAGCCTTGCCCAGCCTCCCCACAACCACCCACTCTCGAGGGGAGACGTTTCTGGACACATCTCCTGGGAGGATGACAGCACTGGGCAGCTCCTGCAGGACAGGAGGGGTGCCCTGGCACATGGACCAGAGCTCAGCCCTCACGTCTCTCAGAGGAGACAAAGGCTTCCCTGGGAGCTCTTGGCCCTGGCCCTGCTCAGGCTGTTGATTCAGGGTTCAGGATCACATTGGCCTGTTTGCACAAGGATCCACAATCCTGGTTTTGCTAGAGCAATTCCCCACCCTTCTTCCCTTTCTCCCAGCTGAGGTAGAAAGATGCTGAATTTGACCACGAGTTTGGCAGGACAGCACTGGGACTGCCCTGCTGCTCCTGATGGCCAGCCTCACTTCCAGGGCACCAAAGCCTTTTGTCAACCAGCACAACATCCAGGGAAGAGCTGACTGTGTTTATTCACTCTGTGCCAGGAGAGCTGCCGCTTGCCGTGGTGGCAGCTCTGCCATCAGGCCCTGTGAGATGGCTGAGCATGGCTAAAGCATCCTTGCTGAGCAAATTGAACTCCATTGGGGTCCCAGAGTCAGGCAGCACGGTCTAGGTGGGGCTGGGGCAGCTGGAGAGGAGCTTCCCCTCCCTGCTGTGCATGCCTGGAGCCCACACTGGACACCCAGACTGTTGGCCATGGCACAAGGTCACCAAGAAGACAATTGTGCAGCTCAGGTTCTCATCAGGTGCAGCATTGCTTGGGATGGAGTTGAGCTGAGCCCTCGTTGTCTCCTTCCAGTACTTAAAGGGATTTATAAAAAAAGGAGAGTGACTTTTTACAGAACCACAGAGTCACGGGACATGAGGGAATGGTCTTAAACTAAGAGATGAGAGATTTAGATTAGACATTGGGAAAAAATTCTCCCCTGTGAGGGTGGTAAGGCCCAGAGAAGCTGTGGTTGTCCCATCCCTGGAAATGTTCAAGGTGACATTGGACAGGGGCTTGGAGCAACCTGGTCTAGTGGAAGGTGATCCTGCCATGGCAGGGGAGTGGAACGAGATAAGCTTTATTGCTATCTTCAATCCAAACCATTCCATGATTCTGTGATCCCAGTTCAGTGACACATTCTCTGGCTTTGCCACAGAGTGGGCTGGAAAGGAGAGATTGGAGCCTGTGTGACCAAGCTGGCAAACTGTGCCGGTGTCTCTGAGGCAGCACAAATGGCAGTGAAGGCCTTCCTGAGGCAGTGTGGCCAAAACTGGGCTTACAGGACCCGGCCACAGCTCACCAGCCCTCCTGTGGCAGTGGTGTGGGGGCAACCACAGCTGGCTTTGCTCGTGGGGCTGAGGGGAGGGAACAGAGCTCACTGTCAGCTCACCTGGCAAAGCAATGCACAGCCACTAACCCTCCTGCTGCACCCCTGATGTTTGCACCCGGGAAACTGCAGCTCCAAAGGGGAGCTGAGGTGTGGGTCTGGAGCAGAGCAGGTGGAGAAGAGGGAGCCCTGCCCCACCAAAGGCTCCGGAATGGCTGTGAGCAGAGCACCAGGCAGCCCCGGCACGGCAGGACGGGCTGCAGGAGTGACCCCCCGAATATTCATAACTGTGTCATTAGAGGGTGCCAGTGCATTGCTGCAGAACTGGCCTGTCCCCTCGCCTGTCCCAGCAGGGGCACGGGGGGATGTGGGATGCTGGCAGGATTGCACATCCAAATTCCTGCTTGGGAAATTAAAACTCCAGAGCCCGCCCAGCTGTGGAGCCACAGGACTGGAGCAGCAGATGCAAAGCTCAGCTGATACTTAGAATATATCCTAGAGAGATTTCAGCCTTCACCTCCCTCCATCACCTTTCTGTGCCTGTGTCTGAAGCAGCGGGACATTTTTCCAGAGCTGTTTGGCAACGTGGCAGTGATGTTGTTCCCATCAGAAAAGGGAAATCCCAGTGCAGAAACTGCTGTGCCAAATCCCTCCAGCACAGACAAGGCTGAAATTCCCTCGGTCCTGCTGCTGGGAGGAGGAAAGCCAGTGTTGGAAACAAACCTAAATACCTACAAAGACAGAGGTGGGCTTTTCCTGTGCCCTTGAGCTGCTAAATTGCTGCTGAGGCATCTGGAAATAGGGTCAGTCTGCAGCAGTAGGGGCTGGCTGGGAAGGGGCTGGCACAGCCCTTGATCACAAGGAGAGATGCTGCTGTCCCATGGGATACCCAGCACAGGATTGGGATTCACAAGTACAAGGGAAGGGCCCTGCCAGTGGCCAGGGTACAATTCCACAGGGATCTGGTCTCTGCAGGTCCCGTGGCTCAGGGCTGGCTGTGGGGCAGTTCCAGCAGAAGGGCTGTAGGTGGATCATGTGGGTGTCCTGTGGGGTTTGGGATTGTTTGAGTCCAAATCCCTTGGTTAATGACACGGGGAGATTCCAACATCACTCACAGGGCTCCAGGCAACTCACTCATGCAGTTTAGAGCCCTTGGGCAGAGGGGGACTGTTCTCCAGGTATGGGCAATGCCGGGCTCTTCCAGGACCAGGGCCAAAACCCAGGATCATTCCAGCAAAACCCTGAACAAAATTAAGATCCAAAGAGAACTGCTGTTTAACAGCCTCATATCCCCCCTGCAGAAGTGGGGGTGTCCCAGGAAACCCCAGCTCAGGATTTCCTCTGAGCACATTGAGCAGTGGGGCTTTGGGTAAGTGTTCCTTTCCTGCCCATTGGCTCCCAGCGGGGGCCATCCCAGACAGATGAATTTGAGGAGGGAGGGAGGGAAGGAGATGCTTCTGTCTTGTGTGGCGCTGCTCTAAGGCTTAATTATTTAAGATCTTGCAAAACACTTGGCATTCTTGAGATAAAATGCTTGGTAGGAGGTACAAGGCACCGTTATGAAAGCATTAATGCTTTTGCCTTCTCTCCAACACTCTTCAATCTGCTTGGTGGGAGCCAAGGGCTCCTGGGCACCACAGGACACCTGCAGCTCTCTGCTCTAAAGGGTCATAGAATGGTTTGGGTGGGAAAGGGACCTTGAAGACCATCCAGTGCCAACCCCCTGCCATGGGCAGGGACACCTTCACTGTCTCAAGTTGCTCCAAGCCCCATCCAGCCTGACCTTGGACACTGCCAGGGATCCAGGGGCAGCCACAGCTGCTCTGGGCAACCTATGCCAGGGCCTGATCACCCTCACAGGGAAGAATATTTTCCTAATATCTAACCTAAACCTTATCCCTTTGAACCTGAACTCATTCCTCCTTGTCTGGTCACCACATGCTCTTGTAAATAGTCTCGCCCCACCTTTCCTGTAAGTTCCTGTGAGGGTGGTGATTTGCCTGCTGGCAGCAGAAAACTGCAAGCACTAAGAAATAATTCCCTCTGTGCAACCTCATCTGTCCCCCTTCCCAGCCATCATGCAGGACTCTGGCAAAACCCCTGCTGGAGCCTCATCCTGCACCACCTCCCCTCCCCTGACCTGCCTGTGCAGCACTGCATCCACATGGATTTGTGCCATATTCCACACACATCCCACTCTGCAGTGGCCACCCAGGCCACCCCAAGCCACCCCAGGCCACCCCACACAGTGATGCTGTGGAATATCCCTTTGGTCAGTTGGGATCACCTGTCCTGCTTGTGTCTCCTGCCCATCTCCACCACACACCCAGCTTCCTTGGCAGCAAGGCAGTAGGAGAAGCAGGAAAGTCCTTGGCTCTGTGCAAGCCCTGCTCAGCAATAACAAAAACATCTCTGTATTATCAACCCTGTGTTCAGCACAAATACAAAATACGGCACGCAGCAGCCGCCAGGAAGAAAATAACTCTACTCCAGCCAAACCCAGCACATTCCACCTCATATCCCACACCATTTACACCATTCCAGGTCCCACACTACTCAGTACAACTTCAATACCCACCACCCCCCTTCCCATTCTTTGATATAACACACAGATATCATTCCCTTAGTCTGTGGTCCACTCTGGAAAATGTTTATAAAGCATCAACAAAATGCCTGTTGAATTCATTTAATCCATGACTTTGAGCTCCCTCTGTTCTGGTGGTCACTCAGGACAGCAGAGGTGCTGGGTGGGGGGAGTTATGGGGCAGCAAAGGCAGCTCAGGTTGGGCCACAGCTGCCTTGCAACTGCTTCTGGGGAGGGTTTTCCTGCTTTGGGTCGAATGGTGCCTGTTACAGCCATTCCCGAAACACACAACTCAGATCACGGCTTACAACAATTTACAGATCCATTGCAACCTCCATCCCCGGCCCTTTTGGGCCAGGTCACCTGATTTAGCATCACACTGAACTCCTGCCTTTGTCCCCAGCCTGGCTTCACCAAGGGGCTCCTGCCAGAGCCCCCCTTAGTGTGGTCACATCCCGGTCCTCCACAGGCTGCAGGACACAGCTGCCCCACCACGGGCTGCCCCACAGGCTGCAGGACACAGCTGTCCCACCATGGGCTGCCCCACAGGCTGCAGGACACAGCTGCCCCACCACAGGCTGCCCCACAGGCTGCAGGACACAGCTGGCCCACCACGGGCTGCCCCACCACGGGCTGCCCCACAGGCTGCAGGACACAGCTGTCCCACCACGGGCTGCCCCACAGGCTGCAGGACACAGCTGGCCCACCACGGGCTGCCCCACAGGCTGCAGGACACAGCTGCCCCACCGTGGGCTGCCACATAGGCTGCAGGGAAACTCTGCTGCCCCACCATGGGCTGCCCCACAGGCTGCAGGACACAGCTGTCCCACCATGGGCTGCCCCACAGGCTCCAAGGAATCTCTGCTGCCCCTACTCCAGCCTGGGGTCCGACCCACAGGAAACAGCCCTCCCTGAATTTCCCCAGCACGGGTCCTTCCCATGGGCTGCAGTTCCTCACCAACTGCTCCAGTTTGGGTGTCCCCAGAGGTCACAGGTCCTGCAGCAAACCTGCTCCAGCACAGGTCCCACAGGGGCCATTCTCCTTCAGGCCTCCTCCTGCTATGGTGTGGGCTCCTCCACGGCCTGCAGGTGGATCTGTGCTCCACTGTGGAATCGTCCTCACGTCTCAGTCCCCTCAGCTCAGGTTCGGACCGGAGTTCCAGCCTGTCCAGCACGGACACAGCAGCACTGCCCTGGCCACCTGCCAGCCCAGGCCCATCAAAGGTTGTTATCAAAGTGTTCCAGGCACGATCCAGGGAGGTGATAAGCACTGGGGCAGCAGTGAAAGCAGAAAGCAGCCACTAATGAGCACTAGAGTCTAATATACAGTCAGGGAAGTGACCCCCATGGAAAGCACAGGAGCCTGCTCAGTGCCAGTTAACAGCACTAACAGCTGTTAATGGAGCACATCCCAATTCTACCAGCCACACTGGAGTGCAGGGCACATCCGTGGATTTGAGATAACCCCAAGCCCCTCTTAGCCTGAAATAGCAGGAGGAGAGCAATGGCTCTGGCTTCCCCTGCACAGGCACCTTCGTGAGGGGGTCCCTGAGCCTTGCCAGGTGACCTGTTCTCTTTCCATTCATGGCCGGCCTGGCTCTTAACGATGTTTTGTTTTCCCACACCCAGATGTAACAACCTTCCTATTTTATCTACCAGCATAAATCTTACTTTACAGAGTGGGAGTGAGAGATAAGCACGAAGCAGGCAAAGATCAAAGGACATCAGGTGTTATGAGGAGCAGGAACCCAAGCTTTCAGAATGACTCAGCACCAAAGCCCAGGGACCTTTGAGCAGAAGAGCAGATCAGCTTCAGGACATTCCCGCACAGGGTTGGGGCACAGCAAGCCCTGGGACAGCTTTCTGCACTGCTCCAGCACATGGAGCTTCCCAGCCCTGTGAGGAGGGCAGAGGTGCTGCCAGTAACACTCCTTCTCACCTGCAGACAGGACAGCTGAGAGACCAGGAGCACTCTGAGGGTTCTGTAAGTCAGGGGGAGGCACAGCAGAATCCATCCTGAGTGAGGAGGGAAGGACAACCAGCACTTCTCTCTCACAGAGCCAGTTTTCAGAGTGCAGGGCTGAGGTTCACCTAGATGAGCTTGGACAGATGTGAAGGGACATTGAATCTGTTCGACAGACCTGTGCCACAGATCACTGTGGATCAGAACTTTCAAAGCATGAATTTTGATCTAGCAAGTCAGAGAAATTTCCCAATAGTGAAGGTGATGGGTAAGAAAGACCTTTATCCCAGGCAGGCCTTGGGATTTCAGGACAGAGTGCAGATCCAGGGATTTTATCCTCCCGGGCAGCATTTTCCCTTTGAGGTGTTACATTGATCCTGGATCTCCTCACAAGGTCCGAAATGGTGTTTTTGTGGAGGCACTGGCATGTAGCAGGAAGGAAGGCACAGGCTGGTGGGAGTCTGGAGATGGAGCAGGATGTCTTCAGCTGGCACAGGGACAGGGACAGGGACATCTCCCTGATCCCTTCTGCCCTGTAGACACCTCCACCAAAACCAATCCCCAACAAAGCCATCCCTGCCTGCAACCTGCAGTCTCACAGAACCCTCTTGCAAAGACAGTGGGGTGTTTCACAAGGCTTTTGCAAGGGGCTTTACTGAATTACGGTGTGGAAAGAGCTGTGAAACCAACAGGAATGGAGGCAAGCAGCCGCCACAGTGGCCTTGCACCCTGCTGTTCCTGTTCACCTGCTCTCCACAGCCTGTTGTGCTGTCTAGGTCCAGCTCCTGCCCTCGTCCTTGGCAAGGTCAACTCCCTCCCTCTGGCTGGTGTTGTTCAGGCAATCAGAAAGGAAAAAAGTAAACAACAAAGACAAAAGCTTTGATTATGGAGCCGCTGAGTTTGCCAGGCACAGGGAGGGCTGGAGGGAGATCAATGTCATTAAACCAGAATTTCCAGGCAGCACAGGCTACCCAGCAAACAGGATTCCCACCTCCCTTCCCACATCTGCTAATAACCGTGGGTCATGTCAAGGAACAGGAGAAAGGAAGGGAAAGAAACACTAGCAGAAATGCAAAGGGTGCAAAACCTGCTCTGTCCTCCACCATTTCAGACACCATTTTCAAAGAACTCCATTCCTGTGTCTCAGGAGTTCCCTGCCCTCAGCTGCAGCCACACCACACATCGCAGTGAACCCTCAGTGGGAGCTCATGTGAAATCATCAATTCAACCTGTGCAACACCTCCAGGGCTCTCCCACACCTCTCAGGTGGCTTCTGGGGAACAGAACAGAATTGATGGAAACTGGGTGAAGGTACCTTACACATCCTTGCTCAGTGTCCTGACTCTCCTTTTTCCAGGGGAGAGCTGGCTTGACTTCTCTTTGTGGGAGCTAAATTCTAATTTGTTGTATGGAATTTCCTACCAGCCTTGATCCCATGGTAAAGACAGCTGCACCTAGAAATTAGCATATAATTTCTGCTGGAGGGGTCATAAGAGTCATAAAGTCTGGCCTGCATTAGTATTTAAAGTATGTGCAAACAGCTCATAAGGATATGTAAGTATCAAGTGCCATTTGAAGATTTTAATGAAGCCGAGCAATGTTCTTCAAGCTGCTTTCCCATTTAATGTTTAACAAGACAACAGTGTGTGCCCACTGGCACTGGAGTCAAGGAGCAGGACAAGTTCAGTGTTGCTCAGCAGAACAATGTACATTGCTTCTGCTGTGAGGTCCTGCCTGGGCAGTTCCATTTCCAAAGGCAAATGGAAATGACATTGTAGGGTGAGGAAACTGAGCAGGATGGAATTGTGGAATTGTCTGCAGCTCCAGGCCAGTGGATCAGCAGCCCCAGCTCATGGCCACGTGTGCAGTGCCTTCCCCTGGCCCCTCCATGCCAGCCCTCCCCTTCCTCACACCCTTTGCATGAGCCACATGGACCCACTGGTCCCACTGGTGTGGCACAAAATGATCCAAAGGATTTGGATGGTTGGTTGATGAGTTATTTTCCCATTCTATGGAGAAAACTGCCCCCTGGGAGGCTCTGCCAGATGTAGGGGTGCTGCAGCATGTCCAGAGAAGGGAAGAGGCTGGGGAAGGGTCGGAAGGTCTGATGAGGAACAGCTAAGAGAGCTCGGCAGGCTCAGCCTGGAGAAAGGGAAGCTCAGGGGGGATCTCCTCCCACTCTCCAGCTCCCTGAAAGGAGATTGTAGCAAGGCTGGCCTCTTCTCAGGCAACACCCGTCAGGATGAGAGGGGATGGTTTCAAGTTGCACCAGGAGGGGTTTAGGCTAGATATTGGGGAAAATGTCTTCACCAGAAGGGTGTTCAGGCATTGGAACAGGCTGCCCACAGGGGTGGGGTCGCCATCCTTGGAGGGGTTTAACAGACATGTAGATGTGGCACTTGGGGACATGGTTTAATGGTGGCCTTGACAGTGCTGGAGGAATGGTTGAATTCAATGATCTCAGAGGGCTTTTCCAGCTGAAATGATTCTGTGATTCTGTGTGAGGAGGGCAGCACGGCTGGGGCAGACAAGGCTGGGGAGTGATGGGGCTTCACTGCCTGCATCCAGGGAACTGCAGCCTCTTCTTGGTGCCCTGGAAGGGCCCTTGGATGTCTCCCACACCTCCCATCAGCCAGCAGGTTTCATTTGGAATACACTTCAGGTGCTGGCTGAGTTCAGACAGAGCAGGGGTAGCTGTCTATCCTGTTTTTCTCTCTCCCAAGAATATAGCATGTCATGTAACTAATTTAAATAATTTCTTCCTGGTTGAGCCTCATTAAAGACCCAGCATTAAGCTGGCCTGATTAGATCTACTAATCGATGGCGGGGAAAAAGAAGCTGGTTTCAGCACGCACAGCAGCACAGGAGCAGGATCATGCTGCTCCACTCCCTGGGGACCACCACTGTCACCAGCCACATTCCCACCACTGTCCCCAAGCCTATGGGGCACAGCGTCACTCCACAGGTGGCCACTGCTGTCCCCTCACCGCTGGCCACCACCGTGAGTCACGGCCATGTGCTAGGGGCAGGGACGGTGACTGAACACTCCTACCTGTGTCCTTGACCCATTTTATCTGGGCAAACCCGTAACTGCTTTCCCAGGCTCTGTGCTTGGGCCTTCTCTTGAGCACGTGTCCTGTTATCAGCAGAAGGAGACAGCGCCCGTGCAAAGGTCCCGGTCACCAGCCAGGTGTCCCGTCCAGCCCCCGCAGGGAGGGGAAACGAGCGGGGCGGGGTGGGGGGGCTGTGGGGCCCAGCCCAGCCCCTGCCGTGCCCGGGGGTCTCTGGTGGGGCCAAGGCTCTCCGGGTCCCACGGCTGCTGGCCCCGGTCCCGAGCAGGCCGAGGCTGCCCCCGAGCCCCCCACGCCCACCCTGACCCCGCCATCCTTCCTCGGCTTCCCCCCTGCCCAGCCCCGCTCAGCTGCGCTGCCGGGCGCCCCTTCCCCACCGAGCCGGGAGCCTCGCGGGTCCTTTCCAACCTCAGGGTCCTCAGACTTCGCTGCCCCGCCGGGGCAACAGCAGTGACAGAGACAGGGACAGCGACATGGAGAGGAACAGGAGTAGTGGCAGCAGCTAGGTCCGGCAAAGGAGCAGGAATGGAGGCTGGGACAGGGACAGTGGCAGTAGCTGGGACAGGGACGGGACAGGGACGGGGCAGGGACAGAGACAAGAGCTGTAGCTGTGACAGGGACGGGGCTGGGAGAGGTGCAGGGACAGAGACAAGAGCAGTAACTGGGACAGAGGAAAGACAACGGCTGGGACAGGGACGGGACAGAGACAAGAGCAGTAGCTAGGACAGGGACAGAGACAACGACAAGGACAGGGGCAAGACCTGGGACAGAGACGGGACTCAGAGAAGAACAGTGGCCACGACAAGGACAGTGACAACGACAATGACAGCGACCACGACAATGACAGCGCCAACAGCTCAGACAGGGCCTGGGACCGCCCTGGTCCCGCCCTCCGGACCCGCCCCCAGCATAGCCACGCTCTCTTGGGCGGGGCCAAGGCCCTGACGTGTCCGCCCCTCGAGGGGGCGTGGCCTGTGTCTCCCGTGACGTCACCGTCCCTCGGGGTGCGCAGCAGGTGCGGGCGGCGGCGCGAGACGCGCAGGGCGCAGGTACCGGGGCTCCGTGAGGGGCCGGGGCCGGGTCGAACACAGCTGGGCTGGGCTGGGCTGGGCTGTGCTGGGCTGTGCTGGGCTGTGCTGTGCTTGGCCGGGTTCGGCTCGGCTGGACTCGCCTTGTCTCGGCTCGGCTCCGAGCGGGTGGGAACTGCGGCGGGTGGGGGGGAGCAGGGCTGGGCGCGGGGCCGCGCAGGAATGATGAGGATGAGGAGAAGGAGGATGAGGAGGCTGAGGAGGAAGGCTCCCCGTGGTGAAGGGCCGGACCCGTCCCGTCCCTGGGAGCCCCGCGCTGGGTGACCGCCCTGGGGACAGCGCTCCGGAGGGGCCCAGTGGACCCGGCCAGGCGCGTCCCCCAGCGCGGGGGTCCCGCCCTGCCTGCCAGCGCCGGCCCTGCGGATTCTGTCCCAAAGGTGCCCGAAACAGTCCCAGGCCGGCGCGGCGGAGCGGGGCTGGGGCTCCCGGCGCTGCCCCGTCCGCGGGGGACGCGGTGCTGCCCGGCTGGGGCTGAGCGTGAACCCGGGGCGGGCACTCCAAGCGGGTGGGCGCCGGTGGTGCTGATGCTGAGGCTTATTTAGTGTAGTGCAAGAGGTATGGCAGCACTCGGAGTAGAAATAATAGTGCTGCATCGTGTGTTTAAAAGCCATTATGGTTGTCCTGGATTTATGTTTCTTCTTCCTTTAGCTGAGGGCACCTCATTTGGATAATTAAATGTCACGGTGAAATAGGAGAATGAGGGAAGGAGAGTACTTGTCTCCTGTCCTCTGCCTCATGGATCTGTCACCCCTTCTGGTGGCAGTGGGCAGCCCCTCTCTGTCCACGCTAGCGCCAAGATCTGTCCCATTCATCCCGGGTTCGTGTTTAGCTTTATCTGAAAGAAAAAAAAGAAGTGCCTTTTGCTTTTGATGCCTGTACTACGAGACACGTGTGAACAACCTGATTGTAAATAGGGTAAGTCTGGGTAAGGTAGTGAGTGTGGGTGAGTTATAATGACTGTGCTGAGCAGCTGCCTTCTCCTTGTGCTGTGTAAATACAGTGATAGGATACAAGGTGTGGGAAGTGCTGCTGTGCAAACAATGAGGTATTTTCTCATCAGTTGCTTAAATAATAACTGACTCTTCCTAGAAATTTTTGATGATGATAATAATAATTTTACTATATCAGGTAGAGTGAGGAGGAGGCTGAAAACACCGAGACTTTATAAATGTTTCTGATCGTATTTCAGTGCTTTTTGGGGACAGTCAGGGATTAATGTGCATGTTAGATAATAATCTATTGCGCAGAGTAGTGGTTTTACCAAGCACAGGAACTTCTGCAGCACAAAGTCTGCTACACTCTGCCCCTTATTCATGTGCTATAAAGGCCATCTTTGTTAAATACTGATTTGTCATTCCCGGAATGGTGTGAGAGCTGTAACTGATAATCTGCAGAGGCTGGTGGGTGTCCTTACAGCAGAGGTCGAAGAGGAGACTGTCCTGTAAAGGAGTGGCTCTGGCATGGGTGGGGTCTCTGTGTGTGCTGAGTAGACCCTGTGAGGCAGTGCCCTGCTGTCAGTCAGAGCAGGGAGCTCTGCTGCTCTGTGTCCCCCCAGGTCCATGTTAATTTAAAATTGGGAGTGGTTTGCTGCTCAGAAAACCAGAGGTGTTCAGTGAGTGTAAGCAGAGATGCTCCTGCTCATGGCATTGCACTGGGGTGATGGAGAAGTACCTGGAGGGCTCTGTGTGCCATGAACAGAGGAGCTACCTGTTCTCGGGGTAGTTCTGTGCAGGATCAGGTGAGTATGTTACCTGATTTGTTTTTTTCTGCGAGGGCAGAGCACTCTTGTGTAACTCTGGATTTTCAAGAAACAGGTCTGCCTTTCTCCTGTCTGCTGTTCGTGATCTCTCTGTGGCACAGCTGGAAGCTTTTCTGGGGTCCCTGAAAACTTCTCGTGGGAGCTGGAGCCTTGAATGAGCAGGTTTACTCATCCCCAGGTGTCAGTATCGACATTTTCTGCTCTCTGGCTTGCGTATCCTGCCTTTCTCAACTTCCTGCTGCTGACCTCAAAGCCGCTGGCTCAATGAGCAGAAAAGAGCACTGTCATTTCTGGGAATAGGGAGAGATAGGAAGGAGCCCGAGTCATTCAAGCAGGCTGTGAGTATTGCCAGGCCTGGCATCCTGCCGGCTCCCCGCAGGCAGCCCGGGAGCCTCCGAGCCTGCTCAGCCCAGCGGGGCAGAGCCTGCCTTCTCCGGGGTTTGGGGTGAAGTGCTTGGCCTCACACCCATGCTGAGGGCCAGGAAAATGCTGGGCTGCCCTCACAGCTGTATCCTGGGAGCAATTCCCAGCTGGGATCACCCTGTGTGGAAGTGCCATCACCACGCTGTCCTGGGATGGAGTGCTGTGCTCCAGTGCCTGCCCACAGCTGGCGGGATTGCAGATGGCTTTGGGGAATGGACCTCCTTGGAAGCATCTGGTCTGTTGTATTCCTTATTCCAGGCACCACCACTGCTGAACAAAAGCTGCTGTTTCTGTCACTTAAATATCGGAGAGAGAGATTTCCACGCTAGGCTTATAATGTATTCTTGAGGTGGAATTTGGTCTTGCCAGCTGTTGAGGGCAGTCAGTCCCCTGTTGTGTAGAAGTTTTTCAACCCCTGACAGAATAAGGTGAAGGCTTTCTTGCTTTGGTGACCACTGGGAGAATCTGGGAGTGGCTGTGACAAGCAGGCATTAAAGAGGATTCTTACATATGCCCTACAGGCAAAGTAAAGCATAACGTGCTTTAGAGCCACGTGAAAGATATGGAAAAGCAGAAAAAGTGAGAAAACATGGAGGGGGAGGAGAAATCTCAGTCTCATTCCGTTTTCCAGCCTATCATGCAAATCTCTGTCTGAGTAATGAGATCTCAGCTGTAGAAAATGCCCGTATTTCTGTCTGCACACAGCAACATAACCATGCCTTAGGAGCTCTGTGCTGCTGCCAGTGTGCAGACAGAAATACAGGTGCTAGAAAATCACCATTGTGCTTTGGGTAGTATCTTCCACTTAATCCACCAGTGTTTCAGAGCTGGGGAAGTTATCCTGAAAGACTGCTGCTGTTCCAAGGCTGGACTGCTGCCAGAACACCATCTGAATAACATACTAATGTATTATCTGTGCTTATTAATTTTCTTGCCAGTCATACTGTTTGTTTCATGTTCTCTTCTCTGTTAGACCAACAAAGCTGCTTGCTTTAACTGTTACTTGCAGGTCTAGTTTTGCCTGATAATCAGATGTTTTCGTTGAGTTTTTTATTGTTTTGGTATTGCACCTTAAAACAGTCAGTACACCACTTTAAGAGCAAACTATAGTCATGTATTTCTGGAATTATCTGAGGCAACACATTATATAAAGACTTGAACAAAAGCAGCCCATGCAAAAACATTCAAAACCTGAAATCAAGATGTTGATGCTTCCCTCTGAAATTATTTCTGTGTGAAGGACTTTGTTTTTTGGTGTGTTTTGCCACAGGCACTGCTGTACCTGGGCAGAGTCTCACCTGGTGTGTCAGCAATAGGTACAATGGCTGACACCACCTGAGGGGCTGTGAAGTGATGCTTTCCACCTGTGTAATTGTTAGTTCCTGTGTATATTTCATCTAAAGGTTTTCTAAAACCTTTCATCAGGTGTCAGAAAAATTGAAAAATTTTCCCCCATTAAGGTTGCAGTCATGTAATAACAGTAGCAGGGCATTGGATTTGATTTTTTTTCCCACTCATGCCTTTATTGTAGGAACAACATCAGCTTGATCCTTTTCTTCTGCCAGAACATGTAGGTAGACAGTGGGCAGGCAGTAAGTGATGGGCAGTGTTTCTGAAGAGGTTTGTGTGTTGGTAACAATTGATGAGACATTGAAATTTGTCTGAAGAAGGAAAATCCTGGCGTGCAATCCTGTGTGGGTGTGAGGGAGCATTGGTAAGAGTTCTGTGGAGATCTGTGACTGTGGAGCTCCACAAGGGATGTTGCCTCTGTGGCAAAAACTGCCAGAATGAAGCCCTTTAGATCTGATCAAATCCTGGTTGCTGAAACCAAAATCACCTGGAAATGTGCATATCCGTTATGGTTTTGCCAGGAATGCAGGGCAGATGATGGGACTGGGGAGCTGGGACAGTTTGTAGAGACACCAGCATCAGCCTCAAATATCAGTTGCACTTTACTTTGTCACACGTGGGCAGGCTTCAAATCTCTGGAGGGCTTGCGGGGTACCAGGAGGAGGGAATGCCTGGCTCAGGAAGGTTAAATGCTTGCTCATCCAAACCACTGGTCACTGCACAGCGCTGCCTGATCTGGTGGCTTTGGCCACATGAGCAGCAGCAGTTGTTTTGTGCAGGAGATGTCTGGCAGCCCCTCTACTAAACAAGAGGAAATGCCCCTCTTCCCAAGGACTGTGAGTGTCCTGGAGTCCAGGACACCTCTTAAGGAAATGGGCTTGAACAGAGGAGTGGGTTTTAGCTTTCCCTTTTACAGCACAAAGCTGGCCTTTTTGCTTTTGCCTACGCCTGCATTTTGGAAGTTAAAGTAGTTTCAAACAGCTTTTGTCAGAAAAGGTGGGGGCAGCTCTTGTTCCCTCTCAGCTGTTTCTCTGGGCTGATGGAGCTACCTGGTGCAGTGGGAGGGCAAACCAGGCAGGAAGCTCTTCCTGGAAGCAAACTGAGCAAGAATGGAATCTCTTACAATTTATCCTTAACGTACCTTTCATACAATCACTAAATGGAGCTGACAAATAAACCGGTAAGAGGGAAGCACGGAGCCAATGCCATTTAAAAGCCACTTGTGCTCTTTTTCATTTGGATACTGTTCATATGAAATGTAATTTAAATGCTAGGCTGGTTGCCAGGAGCTGGATTGTTGATGTTGAATGTACTTTCCATTAGAGCTCTGTATTGGAAAACTGCTTCCTAGTGCTGCAGGCATTGGAAGGGGTGGGTTACATCAGGGTGCCCCAGTTGTCCTTCTCAGGGTCCGGCCTCTCACCATGCTCTCCATCTTCATCTCTGCAAAGACCAGCTGAATCAGTACCTGCCATACCCAAAACGTGATTCCCCCTGACTACAGCAGCACGAGGTGCAGTGCTTGTTCTGCTGTCCTAAAACCAAGCAACTTGTTGCCTTTAAATTCCAGAAATCTGCTAATTGCTTTTGGGTCATTGTGGGAGTTTTTTTCTGTGTTCCAGACTGCTGAGTTTCTTTTGTTTGTTTGTTTAATTTACTAATCCCCCATTTGTTTTCATAGGGCTGTTTCTTGCACTGTTCCTTATGCAAGAGGGGGCGTTTCACCCTGTTTCAGCACCCTGGTTAGATTGTCCTCTCTCCCCACCTGCACAGTTCTTTATTTAATGGATTTGCTTGCACTGGAGATTGCATTTGAAGGATCTGACTTGCAGGCAGTTGTCCATAGGGATTGGTATTTCTTTGGATTAGTAGCTGTGAGCACCTACTGTAAAAATGCAGATGGTTTTATGCGTGCTCTGCTCAGTTTTCCCAAGGTCACAAGGTGCCAACAGGTAGAAGCAGATTCCTGCTGCTCTCCGGTCATTTGGGCAATAATTATGGTGGCCATAATTAGTCTGACCTCAAGAGATGTTTGGGAGCGCCAGCCTTGTACGTGGCCTTTTGGAGGAGGGAAAAGGGTGAAACTGGGTCAGCTTGGCAGGCTGTGAAGGGTCTTTGTTTGGGCACCCCTTGTGCTCCCAGAAAAGTATTCTCCCATCATGCTTTCCCTTATTCTCTTCATTTTCGGTCGTTTTTGTGCCTCATGTTACCTTCTGACCAAAAGTCCTCCCTGTCAGGCTCCCAGGCTGTGCCATGGGGCTGCACTTGTGGAGTGACGTAGCCAACAGCCATCTAAATTAAGCTGCCAGTTCATTTTTTCCTAGTTTTAGAGGTGGCAACTTGTGGATGGTGAGACTTTCCCAGGTTGAAACTGAGACTGTTTTCAGAGACTCGTGTCAGAGAGTGTGTGTTGTCACTTGGGTGAGCAGTGTGGTGGGCTGTACGTGCACAGTGGCAGGAGCTCTACAGGAGCTATTCCCACTTGGAAGGATCCTGCAGTTGCAATTACGTACAGTGAAACTTGAGCTCTGTTTTTAGCTTGATGGATGGCAAGAGCTGCCCTGGGAGTGGGCTGGGAAAGGGGTGGGAAGCAGGAGACAGCAGTGGCACTGTGCAGAGAGAGTCTGCCTGCTTCCTCCTTGACAAATGGTGACACTAAAAGGTACAGCAATGGCTGGAAAGAATACTCAAGCAATGTTGCAGGCTGTGTTGAAGCAGGCAGTCTTCAGCTCAGGAGAGATCCCTGAAGAAAGAAAAATAATAAATTCACGAGTGTGCTGGAGGAGGAGGATCAGGAGCAGTGAGTGACTAGTTCTGTAGCAGCTGCCTTGGTTTGCTGGCTTTGTAAAGCAATGAAGCAATCAGAAAATTTTCCAAAGCCTAATGGTGAAATTTGTTTCTCTAAGGATTGGTTGCCAAAATGGACAAGCTAAATATATATATATGCGTGTGTGTGTGTGGTGAATGCAAAGCATTATAGTTCTGTACTTGCACCTTTTGCTGAGCCTTAGCCAGAGGCAGGTTACAGCTGTAGAGGGACTGATGTTCTCCATAGGATGCTGGTTCTTGCCTGTTGGTACCTCTGTGGGTACACGCACATCTGGTGTCATGGGCATTTTCCTTACAACACCATACTAAAGTGACTCCTGGCTTGCAGACCTTTTGAGCAACGGTGCAGCTTTCTGGGGTATGATAAGCAGCTTGTTTAAAAATGAAACCCTGTTGGGGTAAGGGAAATGATGTTTACTCAGCAGTGCAGAACAAAGGAGTTTGAATATAACTTAAGGAAACAATGATGTACTGATGAACTTGCCCCTTAGCAAAAGTACTGATGCAATGGCGAGGAGGAATAGGAACATGGTTTGCCATTCTCTTCAGATGGATTAGCAATTTCTGTGTTGGCAAATGCATAGTGACAGTCAAGGAAATCTCTTTGTGAGGCTGTGCAGGGACCATGGAGCTCTGCAGTGGCTCTTCCTGCTGGACGTCCTGCAGTGCCATGGAAAACAAAGGGCGTTACTGATGGCTGGCTTCTTTCTTTTGAGCTTTGCCTCGGAGAGGTGCTACCTAGGAAAGGCACAGATACCAGTTCTGATGCAGTCTCATAGGAGTTGTCTTGGTTGCAGCTCACACAGAATTGCTGGTTGAGGTGAGAACCGCAGCACAGCTTGGTGGTATGTTTGACTGAGAGCTCAGGTATGTCTCTGAAAAGTGTCTGCTTCATGATTCAAAGCCCTGCCATGCAAACACATACCCGTGCGAGTAAATAGGGCTAGGAAGTGTGTAAATTGTGTATGAGGTCATGAGGCTGAATGAAATCTGTGTTGTCACACAGCTCCAAAAGGGCAGGTAGGGGTGTGTAGCAATGACTGGCAGTGAAACTGGGGGACGAGGAAAGATTCTTTCCGAGAACTTTGGATCCACAACTACCACCTGGGTTTGCTCAATGCCTCGATGAATTCTCCGGGAGTTTCCTCACTCATCACACACAAATCTCCACTGGCTGCTGTTCATGCTGGACACTTTGATCTCTTTCCTAATCTCAGTTATGTTACTTTACCCTCAGCTGTGGAATATGCTCTCCTTAATCTCCATCTTCTGCTGTGTTCTGTTGTTGTGCTGTCTCTGCACAGGGATGTGTACAGCTGTCAGTAGGCTCTGGCCAGTTTTCCCCTCGGTACCTTTCCCATATCAGCAGATGGAATCTCAGTTACTGCCTCCACTGCAAACCTGCCTTCTCTTCAAAAACTGTTTTGACACAGCTAACACGGGGCTGGTAAACAAAGAGCACTAGCAGTTCCTTCTTGTTCCCTCTGCTGCCACTTCCCTGTTTGCTCAAGCCACTGGATTCTTAACTCCTGACATTTTCACAGACACTTCTGCAGAGCTGCTGATGTGCAGTTTTTTGTTGATCCCCGTGGCTGTTGGTTTTAACCAGGCTCTCTTCTTACCACACTCTTTTCAGGGGTTTCTGGGCTTTTCCAGGTACACCTGATCCCCCCCTCAGCCCTTTCTGCAGAGGTGCTTTGTTACCTGTGTGGCTCCACTGGCTCCAAAGGGATTCTGGTGTGTTCCCAGGCTGGGTGCTTGCACAGAGGCCAGGCAGGCTCCCTGCTTGGCTACCAAAGGGAGTGAATGGCCAGTCCTGATGAAGAAGGGTGATCCTCAGTGGTCCCAGTACGAGTCCCCGTGGTAGGGGAGCAGTGGGATGGCTGAGTTTATCTACTGACTGAATTTGAGTTCACAGCCAGCTGAAGAATCACAGCATCTGTTAAACTTTGCTTCAGCACTAAAATATCAAGGATATTGAATGTAGATAAATGAATTGATGCATATGAAGAGACAGAAGGGAAGACTGACCTTCCCTGGAAAGGGTGGGCTGAGTTGGTCATCCTCTTGGGCAGAAGGACTTTGAAAAACTGAAGTAATCCAGGTGAGTCTGCTGGAGCTGGACTCAAAGCAAGCTAAGCTCAGGGGTTCTTAAGGTTTATGAACAAAACACAATCTGTTGTTTGCTGCTTTCGAATGCTCTGTGTGTGTGTGTGTGTATGAAAACACATATATTTGTACCTAGGGTGCAAAATTACACCCTTGGAAAGAGAAGGGGGGCATGGATGGAGAGGTTGTCCCCTGCCCAAGGAGCTGACAGTGGGCTGGGGTTCTTGGATCTGGAACAGGGTATCCCCACATGTCATCTCCTCAGTTTGGTGCATCCCTAAATTCAGGAGGATGACCTCCTGCAGTCTCCCTGATGGGGCAGGAGGCAGTGCCCTGGATCCCCCCATGCCAGGAGCAGGCACAGCAGCTGTACATTGGGTCAGAGAGGCTGAACCAACCAGGGGGTTCACAGGGTTACCTGAGCCATCCATGTCTGGGCACCAAATGGTTACTCTGCCCATGCAGTGGTCTGTGGGTATGCACACCCGCTCTGGCCTTGTTCCTCCCTGGAAACTTGCTTTTGGATGTTATTTTGGGACGATTTTCTGGGTTACATGAGCATTAATGGCCTGGTGTGTCCCAGTTCTCTAATTGATTGTATTGAAGTGAGTTGTAGGGCTTGCTGCCTGCCTTTCCCTGCCTCCCTGAAGGAAGAATTTCCTTGCTGGAGACTTGGTAGGGGCGTTGCATTGCAGTGCAGTGGTTAAAGAGCCTTGAGTTAAGTGTATGTTGTGCTTGTCAGTTTTAAAATGAGCAGTTAAGTGGTCTGGCTGGCCGAGCAGTGGGGGAAAAAAAAAACAAACCATAAATAAAATTCCTGTAATCCCTGGCATTGGTTAAGCAGTTAAAACTCTTGACAAAGCCATTAAAAAACAGCATCTGCAGGGTACAGCACTGCCTTAGCAGTTGGCTGGGACAGCTTCTTTGTGAGGGGAAGAGGAGGGACAGACACTGATCTCCTCACTCTGGTGACCAGTGACAGGACCCAAGGGAAAGGCTGGAGCTGTGTCAGGGCAGGGTTTCCTGGATATCAGGAAAAGGCTCTTTCCCCAGAGGGTACTGGGGGGCACTGCCCAGGCTCCTCAGGGAATGCTCACAGCATTCAGGCCCTCTCAGGCACAGGGTGGGATTGTTGGGCTGTCTGTGCAGGGCCAGGGATTGAACGGGATGGTCCTTGTCCAACTCCGCATGTTTGTGGTTCTGTGACTGTGCCTGGCACCCCGGCTGGGGTGAATACAGGTGAGTGACAGCTGCAGCCTGTGAGCTTTAAGGGCTTCTGCGTGTCCTCCTGGGCGGGACGGCAGCCCTGTCCCCTTGGAGCAGCCTTGGATCCCAGGCATTTGCGGGATCAGCCGGGCTGTGTGCATGGCAGAGCCCCGCGGTGCCCTGGGGCAGGAGCGACGTGTAAACAAGAGCGAGCCTCGGGATCCTTCCTCGGGGAGGGCCAGCCGGCGCTCCGAGGCTGTAAACAAACAGCTCGCTCCACGCCAGGGACTGCGGCGGCTAAACATAGCCCCGGGGGCTGGGCCCGCCTGGCCTCTGCCCCGCACATGGCGCTGGGCTCCGCCGGTGGTGCAAAGGTGAAACTTGGGGCTGCGTCAGCCGGAGCTCGCTGGATGTGCCCGTGGTTTCTGCTGCCCGTCCCCGAGAGCGGGAACGCAGCGCTGAGCCGGCAGCACAGCCCGGCTCCGTGCCCATCCCAATGCCATCCAAAGGGGATCCTGCTGGCCAGCCTCTCCCACTGCGAGCCAGCAGCAGCGAGCCGGGCCGAGGCAAATTATGCTCCTGGTATTTCTCCCTGTGGCGCGTGGGAGGAGGTGTGTAGCAAAGGGGAACTGGTGAGCTGTCTGCACCCTGTAATAGGGGAAGGAAATAGCAGGGTATAGCTGCTTCAGGCAGGAGGGTTCCTGAATATGTAGGATATTGACATACACTTCTGTTTCTCAGACAGGGAGAAGCTCCAGAAGCCTAATGTAAGAAATGGTTTGCTTAGTCATGCTGCTTAGAGGTTCATTAAAGTTGCGGTATTGTGACAGTCTTGTCTTCCGATGGCTGTGCCATGAGTAATACGTGACATGGGTTTTATGAGCATCAGCTCTCTAAGGTGTCTTTAATGTTGCTTTTTGAATGAGGCTGAGCCCAAGGCCCTAATTCCTTGTGGCTGCCTAATGATTCAGTTGTGTATGACTGGAAGACTACACGGTGTGCTGGGGTTACAGTGTCATCAGGAAGTTGTTCACATACAGCCTTGCTCCGAAGTGCTGGTCTGGAGGCTTTAACCATTAGCAGAAGTGTAATGGACATTTGTGTTCATTCCTTCTCCTGTCAAAGCTATCAAATGTGCCTGGATCGGGCTGCATTTTTCTATTGTTTTCCTTTCTGATATTAACAGAAACATGAAGTAATTGCTTCTAAATCTCTTTTAAAAGCATTTTAATCATGAGTTGAAGTAGAGGATTTTGCTGGTGCAAGACGTAGGTCTTAGGGTGAATAGCTGATGCATGACTGGAAAGCAGCATGTTACTCCTGCTCAGCTAAACTTGTGTCACTTAGAGAAATCAACTCCATCCCTGCCCCTGTGATAGGGCTGAAAATAAATTTGCTGCTTGATTAGGTGTTTTGAAGTCTGTTTCTCACACAACGTAGGGCTCTCTGGAGAGCAGCCTGAAATGGAACTCATACAGTCACGGAGGAGCAGACAAAAGCAAACCAGTTGTCCTGTTTGTTTCCCTCTTTTGCAGGACAGATTCTGCATCCCACATGAGCTACGATAACCCTCCGCCGTACCCCGGCCCGGGCCCCACCGCCCCGTACCCGCCCTATGCCCAGCAGCCGGGGGCCCCTCCCGGCTCCTACCCCGGTTATCCCCCCGGGCCCTACCAGCCAGGCCAGCCAGGATACCAAGGATATCCCCAGTACGGATGGCAGAACGCGCCTCCGCCACCGCCAGGACCCGTGTACGCAGATGGGCCCAAAAACACAGGTATGGCTCAGCAGCTGCAGCACCGTGCCCGGGGACACTCGTTTGCCTCACAGGAGTACACACCGACCTTGGAGTCATGTGTTCACCAGCACCTGGCCCTCATGGCCTTGGAGGAGGTGGAGACTTGTTTGAAGTGGTGATTTTGTTTGCAGCTTGTTTTCGTGCTTTGTTTTGCTGTGGTGTCTCTCACAGTTTTGTCTCTGGTTATTAAATACTGCTGAACATCCTTAGCACTGATTCCTCAAGGGACTCCTTATGCTGAGGTTATTGCACAGACTTTAGATTTGCCACAACTCTCATTCCACCTTGGTTGGGTTCCAGCTCATTCCAGCTCTCTTGGTTGGTAAGTTTCAGCCAAAGGCTGCTCAGTTTAAAGCTTATAATATTCAAATGTACAATTTGTACTGAATTAATGGGCCTCGGTTTTCTTGAGCCGATCAATATCTGTCCAAGTGATCTACTCATTCCTGGGCATTTTGGTTTTTTCTGGAGTTATTATCATTCTGTGGAAAACCCCAGATTTCTGGGGAAGGGAGGGAGGATGGTGCACCTTCCCTCTGGCAGCTGGCTGGTCCATCTGTGTGCCAAGTCCCCACAATATGGCACATCGGTATGCCCTGGCACCCACAGCTCTCCTGGGGCTTGCTGCAGGCTCAGGTTGTCAGAGCAGAGAAAATGATTAAAGGAGCAGAGCTTCTCCTCCTTTCTGTGAGGAGAAGATGAGAGAGGTGGGACTGTTGAGTGGGTGTGAACAGTCTGGTGTGGGTCTGTCAGGAGGGCCCAAATCTGAGCAGTGAACAATTGGTGTGAGTGAATAAGAACCTGAACTGAGGGCAAATCATGAGTTCAACTTCCTCTGTAATGGAGTGAGAACCCTGCCAAGGAGGAGGAGGAGGAGGCAGCAAGCTTCCCACCACTTCCACCAAATGGACTCAAAGTATAATCAGGGTTTTCCCCAGGGTTTTGGGGTGGCTAAGAAATGTTTCTTAGCCACTGGGCTGGAGAAAACTCCTTGTCCCCCATGTGGAACATCTTTGGTTGGAGCCAGTGTTGCTTTTTTGCTACAGCCACACAAAGGGACATGCTGGCAGAGGCTGAAGGGAGGCAGGGGCTGTGGCTTTGGACAGTCTGGCTTTGAGACAGTTCTGCTGCCTTGGAAGCTTGAAGGATCTCGTATCAAACTGGATCAGGGAACTGATGACACTGAATGTCCTCTGCTTTGCTCACAAACCTGTGGAGCAGCATAAAGAACAGGTTGGGAAATTGGAGGGGACAAGCAGAGAAGTGTTTGAGTGTCTTTCTCTGAGTGCCTAGACTTGTTCTGCAGGGGTTGGATTCTGTTAAGCCTGAGCTAACACAACTTCAGCTCTACAAGAGCAGCACTCTAAGCCACAAATCAAAAACCTTCTGGTAAGTCTTGTCCTTGAACTGCCTTCCTGCAGCTACAGGTGGTCTCTGAACCCACCCTGGGAGCCTCTAATTTGCTGTGCTTTTGCAGAAGTAGATGTTAAAAAGTGATAGAATTACAGAATGGTTTGAGTCGGAAGGAACTTAAAGACCAGCCTGTCCCAACGCCCTGCCATGGGCAGGGACACCCTCACTATCCCAGGTTGCTTCAAGCCCCATTCAGCCTGGCCTTGGACAATTTCAGAGATGGAGCAGCCACAGCTTCTCTGGGCACCCTGTGCTAGGGCCTCCCCACCCTCACAGGGAGGAATTCTTCCCAATATCCATCTAATCCTGCCTCCAAATCCTTCCCAAGGCTGCTTTCCATCCATTCTCCGCCCAGCCTGTGTTTGTGCTTGGGATTGACCCTACCCAGGTACAGGAGCTTCTGCTTGGCCCAGCTGAACTTCACAAGGTTCACATGTCCCCACCTCTTCAGCCTGTCCAGGTCCCTCTGGATGGCACAAATTTATTTTAAACACATTTATTAATGTCTGCAAAGTGAAGTCAGGGCTATAACTTTGCATTTGTCTGCAAAAGTTTTCTTTTTTTCTTCATTCTCCTTCTGTTAAGCATCCTTTTTTTCCCCCCTTGCACCTTTTTTTGGCCAGTCTGTCAAACTGGAACCTGATCTTTGTCCTCTGACTCTGTAAAAGAGCTTTCAAAGGAGCTTTGTTTAAGAACCCCAGGAGTGTCTAGTTTAGAGTGGATGTCTCTAAAAAAGCTAATTTTTAATAAATCTGTTACACTGGGGCTATGTACCTGTTGATGTGGCTGAACTTCTAACATTAAAAAATTGACATCTAAATTTAATCAAGGCATTGCAGTCAGCCTAGCCGGTCTAGTGTGATTTCATGTGGCTTGTCAGTTCCTGTGGTGTTTCCAAACAATTATCTGGGAAGAGCTACTGTGTGGATGTTTTCCTTTCAGAGTGGATGTTTTGCTCTCCTAGGTGACTTTGCTTAATCTAATGAATTCAGCCCCTCCAAGCAGTACATCAGTATTTCTGAGCAAACCTGTGTCCACAGTGAAAACAAGGAAATTTGTTATACTTTAAATTCTGTGCTTTAGGTTATTTTACTGTGTGGGCAAACTGCAAAGATCTTATGTTGTAGGTCATAGCCAATGTGCTAATGCTAATGTGTGGAAGTAATTATGTATCATATTTTGGTCTTGAGTGGATCACACAGATGGAAATAATTACTGCTGAGCTCTCAGCATCTGATGGTAAAGTAGCATTTTATGGTGATGGTGTTTTTTCATGTTATTCTGTAGCCTGTCAGGAGTAACAGTGGACATGGCCTGTCCACCTGGTCCTTGGAGAAGTAAAAAAACCTCACATGCCTCACTCTCTGTATTAAAGCTGCATCTGAGATGCAACAGGGAAGCAGCTTAACCTGAGTGCTGCTGAGGGTAGGAAAGAGAAAGTTCTTGCTGTTCAGTGAGCAGTGACTCTGCCACAAATAGGTGAGAAAGGGACATCAGCACCTTTTCAATATGCCACTGAATAGGGGGACGAACCCAAAGGCTTGCTGGAGGAAGGGCTCTGAGCAGGGAGAACACGTGTGTTCCCCTCTGGACTGTCTGTGCAGGATTAGGCAGCCACGAGGGTGTCTGGGGTGCAGAAATCAGCTTGTGGTTATGTGTTAAGACTTAGTGGTGGTGGCCATATGACTGCCACGTGGCCACCCCCATAGGGCACTGTGGGACAGGGAGACTGCAGCTGATCCCAGTGTTCCTTGGCCCCTTTTCCCAGAGGGGATGGAGCACAAGCCTGCACCCCCTCAGAGTCACCCCAGCTGCCTCAGGCCATGAAAGGCCTCAAGGCACATGTTTTTTCTCCATGTGAAGGAGCAGCGAGCTGGAGACTTACTGGTGGCTTACTGAGGTGGCACAGAAACCTTCATGGTTTTATTTTTTTGGATGGATGGATGGATTTTTTTTAGGCTTGACCAGGTTACTGATACCAAAGTCTCCAAATAAACCCCACGGTCTCACATCTTTCAAGGGCTGGCAGCTGACTTGGCTGTTGTTCATTAGAAATAAACAACCTGCCCGTTGCCTTTGGAAATGGTAATGTATCTGCTGAGCCTGAGGGACATTATCCTTAAGGGTGTCTGATTCAGCCTCCTAGCTCTGGGAACTGACTGATCCCTGCCTGCAGTTTTCCTGCTGCAAAGGCTGAGGCTGACTCTGGCTGTCCACACAAAGTCCATGTGTGTGTGAGCTCCTGGAACGGGGTGGATGTGCCACACAGTGCTTGATGTGGCCAGAGGGAACCTTCCTGCACCAGAACAAAGCTGGGAAACACGAAGCTTTAGGAATGTGGTTCCTGTGTGCAGCATTGTGTAGGGAGCAGGTTCTTCTTTACAGCAGGGGCTTGCTTAGGAGGAAGAAAATACCTCTGTCTAGAAGATCTCTCATTTCCCCACCAGTATTTTCATCATTTGTTATCAACTGGCGTAAGGGAACCATAGTAACTGCTGACTGGTCAGCTGGTGCTTTGTTGTCTATGTAAATTAGAGGTGAAATGTAATGCAGCTGATAACAGTATGCTTTAAAAAGACGTGGAATGAGCCAAAGTACAGAGTGACACACTGATTTTAAAAGCAGGAGCTGATGCTAGCAATTTGACCAGGTTCATTTCTACCCCCGCTCCCTGTTGATACCTGCCAGCCTCATGGATGAGGCTATTCCGTGCTGTGCCAGAGGGAACCAGGCTTTGTCAGCAGGCACTGAAGGCAAACAGAGCTCAGTATTGCATCTGAGCCATTGTACACACAGGGTGGAAATCTTATTTCTGGAAGTTGATTACTTGCAGCAAAGCCGGCTGCGATAAGAGCAATAGTCACAGTGATGCTGTCTGCCTCCTAATGTTTGTCCAGCTGCAGAATAAACAGGTCACCTAGATACAGGCACTGCCTGCTGCTGCAAGGTTGGATGGTTTTTCCTCTTTACCTGTCTCTGTGTGGAAAGGAGGGGATTGGAATCATTCTGGTGAGGTTCTCCAGTACCTTTCAGTGGTTACCTCCTTGCTTCCCAAATTATGTGGAGCTAAGGCTTCCCCAGCAGGAGTTAATTTGGGGGACAGGCTTTCTGTCTGTCTGTTGACCCTTTCTAACTAGTCTGTCAGAGCATTTAGTTTAGCTGTTCCTGTACCTTCAGGAGCTGCAACTCCAAATGCTGGAGTCTTGCCAAAACAAAAAAATAAATCTTCCTTGGCAGTTGTTCTCTTATCTGCTTCTCATTCTTTAGTGTGCTTTAAAACCCAGTGTTCTCTCCTCCAGGACTGCTGTATCATCCCTCCCTCTGTCCCTGGCTGCACACACAGCAGGGGCTGTTGGCTGGCAAACAGTGCAGTCCTGGGGCTGCTGTCTCACCTCACCTTCACTGCTTTTCACCCTCAAGGAGGGAGTAATCTGATAAAAACCTGATGCAGAGAAAATCGTTCCCAATTCAGGTCCAGTATCTGAAAACATGCTTCAGACAAACTGGTCTCAGGAGGCCAAGGCTGGCTGCAGTGTGGGCTGGTTTTAACGAGGCTGCTGTTCCAGTCCTTGTCAGCTGGGCACCGGCCTGGGTGAGGAGCAAATGGTGCACAGCCTTTTCCCAGCCCTGCTCACACTGTGGTACCTGACCCTGCGAGGCTGCACAAGGAGGATCTCACTGGGGCACCTTCCCTTTGCTCTAAACTGGGCTTTGTCCCTCCCCCTGTCAGTCACCCAGAACACGCTTGTAAGATGAAGTTTGTGCTGTGTAAATCCCTCCAAGCCAGGTCTTGTTTAACTCTAGGACTGATGCTGATTTTCGGTGTAAGCACTGGCACAGGCTGAGGACTGTGCTGTTCTTAGCCCTGCAGCTGACTAGGTTAAAAACATCTTGTTTTAACAGTAAATTATGATTTTACCGATTTAAAAAATGTTAGAGGAAGTTCTCAAAATCTGTAGTTTTGGGAGATGTCTCTCATCTGTTGTAGACTAGAAGCAGATGAAGGGCCTGAAGCCCTGAATTATTGTACATTTGAGCTGAGGGAAGGTTTGTTTCTCACATGACACGTCTCCTGTACGCCTTCTAACCTGTGTGCTGGGGTTTGTGTGCTGTGGAGAGCTGGCTGATGCCTGTTGACACCCTGCCCTGAGTACTCCACAGAAGGTGTGCTGGCTCCTGTAAGGAATTCTTGTGCCTTTTAGAGAGGCTGAATCCTTCCCAGGCACATTGATACCCCATAAATGCTGATTAGTATCACTTCAAGGATCTCTTAATCCCATCCCTGTGTGTTCAGGTGAGGAAACAATATCTTTTCTAGCCCTGAGCTCAGCTGCAAGAAAATCTTCTGCATGGTTCCTGCTGAGCTGTAACCTGTGCCTGGCAGCCAGGCTGGTGTGTGAGAGGGGACCAGCTCTGCCCAGTGCAGCGTTGGCTCTGGAAAGTGCTTGGCTCGCCTGCACAGTGATTTCCCTGAAATGTGCACCCTGTTCAGCTTCCTGAAAGCTGAAACAGCTCTCTAGGGTGAGCATCAGAGCTGCTCACACTTGCGGGAACAGAAAGGCAGGAATTTTCCAAAGCTGCTGAGCCCAGGCGTGCGGCCATGGGAGAAGGAAAGTCTGATACCTGTGTGAGTAGTTGTAGATCAGCTGTTTCTGCTTGAGCCCAGGCTGGAATCTGGGCTGGGTCAGCAGTGACTGTCTGGTGGCAGAGGGGATTTGCAGGTGGTACTACCTGTACTCTGTGGTATTTTCATTCTGTGACACTTGGTTTCTGCCCAGGTGGCTCTGGCAGTAGCCGTTCGTGTTTGGGGCTGGGAGTTGTGAAACTTGTTCTGAGCACTTTGCAGTTTTGGAAGTTTTTTGCTTGCTATTGAATTTCCATCTGGCTCTGGTATCTGTTTCAGGAGTGTACTGAGGTATTTCCTGAAATCTGAGTGTGATGTTGGTAGAGACTGTGCACATAAGGAAAGTCTCTGGGCAGGAAGGAGTCGGGGGGCTGGGAAATAACAGGCCTGAGGCTGCTAGGCATGAGCAAATACCCCCGGAGAGGACAAAAAACAATTAAATGCCGCCTTTGCCAAGGGAGTTAGATCTCATCTGTGCCCAGGAGGCCTTGTGCGGAGAGCAGCCTTGGGGGCAGCTCATGTGAAAGTTGAGCTGTTTAGTTTAGTCCCTGTTCCCCAGTCCTGCAGTTTCTTCTTCTGCATTTGCTGCCTCTGAGGGGTTTATTTGAGGAGAAGTGGATGTCTGAGAGGTCACGGCTGGCTGGTCCTTCCTCCTGCAGCTCTGGGTCTGAGTGTGCACCTCCAAGAGGGGCTCAGGGACATTTGATTTCCTGTTGCTGTCCCTTCTGCATCCCTTGGATGCACTTGTGCTGACTTTCCTTTCTCTGGCCTCCATCCTGAACAGAAAAACTTTCCAAGGGCCTGGGTGAGAATGGTTTGAAGGTAAAAGCAGATGCACAGGCTGACCTGACTTAGTAATCTGCTGCAGACAGCACAAAACCATTCCAAGTGGTGGTGAGCAAGACTTCTTGCTCACTGAGGAAGAGAAAACAAAACTCTGGGTGCAGAAGTGGCTTGTGATAAAACCCACTTAATTGACAAGTGGGAAGAGGCTTATGGGTCCCTCCTCTGCTGTGCACTCCCTCCCAGATGAGATTCTGGTATTAAGTAATACTGCTCTGACCAGCTGTTACCATGGCAAACAGCCATTCCAATGCCACAGGAAGGATTGTGGGGCTGCAGAAGCAGTGGTTGGTAAATGACTTACTGCTGCTTCCTCTCGTGTGGCCCAGGCCTTGCCTCACAGCCAGCAGTGCAGGTGAGGGGTCTGTGCTGGCACAGCTGGGCTAAAGGACAGTGAACTTCAGGGCTCTGGGATTTCAGCCCTCCCGCCTTAAGAGGCTGCTGGGTGCTGGGCTGTGCTCTCCACCTCCTGCTGCCCAGGCACTGAGCCTGCCCCTGGATGGTTCTCTGTGCCTGGATGTCATTCCTGTCACAGCTGAGGTACCCAGGCAAGGGCCTGGCCCGTGATGTGCAGCAGGACCCTGGGAGAGCTCAGGGGCTCTCAGGCACTGTCACTCCCCCACACAGGTACCTTGACAGGGATGTCTGTGCCTGGGTCCTGGGAGAGGGTGGACTGATTGTGGCATCAAGGCCAGTGCCCTTGTCCTGCAATCCTTGTAGACCCAGCAAAGCACTGCAATAAGGGGCATTGCAGTCTAAGGTCATGATTGTAGTTTATGCCAAACTGGGTGAAAAGTACAGCTCATTCCTTTCCCTCGTGGTGCTAATGATTAACGTATGAATTAGGTGTGAGAAGAAACAGAATGTATATGCTTAAGATAAAGAAGACTGTACATGAAATAAGAAGGTATTGTAGTATTTGTTTTTAAAACAAAGTGGGAGTTATTTGCACTGGTTTGTGCAGGCCACTGCTGTGTGATTACAGGGAGTGATACCATTTTCAGGCTAAGCTGATTCATTGTGCTCTACCCTCTTTAAGGCTGATTAGGAGGTGGGAGAGTCTCTCAGTTTATACCTTCTGCCATCCTGCTTTAGAAAAAACTGTGAAACCATCAAAAGTGGAGCCTAGAACTGAGTGCTATCTAGTGCCTCCAAGAGAAATCACCCTTGTTTCTCTTCTTTTTGGGACCACCAGGCTTCTGTTCATAGTGACAAGGACCCTTTGTGCTGTAGGAGGTGGTTGGAGTGCCCAGCCTTGGCCAGCAGAGAGGCACAAAGCAGCTGATGAGGTCCCTGAAAAGGCTCACCATAGAAAACTGGGTGGCTTTAGCTTGGAGGCACTTGGGCACTGAGGAATCTCACAAAAGCCACAGTTTCCTTCATTGGGAGATTGTGGATTGGGTTTTGTTGGCAGAGGTATCCCAGTAGAAAACCTGATGTCTGTCAGTGGAGCCCTGCTGGTTGCAGTCAGTTGGGAGGCTGTGGGGGGACTTGCCATCAGTAATGGGCTGTGCAAGACTTCCCAACAAAATGTTTTCAGGAGGTTTGGATATGGTGTTTGTGGGGTTGACACTGTACAGCACAACTGCATGGGCTGGGAGGAGTGGCCGAAGCTGCTCCCAGGTGCTCTTGATGTCCTCAGGTACTTGTGTCACTCTGTCAGTGCCCTGAGGCCAATGGTCAGGTGTCCAAAATGGGCAGGTTGATGCAGGGTGTCTCCAGGCCGGTGAGAGGCTGGGCTGGGAGCACTTCATCCAGCCTGCCTTTGAGCTGGGTTTCAGCTTGTGTGCTTTGGTAAAGGTGGCCACCCTTCAGCTGTCCTGCCCCTCTCCTGAACTCGGCAAGCCCCACACCCAGATCAGAAAAGCTGTTCAGCATTAATGCTGTACATCTCTGGTTAAAATCTCTCTGGCAGTTTGTGACGGCGACAAAGCTGCAACTCCTGAAGCATTGATGTGGATTCAAAGAAAGCTTCACAAACTGTGAGGAGGGGTGGCTGTGTCTCTTCAGAGCATTGCCCAGATGCTCTCAGAGTGTGAAAGTTTCCAGTGTTGATGGTGTGCACGCTCAGACTGCAGCAGTGGTTGTTGGCAGAGGCAGAGCTGCCCTTGAGACTTCTCTCCTTGGAGAGGAGCTCTGCAGTGGAAGGCAGCAATTTCTCAAATGTGTATGTCAGGTATTGTCTTCGGGGCATTCCTTGAACTTGGAAGGTGAGTGGGTCTGTTAAAGTACCACAGCCACCTGCCATGGGAGAAAACCACAGCTTGTTTTCAGAGGGTTTCTGGAGAAAGGTGCTTTTGCCACAATGTGCTGCTGGTTTAAATGGCTTCCAGCTTTTAGCAGAAGTGAGGTGACAAACATGAGCCAATTCACTGTATCAGAAAGGCTCACTCCAAACCCACGGTGAGTCCTGGAAAGGCCTTGACATGGCTGCTGTCCCTTGCCCTGCCCTGTCCCCAGCTGTGCCTGTCCTTCATCCTGCTCTGGGCAGCCCCTTCCAGCACAAGCCATAGCAGCAGTGCTGGAGGGCTGGCAGGGACAGGGGTGACACCCACTGTGACCCTCTTGTGCAGAGGGGCAGCGTCCAACCCGAGCCAGCTGAGCAGCCGTGGTGAGAGCACCCGGCTCCCCTGCACAGGCCCGAGCCTGGGAAAGCCATTTCCTTTAATATTTCAGCAAGTGTTTCATAACAGCACTTTGGGCATGCCTTGAGCATGCTTTGTGGCGTGTCCCTGACACTCAGCTGTAGCTTAAAACTAATGGCTTAATCATAAATACTTCAGGCAAACCCTTTTTGCAGTCCTGGACAGCTGATTGTAACTGGCAGAGGGCAGCTCGTCCTGCAGTGTGGATCTGGATGTCCCAGGGCACTGGGGCCCTCAGTTTGGGGTATGGCAATGCAGGAATCCTGCTCCCCAAGGCTCAGAGGTGGGGCAGCTTGAACAGCAGCCTGACAGCTGGTTGGAAGCCAGAGCTGTGTCAGGGCTCCTGCACAGGGATGTCACCATCTGACACAGGACTCCTGCAGCATTTGGTGTGTTTTGCCTCCACTGACTGTAACAGGACCTTCTTAGAGCAAACAAACACACCAAGGAGCTGCTTGTTTAGAGCTCCTGGATCCTCCAGGAAAATAAAGCCCAGACCAAAGTCCTGGCTCACCTGTCCATGGAGAACAGGCAGAGCTGCTGACACTGTGTTGTGTAACACAAGGGCTCACAAGCCTCCATGTTCTCTTTGCAAGTCTTCCAGGTGTGGCTTTGAGTGCAGGTTTGGGGCTGAGGGCAGGGAGGAGGGAGGGGCTGCCCAAAGTCCTGTCTGCCCTATCCCATGGGCCATATTCCCCTTGGGATAGGATGGGATGGGTCCACCCTTTCAGGGGGATGAAGGAGGCAGCCAGGGTGCCAGGCTCCTAAGTCATGGACCTTGTTGTGCACTCCTTGCAGGTGTGGCAGGGGCTGGGCTGTGGGCAGGAGGTCGTGCAGCCTCCCCCTGGCAGCAGCACAGGGAGCCGGGTTTCCATCAGCTCCTGCTCTGCTCCTGCTGGGAGGTGCCAGCCTGGGCTCTGCAGGAACAGCAGCTCCTGAGGGAGGAGAGTGTGGCACCTCTCCTGCTCCAGCACAGCCTGTCACAGCTCTGTCACCCCCTCCTGGGGCTGAAGGGAGAAGGGTTCCTCCATCCTGACATGCCTGGAGCAAGGACTGCAGGCACTGTGACTGGATGGTCAGGGAGAAGGGGGACCCATGCAGAGGCTCCCCTGGAGCTGGGCTGTGCCTGTGCAGAGGATTCCTCTTCTCCTTTTTTCCCCTTGATGATGTAGCCAAGCACAGACATTTGGGGGATACTGGACTCCCCCTCCCTGCCTCACTTGGTGGTGTCAGGGTTTTGGCATTATGTGAGCTGGAGCACATCATCCTCCACCCATTGCTGTGCAGAGCTGAAGTAGGGACTGGGGACTGGTTTCCTGGGCACAAAGCAAGCCCATGGGAGGGCCAGGCCGATGCCATGAGCTGTGTCCTGCTCAGGTTTCTGCCTGCCAGCACCATGTGTCCATCATTAGCTGCCTGCCTGCCTTGGATCCTGTGTGAGGGCACATTTCCCACACAGACCACAACAATCAGAGCCAAGAAAGCTGGCAGGAGGGACAGTCACCTGCCTGCCCTCACACTGATGCAGTTCTGCGTGTGACAGCCCGGGCTCAGCCAGGAGGACCCAAAGATAAACTGCTCCTCTGTCCTAATGGGCCTCAGGAGCTGCACAAAGAGCAAGCAGCAAGGGCCTCAAGTAGGAGACCCTGCCTGGAGAGCTCCACACGAACCTGGGGCTCCCTCCTGTGTGCTCAAGCAGTTGGCAGTGTGCAGTAAATCCCAGCAGACCGTCAGGAGCCTCTGGGCAGAGATGGTTTCTGTCCCTGGGGTGAGACCTGGAGTGTTTGGGCACCTGCCCCTTGGCCAGTGGGCTGTCACTGCACTGCCACCTCCCAGCCTGTGCTTCGGGTGCTGAGCTGGCAGAGCTGGGAGTCCCCTCACATGCAGGAGGAACACAGAGGGCTGGTCCCTGTCCGGGCCTGGTCCCTCTGCTGTCATCCTGGGGAAGGAGGCAGTTGTGTGTGTGCTGGGGCTGGAGCAGTGTTGGAGGACAGCTCCTCATTCAAGGGGGCGGAGCGGTGCCAGTCCGAGCAGCCAGGCTGCAGGTGTGCTGGGGCAGCTGTCACCTCCTGGACAGCTCACCCGGGGGCCGGGCCACGCCTGGTTCTTGTCCCCTTCGGTGCGTGTTGTGGCTGTGGCGGGCGGTGTCGCTGCTCCGCGCCTCACCAGCCCCTCTGTGCCCGCAGTGTACGTCGTGGAGGAGCGGCGGAGGGACGACACGGGCGAGAGCGCCTGCCTGACGGCGTGCTGGACCGCGCTCTGCTGCTGCTGCCTCTGGGACATGCTGACCTGACGCCGCTGCCGCCCCGCCGCGCACCGAGTGCTATGCAGGCTCCCCACTCCTGTCCCGACTTCTTTCTGTTACTGTAATCAACGCTCTGCTTTGCACAGCCAAGAGTTCCCGTCTGTCCGTCCTAGCGCCTTGTCGGGGTGGGGGGGTGCACTCCTTTATTTTAGTAAAGGAAAAGAAAAATCCCTTTTTAACATTTCTAAGACTTTTGTTGTAACTTTGAAGAATGTGCTAATGGTGTATTTCAGCCAAAGGCATTCTGATGATATGTATATTTACCGGTTGAGATTTTCCTAGCCCTAGAGACAAAGATGTACGCAATAATTAAAGCCAACAGTTGATTTTCTTCACTAGGTCCCGGCTGTTTCAGTAAATCTGTCTGCAGGGTGGGTGTCCCCTCTGGTGCTGTCTGTCCTTGGCCTGCTGTGGGCACTGACTCTGTGGGTGGGAGTCCCTGGTATGGCACCTCCAAGCCCCTCATCCCACACAGAGCAGCACAGTCTGGTTTTTATCCTTTTTTTTTTTTCCCTTCTGGAACCAGGGCCCTCTCCAGCAGCTCCTGGGACAGCAGAGCTGGGAGAAGCAGAGGCTGAGCTGCTCTGTGTGTGCACCAGCAGCTCCTGGGGCAGGGCTGGTCCCAAACTGAGCCATCATCCCATGCTGCAGAGCAGAGGCTTGCAGGAGGTAAATCAATGGGTAAGAAGAGAAAAGCCATGGATTAATCTAGTGCTGAGGATTTAGAGCTGAAGCTGTTCCATGGCACGCCTGGCCACAAAAAAGATAAAAACAGAACAGTGTTGTCTGCAGAAAGTGGGGAAAACCTGCTGCTGCTTCCATGGGGGTGTGTCCCACCCTGCTGCTCCCCCAGCAAAGCCCACCCTGGTGTTCTGACAGACACTGACATGGCACTGCCTGGAGCTCACCCAGGGATCCTGCCCCGTTTGCAAAGGGCATTGCAGTCGCTGTCCCTTGGCCGTGCAGCCTGGGGGCTCTGTACAGCTCCACGCTGGGCTCAGCACTGCACTTTGGGGCTCTGGTCTGGGGCAAGCTCATGTGTTTGGGGTTGATGAGAGTCCCTTGCAATTCCCTGTCCCCAGGAGCCTTTGTCTGGGGGCTGCCCCTCTCCATGCCTAAGCTCAGGTCTGTGGCCTGGTTCCCAGAGGTCCCTCCCCTGAGAATGAGCGCTGTCACCTTCTCTGTCACTGTCACCTCCCTGGCAGCTGTCAGGAATCAGGAGTGGAGTCCCTGGGTCACTCTCCGTGGTGTGGGGAAGGAAGTGGGGTGGGAGCCTGGGGGCCGCGAAGGGCAAGCCCAGAGTGTGAGCGCACCCGTGTGCCCACGGGGTGACGGCACCGGGGGCCGGTAACGGGACCTGGGAACTCCGGGATCCCGGGAGCCTCTGGAAGGCGCTGGGGAGAGCGGCGGGCCGGGCGGTGCGCTCCCCAGAACGGCCACACGGTGGCGACGTCCGGCCGCGCACCGCCGGCCCTGCCGGGACAGCGGGAATGGATCGGGAAAACGGGAATGGATCAGGACAGCGGGAATGGATCGGGAAAATGGGAATGGATCGGGAAAACGGGAATGGAGCGGGACAGCGGGAATGGAGCGGGAAAATGGGAATGGAACGGGAAAACGGGAATGGATTGGGACAGTGGGGATGGATCGGGAAAATGGGAAGGGAGTGGGAAAATGGGAATGGAGGGGGAAAATGGGAAAGGAACAGGACAACGGGAATGGAACGGGACAGCAGGAATGGATTGGGACAGCGGGAATGGAGCGGGAAAATGGGAATCGGTCGGGAAAATGGGAATGAAGCGGGAAAATGGGAATGAAGCAGGAAAATGGACTAGATTGGGACAGCAGGAATGGAGCAGGAAAACAGGAATGGAACAGGAAAACGGGAATGGACCGGGACAGGGGGAATGGACCAGGACAGTGGGAATGGAGTGGGAAAATGGGAATGGAACGGGATAGAGGGAAGGGACTGGGACAGCAGGAATGACCCAGGACAGTGGGAACAGCCTGGGACAGCGGGAATGGGCCGGGACAGCGGGATGACCCAGGGCAGCAGGAATGACCCGGGGCAGTGGCAATGACCTCCTGGCAGAGGCTGTCTGGGCTGAGCCGGTTCCCATGCCTGTGTCTGTACCCGTGCCCATGCCTGTGTCCGTGTCCATGTCCATGGCTGTGCCTGTGCCAGCCCCACCCACCTCCCTCTTCCCCCAGCACCCCTCCCCAGCAGGACATTCCCCAGTGCCCACACCAGGCCGTGGGTATCCTCAGGATGAGGGTACAGCAGGGTCACCCTGCAGGCCCCTCACCCCAACTCCTCCCACCCATTTCTCGAAGACACAGAGATGTGCTGTGTGCCACAGCAGTGTTTTATTAAGGTGGGGTGGGAGGGTCAGGCAAAGGTGCCACTACTGTGCCCTGCGGGCCATCAGCATCTCCCGGATATTGTCTTCTGCTTCCTTCACGCTCCGCTCCAGGTACGACTTCTTCTGCTGCAAGGCAGAAACCAGAGTAAGTCAGGATCCCCCCAGCCCTGCCAGCACAACCCTGGGTGCCCGGGCCCAAAGGCACCCAGGCAGAGCTGTGGGTGCTGCCTGGGGCACCCACCACACTGCAGGTGTCCCGTGTGGGGACAGCAATTACACATTCCCAGAGGCACAGGGGCAGGGCAATGTTTACACAAAATGAATTTTGTTCCCCCCTGAAACCTCAGAGCTGCTGGGGCTGTTGCAACAGTGGCAATGCAAAAAGTGGGAGCCATGAGCCTCAGCAAGGAAGGAAATCAAATCGGATCCTATAACTCTTGGAGCCTAGAAAGGGACTGACATGCCAAGGCCTCCTTATGGAGACACAGCAAAACCCTCTCCTTGGGCACAAAAGGTTCTTTTTCCCAGCTGGGCCATTTTCTAACCCTATATCCACCTTTCTATCAGCAATTCCCTGTCATCATCATCAAATACGTGGTTCCTTAATCATCTATAATTAGGCTGGGCTTGGCAGGGAAGCAGCCCCAAGCCATGCATCCCAAGATAGGAATTCAGCATGCAGCGTTTTTTCCTGCTAGTCTGGGTGCTCCTCTGTGGCTGGAAAAATCAGCACTTGGCTCTTTTGACTATTTTCTCTGGGTTTCCAAACAACAGACACAACAGTCTCCTCGGCGTTGCTGTAAGCACAGGCTCCTGTGCTCCCGTGTAGAGCCCTGCTCTGGGCCCTGCCAGCTCTCAGTAAGCACTGGCAGGATTGGAATTAAATTCCAGGAGTCCAGGGCTCTGCCCAGAGCACCCTGCCAGAGGCTCCAGCAGTCACTTCCCCAGTGCCAGGAGCCTGGTACAGCAGCAGTGGCCCCCAAAGCCCACCCAAAACAAGGACAGGTGAAAGGCAAGAACTGATGCTGTCCTGAGAGCCTCACCCTGATTTCTGTGAGCCCATGGGACTTGTAATGCTGAAAAACCATCAGAGCAGTCCTGCTGCCAGCACTGCCCCTCCATCCCCTTGCTGTGGCACAACTGCACACTCAGCTGGAATGTCCCTGCCATGGGGACATCGCTCCCAGCCCTGCTTCTAAAGGCTCTAGGGTTTGTATTTAAACACTAAAGGCTGCTCATGACATCCAGGGCCAGGGTTATGGCCCAGGCTTCCTTGTCCCTCTCCATGGTCCCTGGGCACGTGGGGTCCCTTTCGCTTACAGGAACTGCTTTTGAGGAAACCACAGGGAGAAGAGCAGCCACAGGTTCCCACTGCCAGTGACTCAGTGACACAGGAGCAGGACTCTGTCACCACCGCGCTGTCCCCACGCTGCCCGCACAGACGTCGAGGGATTTCACACATGGGGAACTGACTCTGAGGGAAGCAAGTGGAGACAGGCCCAAAAAACCCTTGTGGCCTCAAGCTTCACGTCGCTCTGCTGACTGGAGGAGAGTGGCAGCAGCAGAGTGGGCTTCTAGAGGGTCATTTTTTAAAGCTTTTTCTTAACACCATTAAATTAGTGCATGAAATGGTCCTGCCCTCCTGCCCTGCCCTCTTCCCCTCTCCCTGTCTCCTGCTCCCACCAGGCAGCAGGAGACAGCTGCAGAGAGCAGCTCTCCGTAGGCACGCTGTCCTGCAGCACTGGGAGAGCCCAGGAGAATTTCAGACATCCCATCAGGAAGGCTTGCTGGTGCCCGTGTGGGCCCCACTTCCATGAGGACTAGGGACCCTGACACAGCAGAGGAGCACCCATATGCCCCACATGTGGACCCACACTGCTCACCCCTGCACAGTGATATGCTCTGTCCTCCCCATGGCAAAGGGCCTGGGTTTCAGGCCATTTCTACACTTAGGCAGTGCCTGCAGTCCCAGGTGGGGCAGGATTCAGGGAATTTTTCTTTCCCTCAGTCACTCTCCTTGGTCACCTGACTTTTGAGGCACAAGACTCCGGACTGTCCCAGTGCTTCTACTCCCTCCCAGAAGCAGTTTCCAGGGAGTCCCATCTCTGGGCTCCAGGAGCATCCTTGGAGCACCAAGGGGAGCCCTGCACCCGCAGCTGGGGGGCCGCAAACCCCCCGAGCTGTCCTGCAGCCAGGCAATGCCGGCCAGCACAGGGGCTGGCTCCCCCTCCAGCCCACAGCCCTGAGCACAGGCCAGCCAGGAGCACACGGGCGCCACATTTTCCCGAGACACGTGGCAGGAGTGAGGTGTTTCTTCCCCAGGAAGGGGGAACTGCAGCCCGGGCTCTGCTTCGGTCATCACGGGAGAAGGAGCGGGAGCCTGTGCGCAAACCCCTCCTCACTGCGATTACCGGGGTCTAGACAGGAAACTCCGTCTCTCCGGGAGCAGCGCCGAGTGAGGCTGACACACGCTCTGCCTACTCACACCAGAGCCCAAGACACGACAGCACAGCTCTGAAGTCATGCTGGAGGCTGTTCCGGTCCAGCCAGACCTGCCAGGCTGGTGGTATCTGTTCGCTGAACACCACCCTGCATCCCCAACCCCACCTCCAGCTTTCCAGCTCACAGCTTTCATTTGCACTTGCAGCCCAAGTTAACCCTGTGTCCTCTGAGCCCCTGGCTTGGGCCAGCCTGTGGCTGCCGGGCTTCACCTCAGCACCCACCGAGCTGATGCATTTCCCTGGGAAAATGTGTTTGCTGCTCCAGGTGGTCATCCTCTGCAACCTGTGCCATGGTAGGTGGCAATTCCCAGAGCAACGTCAAAACCGCGCTGCTGGTTTTGGTCCCTCGTGAAACCAAAGGTGGCTGCTGCTCTCTGAAGCCTCAGGTTTCGCTTCTACAGCTGTAGCTCCAGTGCTCACCCGTCAGGAGCCCAAGGGGACATGGCAGCAGTCCAAGGGGACATGGCAGCAGTCCAAGGGGACATGGCAGCAATCAGTGGGGACACAGCAGCACACTGGCCCTGCACCGCTGGCTTTGGTGGCTGCATTACTGCGAGCTGCTGACCCAGAGCTCCTACTCACTCACCACACCAGTGCCCTAAACTGCCCCCACCTTCCCCCCGCTCCTGTGGGCCCCTGGACAGGTAAGGTGGGTGCCCAAACCGGCCCCAGATGTGGGGCCTGAGCCACAGAGCTCCAGGGAAGAACAGAGAAAGGAGACTGGCTTTGAGAAGGCATCAGGGGGAAGTTGCCACACGACACTGAGCTCCCAGAAAAGCCCCAGTTTCCGGCTTGTCAGCCGGGCCAGGCTCCCCAGGAGGCTGGGCAGTGACCCTGCTGTGCTGCTGTCCCCCTGCAGTCTCAGCAGGAGTGTGGCAAGGCAGTGACGAGGAAACCCAGAGGGCACGACAGGAAGCAGCTGGTGTGTCAGCCAAGGGCTGCAACTCCAGCAAGGAACCGGTTCCTTCTTCTGCTTCACAACTCCCACAGCTACTTGGTAGAGAATTATTTTACAAAACTCTCTTGTGGGGTGTTACTGAAGCTTATTTCAGAGAAACAGCCTCTGACCAACGCTGCCAGGCCCTGCCAGCCCCCGCTGCTCCCAGGAAAAGGCCAGTGCATTCCCATGACCCAGGCACAGCTCACTTACACAGGGAGGGATGATCCAGGGCTGCAGGGCCCATCACACTGGAGGAGCTTCTCCCCCACAGAGCAAGGAAGAGGAGCTGGAGGCTGCATGGAAGAGGGTGTGTGGGAAGGCAGCAGGATTTGCAGCTTCAGGTTTTCAGGTGGAGAGCACCCTTCACATGCACTCTAGAACTGAGCCAGCTGACCTGCTCCAGCCCCAGACATGCTCTTGCATCCTCACTTCCTCCTGCCACAGGCCACCCACCCGTTCTCATCCACTCTCCCCTCCATGGTGACAGCCCCCTGATGCCCCTTCTGCCCCATACAGAAAGGGCTCTGCCACCTGCACTGGGACACGAGACCAACACACGGCCACTGGCACAGCGCAGCGAGGTCTGGGCCTCCTGCAGAACACTGACAGGGTGCAAACCCACAGAGGATGCCCCCAAAATCCAGTGCAGCCAATGCCTCCCAGCCCGGTCTCCTAATTCCTTTAAGCAAATACCATTCCCAACAACAGTTCCTTCCCCAGGCAGGAAGGGCTGCAACACTTGGGAACAAGACAAACCACAGCCCTGATGATCTGTCTCAAAACTAGCCCCAAAGCAAGGGTTCTCACCTAAATCTGCTTTCTGGAAACAGAATCGCCATGCTAATAGCTGTCTGGTACCAAGATGGAGGGCAAGAAGATCCCTCCTTGGGCAGCAGAGCCAATCCCACCAGGTGGGCCTCCCAGCACATCCTGGGGGGTCAGAAACTGGAATTTGCATCTCTCCTAAGTACAGATGTATCACCAACCTTATCCATATTCTCCCCTGCCAGCTCTCAGGAGCCTTCTCCATCTCCAAGGCTTCCTGCAGCCTTCCTAAAAAGGTGTGTGGGGCAAGGGATGCACTGTGTGTGGTTCAGTACAGCTCCATGGACTGAAACACCATCTCCCACAGGTGGAGGTGCAGCCAAAAGTGGGACTGACCACTCACACAGCTCCATCCAACAGGCAACACACATCCATCTCCCAGGAACCCTTCCCAGGAGGAATGGTGGCTGTCCAGCTGACAGCTCCACAGACAGAGCTGCAGGGCCTGGCAGGGAAGGCACCACCAGCCCCAGCCCTGCCTGCGAGGAGGAGAAGGGAGGGCAGGGCACTGATATGCACGGGGCCTGGTGGGATGCAATGCCACTGCCAACACATTCCCAGGCCCCAAATGCCTTTGGGGCTGCAGGCAATGGTTTTGGGGGTGCAGGGAATGGCTTTGGGGGTTCCATCAGCCCCAGCTGCCTCTGTTTCCTGGTGTAGGAAGTGCAGACTCCTGGCCAGCCCCAGCCAGCGCTGTGCAGGCAGCACCACGAGCCAGCCCTCGCTGTGCACGCTCCTGACCAAGGTGTGCTGGCGTGGCCAGCCTGTGCCCTGGCACGGGTGGCCGCAGCCAAACAACATCACAGGGCTCAGCCCTGGCACCACCCCGTCCCTTGGCTCTCCCCTGCCCTTCACTCCCCATCACAAGCAGTGCCTGCTCCCTGAGCAGCTCCGCGCTGTTTGCTTTTGGCAGCAGCTGTGGAAAGACTAGATTGAATGCAAATACAATTACGGCTCACACCCTGAAGAAGAAAAGGAGCTGTGGTTAACAGAAGTGACCCGTGGCCTTTTGACACGGGAAGTCACCTCCTGCTCCAGCCTCCCACCTCCACTCCCATTGCATCAGGCTGCTGGAGAGGCCGGAGCTCCTCAAGATGACGCACCCGGACCTGGCATTCCTGGCAGATTAAAGAGCCAGCATCCACAGATTCCACAGCAAGAAAAAACTATTAATCAGCTTTTCTTGGATGGGCTTTTGATGATCAAAGCACTGTCTTCCCCCCAGCACTGTGATTCAGACGCCTGTGCCCTCAGGGGGAGCGGGTTGGCCGCCACCAGCCCCGCGTGTGGCAGGGCCTTGGCTGGAGCCCGGGGTTCAGTGGAACAGGACACAGCATTCCCACCACTCCAGGAGCCCAAACTGCCCCGTGCTCCCAGAGGGAACAGACACGGCCGCCCTGCCCATCCATGCTGCCATTCCCTCCCCCTCACAGGTGAGTTTCCTGTGTCAAGTCATGGTTTATCATTCAACATCGACTTTTGCTCTTCAAATTCCACTCCTCTCACGTCACCTCTGCAAATGAAAGAGCTTCAACCTCTGACCTGCAAACACAGATTTGCTTAAGCCCAAACAAAAAATGTTTCCATGGAAATTGAAGGATCTAGTATTGGAACATGCCTATTCATTTCAGCCTGTTCTTTTTTCTCCCTTTTTTGTTTTTCTGTAAACTTGCTTTACACCCAAATTGTGAGGACAAAACAAGCTGGCAGGTCTCTTCTCAGAAAATACCTCCTTTCCCATGGCTCTCAGCATGCTTGGCTACCAGCCACCAGACTCTGGCATCCCACTCTCACACTCAGAAGGCTTCTATTGAGGAACACTGCAGTCTTCAGGCATGATGCAGTGCCTCAAACAGGAGCCCTGAGACAACTCATCCTGTGACGCCTCAGCAAGCCTGTGGCTAGCAAAGAGCTCCTGTATCCCCCAACCTTAACTCAAACCATTTCTGGCATTCCCTGAGGGCTCTGTGGGAAAGTGATCAGCAGATCCTGAGCTAGAGTTGGGAGCACATGGTTGACTGGAGAAGGATCTTGCTTGGGAGGATGGCAAACTGTGCTGCCCATGCACTGGGGGCCAGAGAGCAGCAGCCTGAGCTGCCCTCACTGCTGGGGCCACCACTGCTGTTAGGGGCTGGCAGTGCCCAAACTCCCTGTGGAGAGCAGCACTGCCAGCCCTGGCACACACACCTGGGCAAGGCAAACATTTTGGTCAGACTAAGCTGATGGAAGATGATGTGCTGAGGACACGTGCTCTGTTTAATGGGATTTCACTTGGAACCCCTGAGCAGGAAGCAGGTGGACCTGCTGAACAGCACCCAGCTGCTCCTGCTCCACCAGAAGCCAAAATAGTGGACACCAGCAATGGGGTGGGGTTGGTCTGCAGGCAGCCCTACGCCCTGGTGGGTCCACCCAGCACTGGTCCTCACCCAGCTCAACACTGGCACATGTACACACTGGGAATTACCACTCTACAGCAACCACCAAATATTTAGATACACTCCAAGACTTTCCAAGCAGTTATTGCCTCAGGAAGTTGCCCAGAGTTTGCTCAAGAATGAATGGCCTGGAATAGGAAGGGAGCCCAGCTGGTTTCTGACGACAGCTGCTGACAGAAGCGTGATGCCATATACCTAAAGAGGAGAAGTGATGATTCAGCCCCTGATGTTTTTCCTCATCTCTTCCTTCCACAAAGTAACGGGGACCCAGAGCCACTTCAGCACTACCTGGGTTAGAGTGTAGAAAACATCAAGCACACAATTACATTTGCCAACTCAAGAGAACCCTTAGAAGCAGCTGCCTAAAGAACTGCTGGTGCAAATGCACCATCATCATGTACTGATCCTACCACAGCACAACCAGCCGGGCTTCCCCCATCCTTACTGAAGCACCTCGAGGAAAATACTCTGAAAAAGCTAAGCTGGAAAAGCCCCCGTTAACTTCCATACTTGGTGCCTTCCAGAGGAGAAGGGGCAAGGCAAGGGGCAGAAAGTCAGGCTGCCTGCCAGCCTTTCTGCCTAACCCCAGCCTTGTGGCAGCAGCACTTCACATGGACCCGCTGTCTGAGTCACAGGACAGTGCTCCCAGCAGAGATGGAGACAGTAGCTCTTGGAGAGTGGGAAATGACGGATCATCCCAGTGAACTCCTGCACCCCAGCCTGATGTGAACTACTACAAAAGCAACTCGATGGCAACCTTTCAGTAGGTGGCAGCAGAAATGTATTATCAACCCAAAGGATTCATTTAGGGATACAACTGGCACGATTCCTCAGTTAGAGCAGTTTCCAGGAGTACATTGCTCCAGGTCAGATACTGTGCCCTAACCAGGTTATGACAGCAGAGTCAGGTCAAACAGAGAACCTGGGGAGGGGAAACTCACACAGATCCTGAAAACCCCCACGATCTGTTTTCGGCGGAACTGCCTCTTGCAAAATGTGGTAAGTTCCCCAACCCAGTACCTCAGTTTCTGTGGTCCTGCAGAGCTGGTGTGGCTCATCGGGATTCCTCCTGGCAGTAGGACTTTTGCAAAATCATACCACACCTTTCAGCTCTTGCAGTCCTGGCCAAACAAGGCCAGTTTAAAAGAAAAATAATTTCCATAAATTTCAAAGACAAATCAGCAACAGAAAGATGGTGTCAGCTCCCAACTAGGCAGCATCCCAGCCCACACAGCCCTGAACTCAGAGCAGCCACATGCCCACCACCAAGGCATCAGGGACGGAGCAGGGGGTGACCCAGCTGTGGGGACAGCAGGAAACATGACGTGAGGGGTGTCCTGCATACCTGGGAGCAAGGTGTGGCTTTGTACAGCTGACTCAGGCCTGGCTCAGGGCTCCGACAGGCAGCAGCACGCTTTCCAAATAATCATTTCCTGTTCTCCCCAGGCGAGATGGAGGAGGAGATGGAAGCAAGGTGGAAGTCTATCGGGCACAGATAATCCCCCTCCCCAGAGCTGCTTGGCACAAAGGCCGCCAGGAGCCACTGCAGGGCCTGGTGACTAAGGCAAGGACAGCAGTGCAGTTTGTGACTAATTATTACTCATGCAAGGAGGAATTTGGAAAGGGACCCGCATTCAGCTCAGCTCGTTGCTTTGGATACTTCTACAGCCATAAGCACAAAGGAGAGCTTTGACAATGAATCAGACCCTGCTCTAAAATGACAGACTTATCACCCAACTGGGTGTTAAAATTATTTCAGTGTATCCATAAAGGCAGCTTAATGCTAATCAGAGGAAACAAGCCATGTTTTCAGGCTCAGACAACTAAATGTAGGTTCCTGGATGGACAAAACCATTTAGACACAGCAGCAGAAGTGGGTTTTTATTACTGCATAATGTGTTCCACTTTCCTCTGAGTTATAAAGAAACACGAGTGTACTGGTGAGAGTTGCTTGAAAAGTTTTCTGTTAGGTTTTGGGGTTTTTTTAATCAAGAGTAATCCCCCCCTCAAAAAAACCCTAAAACAAGTTCTGAGATGCCTTTATTTTGAAAAGCTATAACTAGCCTCTAAAGGACTTAAAAGGAAGCAAATAACCCCCATGTGAATTATTCTCTTGCTTTTAAAATCTACAATTATCAAACTAAAAAAGGTACAAACAGTGAAAGCAAAGTCATCAAATTCCAGTTCATCCTTCATAAAGCCTTTGCCCTCTCAGCTGGTTTGTGTGCTTACTTTGCAGTCTGCAGTACAAGGAAGACTAACAAAGAATTACTAATTAAACAACTGCTTGCAAAAATATGAGTTTGAAAACTTGTTACAGAGAGTGATTGCTCCAAATGAGAGATCCAGCCTTGCCACTGCATACCCACACACGTGATGATATAAATACACGTCATTGCACTCAAATCAGCATTACACACAACCATTCTTCATAAAAACATGGTGAGACATTAGTTTTTATATGCCATCCCAGGCCTGAGGTGGCAGATGACCCCTCTAGAGAGCTGGGAATCCCCTTTCCCCTTTGAAATGTGAGAATTTTTTTTCCCTGAGCCTCTAAGATTCCAACACCATGTTTTTGCAACCAGTGACTTGTGCACTATTTAACACATGACAAGCTCCTTACACAATTTTCAAAGCAGAACATACTGTTATTTGATCTTTATCTAACAAATTTAACAAATAACTAAGAGCCAGCTTTTAAACAGGTCCACCTTCTTTCCTGCAGGTACTGAGGAGCACTTGCTGCCTTTAAAATCTGCAAGGTGCTCGCTGCACACAGCCAATTTCCATCTGTCTGTGATGAGAGGTGACAGTCACACAACAGAGAAACACCCATGAAGTTCAGCTGTAGGAATACAATCCTTTTGCCACCCTCATTTTTGACAAACAAGACAAGACCTTGAGGCTCTGAACATTAAAAAGCAAGTGAAGTGAATGATTCCTCACAGCTGTGAAGGCCTGTTCTTCATGTAACCATCAGCAGAGTCAGTTTAGGGAACAGAAAGAAATAGAGCAGCATTAGCTATGCCCCAATTCCTCCAGTATTCACCTTAAATTGTGTGGCCCTAGTCCAGTGTCAGAGGGCCTCTCCACAAAGCAGGATTTTGTGCTGGTAGTGTTAGCTCTGTGTCCATTACACTCTCAACCTCCTCAATGCTTTGTCATTTTCAAGCCTATTTTTCTCATTGCTCAGAGTATCTTTCATTTCAAAACTCAGGAATGAGAACACAGATTCTCCTCCCTGTAAGACAGCCAGACCTACAGGGGAAAAAAACTGAGCTTTGGCTACTCCCTTCTTCAAAACAAGGCTCTCATGGAGGGCAGGCCGCTGGTAACAGCTCTTCCCATGCAGGCTGGGCTCTGCTGCCCCACGGGAGTGCCTGTGGATGCTCCACAGCTGACAGGCAGGCAGCTGGACCACCCATGTCCTCAAAAAGCAAGCTAAGCCTGCAGCTTTGCAGCCTGAAACACGGGAGCGACCCTCAGCGAGGGCACAGTCTCAGACATGACATGACACCAGCCAAGGGAGTCGAGATGAAACACATTTCCCAGGAACGTCACCAAGTCCAGATGTCTGTGCCCAGAAGGACCTGCCCACACACCCACAGCCATGCAAGATGCTGGGCATTGCCTGGCCTGGTCCCCACCAAGGCTCTGTTGAGGCTCTGCAGCTCCTCTTCACACCCTTCTCTCATTTGTAGAGATCCCATAGCTTCCTCCTAAAATGCCCACGCAAGCCCAAACACTAATTCTACATGGTAAACTCACTTCCATACTCCACCTGTCCCCACATGAGGTGTCCTGCCTCCCTCTGAAGCAAGCAGAGGGACTGACCTTACCTGTGCACACTTGGGGAAACAAGGGGTAACTTCAGTGACACCGTGTGTTTAAAATCCTGCCCAGTACGTGCGCACATGCCAGCAACGGAATGAGGGAACAGCACCTTCATCCAAAGTAGAATCTGCTCCAGGCTAATGCACAGAGAGTTATTCTTGAGGCTTCCCCTCTCCAAAGCAAACAGGAGCATTCCTTACTTCCCCCTGTTTAGTTAAAAAGCCCACCACACATTCCTGGGCACTGGCCTACCCCAAGCAAACCATGCGATGAGAACTTCTGCGCTGTAAATCCCTGGAAGAAATTGGTCTGACTTGGGAACAGCCTAACAATTGGTACCTTCTGATGAGCGCTTCGTGGTCTGCAAAGAGCACCACAAATCTCAAGAGACTTGTTTTCACATCGTTAAAGCCACCCACAGAATTGGCCTCCACGCTGAGGGTTTCAGTAAAAAATGAAGGAGAGTCGCCACCAGAGCACGTCAGAGGCCGGGGCCACAGCGAGCAGGTCCACCCCAGCCATACCTGCCTCAGGCTCCAGCGCTTCTCCCCAGCCACACCTCACCTGCCAAAATCTTTGTTCCCACAGGGGAAGAAAACACTGCTGTGGCAACTGTCAGAGCCGACTCATCACGGGGGGACACCACCACTCCGCCTCAGGGCTGCAGCTAAGCCATTTTATAGCTCCCAGAAAAAGAAGATTAGAGAAATGGAAGCTGCAGCGTGAGCAAGACTCTGCTCTGGCAACACTGGGGAAGAAGTCGATGGTCACCTTAAGGCATTTCAGTGCAGTCACTGTGTAACTTCATCAGCTTTGCAAACATCACCTGAGGCTTTAAACATGAGCACAGCAGTGTTTGAGAGCACAGTGTTCCTCCTTCCACCAGGAAGGAGAGCAAAGACATTTTCTGCATGGGATAGGGAAATTGGACATGGTGTTTTAGGGCATGAAGGGTTTCTAAGTTAGAAATCAAGCCTTTAGGTACAGCTTTCTTGATTATATTTTCTACTCCAGGCAGCCAGAGAAGAAACCAACCAACCCTTTATCTCAGCAGCAGTAAACTTTCAGTCTCCCACGGGCATGTGAAAGAATTGCTTGGGAAACAAGCACCCAGCTACACTGTGGTCAGAGTTTAAAACCAAAATCCAATTCACCCAGAAAGCTGCAGGTTGCTTTTGCCCTTTTCCCGAAGGAGCTAAATTCAGTGGCACACAGCAGACGGAGCTGCCCAGCACAGCCTCCCCCTTATTTGTTATTTTTAGCAATTTAGTCTGACAACGCCTGACAACTAAACAAGCTGAATATAGCAGGAGAGAAGGGGACTATCAGATATTATCAGAGAAAGCACACAGTGATAATCACTTTCTCCACCCCTAATGAAGAATCAATTTTCCATGTCTTTATAACATCATAGAGTTTGTTCTTTTTAAAATGCCACATTTAAAAACAGAATCCATCTAGCCCTACAATGGAAACGGATAACATTTCCTGAAACAAAGCATTGTTCCACCCCTCACATATCATGTTTCCTTAAAAACAAGGGAAGAAAAACATTACTTGGTTTTTCTCCTAATACTGCACAAACATTGCTGAGCTAAAAAGAGTCTGTGCTCATCCCTTTAGAATGCTTTCAAAATAGATTTAACACATACCCCTTGTACCGTGAAACACAACAAGAATTTGATAGTATCAGGACTGGAAAAATCCAATGGCTCCTGCTAAGCAGGACGTGTCCCACGCCGCTGTGAGCGAGCTGATGGCACCACTCTCTGCAGGTTTGGGTAACCCCACTGGCACAGCCTGCCAGCAGGCACAGCTATTGTGCCAGCAAGCCTGAGCAGTGTGTTTGGATTCCAAAGGATTAGATACAAGTTGTGAAGTTCAAAATGCCACGCAGGTGCCTGTGCAGTTGACAGGCTGACAACATTGGGTCTGTTCAGCCTGGAGATGAGAAGGTTGTGTGGAAACCTCACAGCACCTTCCAGGACCTGAAGGGGTCTACAGGGAAGCCAGAGAGATACTCTCCATCAGGAACTGGAGTGACTGGACAAGGAACAATGGGTTCAAACTGAAAGAGGGGAAATTTAGATGGGAAATTAGAAAGAAATTCTTTACTAATTGAGGGTGGTGAGGCCCTGGCACAGGTAGCCCAGAGAAGCTGTGGCTGCCCCATTCCTGGAGCAACCTGGTCTGGTGGAAGGTGTCCTGGCCCATGGCAGAGGGGTGGAGTAAGATGATCTTTAAAGTCACCCAAACCTTTCCAACCAAAACCATTCTATGATTCAATATATATATACTTTGATATATCCATGACCACACACAGCTTTAACAAGCAGGGTAATGCCACCTTTGGTTTTCCTCAGATAACCTCTGCAGAATAACTATCTGTCCCCTTATCCACACCCAGACCCCTTGGTGATTTCAGAACACAGTTCCTCTCACCAAGTATAATGCGTGTCCCAGCCAAGCCTTTACTTTCCCAGCCCTTTACAAGGACAGGTCTGGCTGTCCTTGCTGCAAGGAGGCCCAAACCAGCAGTATCCCCCCAGCTTTGTGATGCTGCCTTGAAAAATACAATGAATGCACTGCTTCAACAGTGGAGAAACCCATGAGAGGGAAGCGAGGGCAAGGGCATGACTGAAATCAGGTACTGCAGTGGAGAGTGTCAGAGGGAAAAAAGGGACAAAACTCCTCACAGTTTTCAAAGTTCACTGGCAGCGGTGAATGTCAGCAAAACCAGCTCACACCCCTGAAGCAAGTTAAAAACACATTTTCAGGAGCAGGCAGCTGGAATTCTCCTTGCTATGCAGCTGGCTGGATTTCCAGAAGAGCTCAGCAGTGAATCCAGCCCTCCTCTGCAAACTCCTCTGCAAACAGCACCAAGGTAGAGGGGAGAGCATTTCTCAGATGCAGGCATGTATCAAAAAATACACATTTCACAATCCCTTGGCAATAATGTCATCCTAGCAAAGCACAATTGCCTCAAGCTCAGCTATATGAGCAATGAGATCAGCCACAGTGTAGGGTACTGGGGGATTACTCTGACCAGCCTGATTCAGCTTGTGCAAAGTGAGAAATGTAAGTCATAAGGTAGTTAACAATGTAAAATATAAACCCAAGCCTTACAACCCATCCAGTTTTAATAATGAACGGAGAGATGTTTAACCTTTCTTGGTTTGATTATTTATTTTACAACGATGCAGTGGAAGCACAAGGTCACAAAGTTTCACATTCTTTCCTGCTTTGGTCACAGCTTGTTTTCAGGACAGCAAAATCCCCTGCTCCTGTGATTAAGTGCTCTCTGAGTCGGACTCAGGTATTTCCCCTGAAATCTCAGTTTCCAACAGTTGTCAGCCTAAGTGCTTGTCCTCTTCCATGGGGAATCCCAGGCCGAAGGAAAACCTCTTCACAAAACTGTCACAGCCAGCTTGGAAGGAGATCAGTTAAAAGATGGACTTGAGTGTTTACTTAAAACAAATTTTTGAATGTGTTGGCATTCTGAGCCTTACTATTCATGATTAAAAAGAAAAACCAAAAGGCAACCACCTTTCCACTCCAACCACCTTTTGAGACAGTCAGTATTGCTGGAAACTTCAACTCAACTACCATAACCAGAGATTCAGCAACGAAGCAGAAAAACACATCTGTGAAGCAGCCAGTTCTGAGGCTTTGTATAAGAACAGCAAAGGTTATAATTTGTGGGAAATTCCACCCATTCTGCTGAACTCAGTGATCGGGAAGTTCAGGAGGTAAGATAATTCCCCACCAGGAACAGGAAGAAACCCAGATGGCACAGCTGAAGGGCACAGTAGCCAAGAAGCTGACCACAACCCACTGGAGCTGGCAGCAAGGGACCCCAGGGACAGTTTATAAACAGGCTGCCAGCCACATTCCACCTGGTCCCAAAGCCAGAGGTGCTGCCAGCCACATTCCACCTGCTCCCAAAGGCAGAGGTGCTGCCATGAAGTCCTCCAGCCCCAGTTGCAGGGCTGTCTTTGCACAAAGCCACTGGCATCTGGGATGGCTCCAAAGGAGCAAGGATACAACTGCTTTTACCACATAACCATAAAAATGACCATGCCTTGCCTGCACACCCCCTTGGATACACAGCCTGTCCACAGAGCACTTGTTTGACCTGTGCAGAAAGAGTTCTCCTGGGCAGAAATACAAACCCCCTTAGAGTCTGGCACAGACAACACAACATCTGGGGATAGGATTGCTCCACAGCTCCTCAGGAAGGCTGAGTTTTAAGAAGGGATTAAAAAAGATACAGATTCAACTTCTGCTTTAGCGTAAGCAGGAGACAACGGATATGGAACCACACAGGTCTGAGTGGGTTTGACCACAGACTTCCTATTCCTGCTTGTCCCTTATTAGGTCTCACATCACTTTCTCCCAAACAATAACAAATGGGAAAAGCAGCTGACACAACTTGGTCTTCGCTTTCTCTGTAGTTCTCCAAAGACCAAGAAACAGGGGTTTGTATTAATGACATTTTAGGAGAATTATAAAAAAACACACACTAACAGCCTTGGAAAAAGTACATTTTGCACTTCTTCTCAGAAGAACTGTAAGCTGTATACGCAGCCACAAGAAGATAGTCGAGATTCACTAGATAGCCCGTTTGAACGCTGGAACTTGCGCAGACATTGCTTTTTATTTCCTAGATATCCTTCTCTGCCTTGAATACTCCAACCAGATAAACGCGAGAACACAGAAGTGCTCTGACCACACTGTCAAAACAAAGTCCCATCTCCCCACAGATCCACCCTTCAACATCAGCCCCAAGCAGATGCTTAAGGGCACAGTGTAAGGACAGGGCAGGCCTATACGGTACTTCCTCCTCATACTTTCCCACCCTCCAGACATTTTTAGCTCAGGGACTTCCTGAGCAGGATGCCATTTCTACATATTTGGTAATTCTCAATGGATTTCTCTTCCATGAATTTGTGCAATTGTTCTGAGCCAGTGTAACCTTTAAATACCCACAGCACTGGTGAATATTTTACATCACTTATCTGCTGTAAATAACCACACAAACATCCTTTTGCTTGTTTTAGACCTTGCTCTTATTATCATTTGAATCCCTCGCTGCCAGTTTTTATTCTGGGGCACAGAGCCATCAATCCCTACTGGTTTGTAGATTTAGCAGAAGGAACCAAGTGCCTTGAGTTACTTGTAGGTTACTTGTAGCAGGCTCTCTGTTCATCTAGTTACAATCCTTCAGCATGAAAAGTACAGGATAAAAACAAGAGACATATCAAAGAGCAACTGTTGACCTTTAATGTTTTACTTTCATCACTTGCCAAAAACTTACCTCTAACTCCTTAATTTTCTCTTCAGCTATTCTCTGTTTTTCTAAGAGCTGATTGTGAATCACTCCTTTAGGCTGAAGAATAAACCTACAAGTGAAAAAGAAGAGACAGAAATAAGTTGGGTGTTTTTTACATCAGTGTCCACCAGCTGCACACCAAGCCAAACTAGAGCCACCTCTGCTAAGTGTTTATCCTCACCCCCATGCTTTGCACAGAGACAGGAGAAGTTGCTCTAACAGCTCCCAGAGCCCACCAGGCTGGCCCCAAAGGCTCAGCAGCCTCACCCGTGCTCTGGAGGATGGACATGGGACACACAGAGATCTCCCTTTATCATTCAGTGTCCTTGAATGATCGGGAAGCAGTTCTGGCACACAGCCAGCAAGGGGAGTCTGTCAGCACCTTCCCTTCAAAGGGATTTAAATCAGTTGATGGCACAGAGTCAAGGAAGCCTCTTGACAGGTAAGAGCTGTTTATTAAGGGTTTAGTGCTCACAAGGTAAACAAACCCACACAATAAAACCAAAGCTTTCCACAGGGAAAGGCTGAGGGAGCTGGGGCTGCACAACCTGGAGAAGAATAAGCTCCAGGGAGACCTTACTGCAGCTTTTTGGTGTATAAAAGGGGCTTACATGAAAGACAGAGAGAGGCTTTTTACCAGGCTCTGTCATGCCAGGCAAGGGGCAACAGTTTTAAACTGCAATGGGCCAGGGTTAGGTTGGACACAGAGGAGAAATATTCCAGACTGAGGACGGTGAAGTGCTGGCACAGGCTGTCCAAAGAAGCTGTGGCTGCCCCATCCCTGGAAGTGTCCAAGGTTAGGCTGGACAGGACTTGGAGCAGCCTGGTCTAGTGGAAGGTGTCCCATGGCAGGGGCTGGGACTGGATGGTCTGTGAAGAACCTTTCCAACCCACACCCTTCTGTGATTTGATAAAACAGAGACAGTGCTTCCAGAAGAACCTATGGAACTTCCACAGCTCCCATTTCTCAAGTCTTGCCTTTAACCCAACCCCTCACTGATCTCCAGATTTCTAGGCTTTCACCATCCAAAGGAGTTTTTGTGAGGTGGGAAGTCGCTGCTTTTAACTGAGATTGTGGTCAGTGGTTTCCACTTGTTCTGCTTTCAATTGCCAAAGGGATCTGAAAGGTGCATCCATAACATCTGAGTCCTGCCTGCCAACAAGCAGAAAGGTGCCTGCCTCGCTCAGACAAGCCTCTGAAGGAGCACCAGCATTCCAAGCAGCTCTCCAGCACGTGGCACTGGCAACCCACAGAGAGGTAAAGGACAACTAAGTTCAAACAAATTTTAGGAACCCTCCGTGGTTGCTTTTCATCCTTCCAGACATAAAGAATGTACAAGCTGCAGATTCACCCCCTTCCCTACTTAGAAAGTCCCCCAGGGGATTTAGAAGGAGCCTCCATGGGTCATACCAACGAGGTCAAGGTCTCCTCTAGCACCAACTAGGGTCAATGTCTTCCTGCCAGGTGACAACAGCTCATGCTTCAACAGTTAAAATGAGCAGCTTTAGACAGGGCAGAATCAGAGTGCATTCCCCGTCTGCTACAGAAAAACCTGAAATCAGTTTGCAGAGTCATCTCCCACGACAAATGACATTATTAAAGTGTTTGCTCAGTGCCTGGTAAACACAAACACGGATCTGCCACTTGGCTGGAAAGCCAGTGCCCTCTGCATCAGTAACCCAGCCAAAAGGAAAACTACCTGCCACACGCATTCCTGAAATGCATGGGAGGAAAACTGTGGATAATTATAATAGGTTTCCAATTAAAACTCTCTTTGGGGTTGCTATTAACTGCACACAGAAGCACCTCCTCCTCCTCCCACTTCTTTCCCTGTTCCGCTTCACCTCCTCTTCTCCACAGGAACTTCCGCTACATCTTTTATGCTGCAATTTTCTCAAAGCTCTCTCATTTTTCCCCCAGTCTTGGCTCACGCTTATTGCTGGCATCATCTCTGCTCTCTGTCTGCTCCTGTTCTTACCAACACAGCTCACTCAGACTTATCTTTGTCCCCTCAACCCCCCCTTCCCACTGGGAGGTGTCCCCACCATTCACCTGCACACAGTGGGGATGGTTTGGGGTCCTGGCACACAGCAGACTGCTGAAATAACAACACAGGTGATTTGTGAAAATCAAGTTCAAGACCACCCTTCTAGGAAAGAAGTTATTTCATTGCCGTTAGATACAGAGCCTGGATCTAGCCAGAGAAGAGACACTATTCAGGACCACCAGCAAACACATTATTGTGATGCTCCTACCTCAGCATACACCACCAGAATAAAAAACATCAGCCTTCACACACACCATCTGTAAACTCAATTTTTGGCTTGCTTCTGCAGTAGCTGTCATTAGTGAAAACCAAAGCTGCGAGATGCCTTCTGTACACAATGCCATCAGTCCCTTCCCACGTCACTGCTTCCCTGAGCCTGCCCATGTATGTGAACATTTCCTGAATTATTTCCTTTTTTTGTGGGGGCAGCAAAGAAGAATACAATCCCTTCTCATTTGCTTCTCCAAATTGTACAGGAAGATTGATCATTTTGGTTTCCCTGACGTCCCTGGTCTAAAAAACAAACTTCAACAGCAACACAGCTTGAGCAATTTTCCCCATGCTGCAGCTGGGAAGGTCCCTGCTGGGCAACAGGCACTGGGCGATCCCGACTGGCTCAGAACTGCTACAGGCACCAAAACCTCCAACAAACAACTAGCTGACTTCACTTTTATTCTGCAAATGTCAACAGCAGTCATCAGGGAAAATATCCTCCCTCCCACCCTCCTGCAACGCTCTGGCAGACATGCGACAGCGAATTAAAATTGGATGGCTGAAATTAGCACTGACGAGACTCATGCGGGCAGCTGGGCACAGATACAGCCACCCCGATTTTGCCTGCTATAAAACGGTGAGCTGGAGCCTGTGTCCATTCACACAGTGGCCCAGAAGCAGGTCAGATCAGTCAGTCCCTGACTGGGGCAGCAGCATCCTGCAGGTGGTCACCAGTGCTGCTCAGAGCCACCCAGCTGAGTTCCCTGATGCAAGGCCACGGGGCTCTCGGCCCCAAGTGCACGAGTGCCACCCTGGAAGCTGCCAAAGGCCAGGTCCTTGAAGGCTGAACTGTAAATCCACATCCACAGTTAACTGTTTAAATCGGTGGCTTTGCTTTCAAACATAAGCAGGACTCAAAAAACGCATCAGTCTTTTAGCATCTAGTTTGGGATGCACATGTTGTGGAGATCTCGGCCAAAGTTTTTACCTAAGGAAATAATGTGGTTTATGGCAGCACTTGGAAAAAGCAGAAGTTTGTTATGCTCATTAGGTAAGAAGTGCTGCAGGGCACTTGTAGTAAACCAGAATTTAAATTTAATCTAAATTTCAATTTTCCAATTACCCTAAGTAATACATCAACTTGATGATTTTTAGGTTTTTTTTCCTCATCAAGCTGGAGAAATAAGGCAGTGTCACTCTGCTGCCTGGTTTCAGTTAGATGTGGCTATTTTATGTACAGATTTTCAAGCTCATGAAAGGAGCATGGTACATTCTGATAACTTAATTCTTCCCTGAGTGAGTTTGTGAACAAGCCTTTCAAATATTTGAAGTTAATCCAGAGCCTGGAGGTTCACCACCAGCTGAGAGCTGCCCCATATGAGAGTCACCAAACCGAGGAGCCCCCTTCTGCTCAGTGGTGCAGAGCCCAGCAGGTGACACAGCTAATGCTGACCCAAGAGCTGCTTTCACAGCTCTGCTGGAGTTCATGGGAGGCTTCAAGCCCCCAGAGTTTGTGTGTTGAACTGGGATGGGGTTTAAGCACTGCTAATCCACAGAAGACAAGCAGCAAACCAAGTCTTCTCCCAGAGAGTTGAGTTCGCCCATATCCGCCTGCTCTCAGCGAAGCGTCACAGCAAACACTCACAGACCTGTCAAACATGACACCTACACTATCAAACATGAAACAATGATTCAGAAGCATGTTCAGCACCATAGTGGCAATTATAAAGCTTAGTAACAATCACCTCTTCACACAGGAACTTTTTCACTGCTGTTAAATTAACAGCAGCAATATCTGGGTCAGAATGGACAAGTTCACCCCATCTCACCTGGCTACCCATTTCAAAGAGAATGGCTAGTAAAAACAGAACAGGACTTGCTAATTATTTTTCCAGTGTTCCATAGATTATGGTGAAAACTCCAAACAAACCAAATAAATTAGAAATGAAAGCTGCAGTGGAGGGGGGTCCCTGAGGACAGCAGTGTTCAGCCAAACCTGGGCAGCCAACAAGAACAGCTCCATGGAGCAGAGCCAAGTGGTTGCCAACCGACTGCACCTCCATGCTCGGCCTCCCAGTGACTGCTGGTTCTCAAGTGCAATACAAGAACAAAAATAGAGCACAAGGGAACTGAAAGAGAAACCTCGCTCTAAATATTCCCACTTGTTTCTATTTTCCTCCCTTTGCTAGCTCCACACCAGGAATTTTGTTTCCCTAAGGCAGAGGCAGTGGTTTATATACATTCTCTGAGGCTGCTAGTTTCTTTCTGAAGGGATCTCTTATCCTTTCACAATTCCATTTAATTAATTCACAATTTTCTATTATAATTTTCATTTGATCAGTGTTTATACTGCCCTCCCTGAGGCTCTGGCCCAAGTGGCCCTTGGACTCTGGTCAGGTCAGCAGTGCTGCCCACTCCATCATCTGTCTGCTCCTTTGTGTCACACATACACACCCACAAAGTGATGATTGCCCAGTGTAAGTAATTCCATAACTCAGCCTGTTTGCACCAAAATGTGCTGTTTACTTGACTTTGAGACATAATATTAGATTCTGAAAGATTCAACTCTTAATGAATGAGGTTATGGAGATGTTTGTTCAGCACATGCCACTCTTCATCATGACATACAAGTCATTAAAGTTATTAAAGGTGGGGTCACAGTGATGCTCATAGTTCAGGTTTTCCATGAAGAATCCCTACTTTCAATTACTTGCAACTGCAACAGACTTCAGCCTTTACAGCTGGAGCTTTCAAGGGCAGGCAGCTGTCCTGGGCATGAGCAGCCTCTCCTCTACCCTTAGAGTTAGGAAACGTGGCCCCAGTGTTTTTCTCCTGCCTGCCTTGCCTGTGCAAGAGGCTGTGTTCAATATTCAAACCAAGAGGGAAGGAACCCCACAACAGGCCACAGGACCCCCTCACAAACAGTCTGCAAAGAAACTCTTCCCACTTGGCTCCATGCAGATGCCTGCAAGAATCAGAGCAGCAGGGGAAGCCCCAGCTTTTCCCCTGCCAAGATGGGTACACAGCTCTCTGCCTAATTCCAGACAGAGGCAATTTTACAGGTCCATATGTCCAGTGTTATTTTGCCAAAATAATGATAAATGGCAGATCTGTAACTCCATTCACCTGCCTCCCAGCTCACACAGAGTCACTGTAACTTGAGCTACATGGTTCTCATTCCATTTGGGAAACTCTCTACAAAAACTGAAAACAAACTTTGCGCAAAGCCGTAACATTATTTTAACATGTTTACTGTGTTTCTAAACAACCTAACATGTTGTGGTATATCACAGCAGTGTTTACATGGAATGTCCTGCTCCTTGAAACCAAGTGCTTGCATTAGACCACTCTGTGAGGAAGGTTTGGCTAAGCCCAGTCAAGCCTTTAACTATTTAAAGATGCTTTTTAATTCTGAACTTGCACTGCTGCTCAAGCTTTGAGCAGACTCAGTAGGGGATTACTGCATTTTAAGTACTGTTCAAAGCCAATGGAATAAAGGCTTCCAAGGAGCTCATCCCAAGCAATCTAGCTTGATTGAACCAAAACCAGCTGTGCAGAACTGCCAGCACCCAGTTACTCTTCTACTCTCTTGGGATTTGCTGGTTCTTCCGTAAATGATTCTTTATGCAGTTCATACACAGTTTATACCTCTCCAAATTCCAGTTTTAGTCACCCTAGATGAATTACCCAGTTCCAAACAAGACAAGGAAGCAATATTAAAAAAAAAAAAGAAGAAAAATCATCACTAATTATAGTTTGTGCTGCCATCCTTCACGTCTAAGGGTTTCACATTTTTTCAGCCTGATTTTGGATTTCCCATCAACAGATCATATGCCTTAACCAGAGCTGGCTCAGAACAGATGTAGTTTGAACAGATGAGTTGAAGCTTTTCCTATGTTTGCATTTATTTTGGTGGCCAGTTGTCTCACTGGGTCACATCGATAGAGCTGACCCTCACTATCCCCCCCACCCCGCATACCTTAAGGCAAAACAAGTCCCGCAGCAGGAGGGTTACACACAAACACATTCCAAGGAGCAGCAGTTTATAGTTCACATGACATTTTACTGCTGCCCGGGGAGAGGTGGATGAGCACCAGGAGCTGTTTGGGCAGGAGACATCCCCAGTGGGCAGCAGGACCTGTGCAAAGGCAGCCGACACACCGGAGCACGCTGAGACCGCTGAGACCGGGATTAGCGGCGCTGGACGTCGGCCAGGCCGCGCCTTAAGTAGGCTCCAACAAGGGTAACTTTTACTCAGATGAACGTTTGTAAGCCATAAACCTATTTACTCTAAGGAGCTAAAGGATTTGAACAAAGAATTCCACGCCATTCGCTTCCTCCAACCTTGGCAGGGGCTGGCCCGAGGCGCCCAGCCCCACGGAAGGGTTTGGGCTGCACTTCAGCCCATGTTTACATTGAACTTTCACTTTTTTGGGGGGCATCTCTCAATAGCCGCAGCATATTACATTACCTCAAGCCAAGATAGTAACACAGCTTGCAAGCAGCAGTTTCTGCATTGCCAGACACTTAACTAGATGGTAGATTTATACCATTGTTCATGTTTGGTTCTTTAAAAAAAGACATCAGGAATATACCTCTAAGTGTGTATTAAATATAGCACAATCTAAAATAAGAAAATAGTACCGTGGTCTGCTTTTAATGAGCATCATACATTCTTTTTGAAGGCTCAATTGACATAAATGGAATTCAAAAAAAAAAAAAAAAAAGGCAAGCAAATGCCTCCTCTCCATCACACAGGAATTCATAACATTTGAGATTAAATCCATGTGGGAAAATACTGCAAGAACAACAGCAGTTCATGCAGTTGAAATCCCCACGAGCTGTTCTTCTTCCCTATATTCCTGAATTCCTGATTTAGTGGTTTTGTCTTCTAATTTTGTTTTCATATAATTTGATAGTAGCAATGATGAGCTGTGGCTTATTTAAGCCAAGGGAACTCAGATGACTACAACATGCCAACCACACATGCACCTCAAATAGATTTTTTGCAGTCTGGGTTGTACCAGATTTGAAAGTTGCAAGAAGCAGAAAACAGAAACAATTTTTCCAATAATAGGAAGCCAAGATGCATTTCTAGAATCTGCTCTATTTTTAGGAATTCCTAACAAATTCCTATGGAAGAATGCTCAACAATAAAAAAAAATTTAAATCCACAACACCACATGGAAATGCACCAAGGAAAACAAACAAGCCAACGCTGATGTAAACACCCTGGTAAATAATCATAAAGACATTTCTATTTTATTTTTTTTCTTATTGATAAATATTCTGTGACCAGAAAGGTGAACTTAGCAGTAGCAAATAAAGTGACATGTAAACACTGCTATATTCTTACAGGCAAACTTATGCCCTTCTCAACAGCAACCCCTCCCTAAGAACCTGTACAGGAAAACTGGCAAAATCAGGATCCAGCTTTTTTGAAAAGCAAATCCATCCACAGTTGCACGAGGGGAAAAGAAAAAAAAAAAAAGGAAAAAAAATAAAAAGAAAAAAGAGAAAAAAGCTCTCTGCCTTGCCAGGGAGGAAACCTTTGAAATGCAAAGTGAGGGGGAAGACTCAGCTTGTGGATAAATAGCAGAGTCTTGGCTTCTGCACATCCCAAATCCTGCTACAACAAAGCGTCAAAGCACTACAGAAAACATCCCAGCAGTGGACACTAAGATAACAGAGCCAAAAGAATTCAAGCATAACACTAATAGATAGATATTTCTGGACTCTGGAGTTAAATTAGCTAGCACTAACACAACCACGCTGCTGTGTCCTAATCAGCAAGAACATACTTCTTAGAATCAGCATCTGTGGAACAAAAAAGGCTGGACGATGTTTTTGAAAATAGTTTCTTCTCAGAAAGCCTGATTTTAATTTATTTTTTTTTTTGGTGCTAAATGGGCTGAAACATTCTGTTAATTCAGCAAATAGTTTTGGAGAAAACAAAGTAAGAATTCAAGACAGAAGTTGTCTTGCATTCGGTTTAAGATTTGATGCAGCACTTTGGTTCTTGCATCTCTGAATTGAACTTGTGTAAAATGGAGTTCTCATGCCATGGGATTGGTTTCCTCATATTTAATCCAGTGTTTTAAGGCAGGGGTCATGAATGAAACTCTCCTTCTTCCAGGCTTTGAACAGGTGACAAGGCCAGGATGTTGAGACTTAGATTTCTCATTTGCTTTAAGGCTGTTCCACTATAATTTTTATCTTATGCTGACATTCACACCCCAGCTCAGAGACAGACTGGGCACCTCCATCCGGCAGCTGTGGGCCCTGTACCCTGTCACACCCCGTCCTGCAGGCTGAATGAATATCCACTGACTCCACACCTGCAAGGGCATCTCCAAGCAAGACAGGAATACAGCAGGGACCCTCCCAGTTCTCCTTTGGGCCAGTGATCTGGCCATTCTTCTCTGCTGCAGGAAAGCCACATCCCCTGTGCTAAACCAAACAGCCTGAAAGAAATTCTGAAAGAAGTGCTCCAGCATTCAGTGTTCATCCAGGGACTCTCACTCTTGATTCCAAAGTTTTCTTCAGGAAATGGGGAAAAAGTTTCAAAATACAGTACTTTAAATCCACAAAATATTAAAATAAATGGAAGTTCCCTGCTGTTTCAGAATACCAGAGTGACATTTTAAGTGTCTGGAGAACTTCAGAAATCAGTCAGTCATGTTCCATAACGGTTTTGCAAAGTCATTTGGCACGGCAAGTCACAAAAGCAGGAGCAGTGTAAGCTCCTCAGAACATTTAATAATTGTCTAGCATATATCCAAAGAGAACTCCGAGCCACTGAAGCAAGAGATGGGCTGTATTTGCAAGAGAGCTCAGCTTCCCACTCTCCAGAGGCAGGGACAAAGCCAAGGTGCCTTTGATCCACAGGAGTCCAACCTGCAAATGGTGCCCTGAGAGTGCAGGTTTCCTGAAGGCTCTGGCCTTCCCATGGCAGCACATTGCCTCTGGCTCACAGCACATCAAACTCCCTCTTCTAGCAGCGAGGGCAGCCTGCAGGAGCACTCAGCCTCCCTTCTGACCCTTACTCTTCTCAGTTTAGATTTCACCTCAGGTTTACTCAGGGAGCTCCTTCTTCCGTGTTGTCTAGGTAACAGGTAAGGGAAAAGTTAGGGATAAAGAAGAGAAGGGAATAGACTTGTATGAATGTCATAGTCCTAGTCCCAACAGAAAAATGTTCCTAAAGAGTTAAATGTCCCCAGGCAAGGGAGACAAGCAAGAGGAAAAGCTGCATTGCTAATCTTCTATCAGAACACCCACGCAGTAGGTGGGGGACTATAACCAACAGATTTATTTCCAGTAGGGATAAGTAAAAGACCTATTTTTATTTTAAATTAGTTATTATTTGTATTGTAAGACCCTTGTTTCTGCTGCTTATGCATTTCACAAACACTGACTTATCAAACGTGTTCTCTGCCTAAAGCTGATTCTTCAAAGAAATGCAGCTGTTTCCTAGAATGGGGCAGATAGACATCTTGCACACAAGCCACGGAAATCTTTTCTTCTCTGACGTTTCAGTATTGCTGGAGAAATTATGTAGAGCAGCAGGGCAGAAGAGCTATAACTGGACCAAGATATCCAGGAGATTACAAATAAGCAGCCCTGGGCAGCAGGAATAAGATCAAGAACTAAGCGGGGGCAGGGCAGTGGGAAGGAATGTGTTTGGAAATCAGATGTCAGTCGGAAAAGGAGCCTGTGCCCAAGAGAACAAGCTCCCTTTCTGAGCTGGAACCAAATCCAGGAGTCCAGATTCCCAGTATCTCACTACTGCCAGCAGTCACCACAAAGTCCATGGACCAGCTCTGCTCCTCTCACACTCCTAATTAACCAGGAAGGGGATGACAACCAGCTCCTGCCCCTTACTTCATCACAGAAGACTACTGCATCACCCCTGCCTGCATCATTCTCATTTTTGCTTTCTATGACAACTCTCTAAAAAGATCTTGCAAACTTTTACAGGCCCACTCACACCTAACAACACTGTGAAGATCATTGTTCAGGCTGCAACAAATGTGAGTAGCTCAAAATCAGAAAAAGCTTGAAATAACAACCAACTGTGTGATGGAAAACCTTTTGGCTTATGCCCATATGGCCTTTGGTTCCTCAGGCACCAGCAACCAACAGCTCATTCAACATGCAACAGCAGCTGTGTTCAAGCAGCTGGATGCAAGTTTTGTTTTCTTCACAGCTCAGTGCCTGATTGAACCTCTCCACACGCCAGACTTACTGTGGAAAATAAATCCTCCCTTTTCCAATAGCTACATGGAGGAGCTTTAGGTTTATAAACCACATTTTGGCCAGAAAGCAACATGCTGGTCCCTGGGACTGGTGTCAGCACCTGTCAGCTCCTGGGCAGCCGGGCTCCAGCCCCAGCCCACACTGAGCCTTCCCATGGAGAAGCCACTCGGATTTCACACACCAGCCTATAGTTAGTAACTGAACCATCAAGGTTAAGCCTTGAGTGTCCTTCAGCTCTTTGTGAGATTTTTGACATGTGAGCAGGAAGCACAGGGCAGCTGCTGTGTTCTGTGCTGGCAGAATGGAGCACCTCACACACACAGAGATGGTGCAAATGCAGCTCCTGCAGCTTTACAGTGACGTGAGCCCCCTTTGGGGGTTCAGGAAAGAGCTTACAGTGACTGATTGTGTCTCGTTTTCACATCAAACCACAAATCACAGTAAAAGCAAGAATGCATTTAAATCCAAGGAATCATCAAGATTTAATTCTCGCTCAGGTTTCTCCCACATTTCTGAACTGCATATGGTTCAGCCACCAAAAATCTGAACCACTCTCCAAAAAACAATTAAAAATCCAAAATCATGTTATCACAGCTGTCCCATAAAATACTGTAATGGCACAAAGTCATTTTATAGGGACAGCTGCGATAATACATTATGCTTGCAGAAAATCCTGAGCCAAAGGTTGTGCTACAGTATTTGCTTGATTTTTACTTATATTTTCTCTTTCAAGTGTTCTCCCATTAGCTGTACAAGTAAACTGATGATAAAGCAATATCAAACCAAAACTGACTGTCTATTTTGGCACGGCATGAAAAAACTGCAGCGCTCTCCTCACTGTGCCCCACACCAAGTGCCAGACATTTTTCCTCCGTAAATAAGAACCTTGTCCAGGTTACGGGCTAGAAGAATGCAAAGGGAAAGGTCTGAAATATTCAGACAGAATTCTGAAGCTTAAACTTTCAACATAGTTCTCAAAGCAACACGATGATATCAGTTCACAAATAGCTTAAGCAGAAGCCCAGCACAGTGGTAGCTGTCTCAGGCTACGTAACAGCCCTTTCAAAGGAGGATGAAGTAACAGAACTGAAATGTATCTGGCAGGATGCCACCACTCAGATGAGATCCCAGCCTCACGGGTACGTACAGTGCACAGCAATTCATCAGCTCATACTATGTGGCACTGACATTTCTTCTGTCAAACCAAAAATAGATTTAGCAAAAGTAAATTGAGCCCCACATGGGGAGTCCAGTAAGGCCTCGCCATGTTACACAAACTGCAGTATTTCCCAAAAAAAAAAAGAAAAAAAAACCAAGCTGAGGAACAACAAATGAAACTTTCACATTCATGGGAAGGAGACCCAGGATAGGGGTTCAGAAAATAAAAACACAACTGCTTTCCAAGTAGCACAAAAGGAAGTACCCAACCAGGCAGGCTTCCTCCCAGGATGCAGCACACCACCACAGTTCCTCAAGCCTTCAAATTCCACGAAGACCTGGAGTATCTTGTCCTACAGAAGGGTATGTGCTAGCCCTTTGCATACAGCCCATCCACCCAAGCTGCAGGAAAAACACAGAAACCCTATCAGAGGCCAGATTTTAAGTAGCAGCTTAGATGAGCTAGAGCAGAGGAATAGAAGCACAAAACTTACTTCAACAATTTAGTTATTCAAGCAGAAGAACCCTGATAATCAGAGTTAACAGTGACGCCAATCTCCACCCTTCCTGGATAACTGAAACCCTTCAGAGCTCCAGAATTTCCATGCTGGACTACGCAAATTAAATTAAGACATCACAAATATGCCTTTGGTGGCCAAACTCATGTCCATGCAGGACATCTGCTAGTCCACTTCACAGAACATGCCTTCTATGTCCAGAAGAACCCCAGTGAACACCTCCTTTGTTCTCCAGTGGAACACAAGATGCCAGACTGTCCTTGGATTTTAACTCCTGCTCAAGGGTTGCTTTTTAGCCTGTTTTGCCAAAAGCCCAAATTTCAGCAATAAATTCTCTGCTAGGGGTGGGCAGGGTGGGCTCCAGGAAGTTCCTCATGTCCTTGGTGCAAGCTGTCTGCACTAGGAAGTGACACAAATCACACCAGAGCACCACTGCCAATTGGCAGGGCAGCTTCAGCCCCACGGCCAGGACAAGCAGGGCTCACAGAAACACCCTGTTAAGCTCAGGCAGGGACAAAAAATAAGGAAAGAAAAAGAATGAATGAGCAGCATTCAGAAGAAGAGCACACTCTTAATCTGTGTTTGCACAGCAGCTAATACAACAAAGCCCGTGAAGAGTTCAGTTTTTAAACAATATCACAATGCAAATATTTTCCTGCCGGCGCCTCTGCCAGCCCCGAGGAGCCGGAGCTGCCAGCCCTGCCTCACACCTGTCTGGCCATGGAAAGGTAAGGAAGAGGGGGCTCCCCAGGGACTGGGGCTCCTGCACACACCAAGGGTCAATGGTTTAGCACATCAAAAAGGTGTCTTACTCCTAAGGAGGGGGCAGAAGCAGAAAGCAGGACAGTGCACTTCAGTCTTCATGAAATAACATCTCCTTCCCACATCTGACTCACAGGCAGCATCATTTAACAATAAAGACCAACACTCCCACATTTCTGAAGTACCTTGAGGGACTTCTCCAGTCCAAAAGCACTCTGGACTTTCAAATTTTGAAAAAGCTTTAGAAAAACATGTTGACTCCAGCATTAGCTTTTACTCTTCACCTGTCTGCTCTGTGACAAAACCAAACAGAAAAAAAAGCCTTTTGAGACATCTCATGACTACTCCAAACACAAGTGTTTGCTACATTTACAGCCCCCCTGGGTCAATCCGTCACCTCTTGCAAGAGACCAGAATCTGTCTCTGAATCTGTCTCTTTTTGATGCCCACCAAACCCAACATTTAATGCACCTACTTGGAAAAGTTTATTTAGTGGGAACCCTGCCACCCTGAACAGCTCCATTAGCCTGGGCAGAACTCCCCTGAAAACTCTCAGCAAAATGCAAAGTACACACCATTCCTGGCTCCCCAGTCCTGCCACCTCCCCACAGCTGGTCTGGAGACTGCGTGGGCTGATGGATGAGGGCACTTAAAGCCTGACCTGGCTCCCTGCTCAGTCCTGTGATCACCCACTTTGACAAGAAGAAGGTGGGGTAAACAGGGTGGGGAAGAGGTCGATACAATCACTCCTTTTGGCAGCAGCCAGAGCAGATCCAGTATTTCACAAACCACATCCCGAGTTGGGCAGTCATCACTGTTACCCAACCCACATGAGACAAAATCCTATTTCTCAAATCAGAAATGCAGAAATCTGATGTGATATTTGTCAAGCAAGCACACGTTTCAGATTTCAAACCACTTTATATGGTGAAACCACTCTGTATAAAGACCAGTTCATGGGGTCTTCTATCAGAGGCTGCTGAAATCCCACCAAAGTGCATTGCAGAAATTAATCAGAACACCTCAGCCTGGTTTAAGGTTTTTTTGACAGCCATCCAACACACACAAGCACATCCTTAATGGTGCACTGGGACTATCCATAGGAGCTTTATGTTCACTTCCAAGGGTTTGAAAAAAATCCCAACAATGACAATCGATCCATCCCCTGGCATGACACTGCAAAGGACATTTCTGTAAAACATCCCTGCCAGCAAAGCCCTGAGCACAGCAACTATGCACAGGCTGTTTTCAAGGAGTTTGACATAAACTACATTGGAAATGACTGACGTTGGGCAGATCTGTGAGGGCTTGCTCACAAATGCCATTTGGCAATAGAGTACTGCTCTGAAAGCTGAAATTACAAACTCCCCAGAGCTACCAGAGGACAGCATCAGGGCCAGGACCTGAGCCAGCAAGTAAAACCACACAAAGCCAATATAATTTGTAACAGCCCTTCTTTGAGGCAGCCATACCTAACCCCAAGAGGTAAAGGAGTCACCCTCACTGCATTCACAGGCAGATTGCTGAAACTAAAAACAAAAGACAATGGAAAAAGGAAACAAGTGAATGTGCTGACAAAAAGCTGATGTGTTCTTGGTGAAGGGGAAAGCCTCCTGCCCAGGGCAGCAGCCTGGAGGCTTCATAAGAGACTCGGTTTGGGGGTCTCAGAATCACTGAAGTTGTAAAACACCTCTGAGGTCACTGAGTGCAACCTATGACCCAACACTGCCTTGTCAAATAGATCATGGCATTAAGGGTAATGTCCAGTCCTTCCTTAAACACCTCCAAGGACGGTGACTTCACCCCCTCCCTGGGCAGCCCCTTCCAATGTTTAATCATCCTTTCTGAGAAGAAATTCTTCCCAATGACCTCCCCTGCTGCAGTTCAAGACTATATCCTCTCATCACTTATTATCTGGGAGACGAGCCTGACAACCACTTAGCTCCACTCTCCAGTCACGAAGTTGAAAAAAGCAAGAAGGTTCCCCTCGAGCCTCTTTCTCCAGGATGAGCCTCCACAGTTCCTTCAGCCACTCCTTGTGTTCCAGACCCTTCCCCAGCTGCGTTATCCTCCCCTGGACACACTCTAGCCCCTCTCTGTCCTTGCTGACTTGAGAGGCCCCTCTCCCGGCGCACAGGGCCGGGGTGTCCCTGGCTCCGGCCGATACTCACATCCGCCCCACTCCCTCGTACATGCGGGTCTCGTCCACCAGCATCATCACCTCCGTGTCGGTGAGGTGCGCGTGCTTCTTGGTCTTGGTGAGCTGTTCGATCTGCAGGTCGGCCAGTTTCACCTTCTGCTGCGTGTCCATCACCTTGGCCTGCAGCTCCGTGAAGGCCTGGCCAGGGGAGAGCGCCGGGGTGAGGAGCGGCGGGGGCACAGCCGGCCCCAGGCTGCGGGCACGTGCCGGCGACTCCGGGACACGGAGAGGGACAAGGGGGTGGGAGGGAACACACATTGGGCAGAACACAGAGTGGAAGGGTGGGATACAAGCAGGGAGCAAGCATGAAAGAGGGACACACGGCCGGGGGGGTCTCCTACCTTCTTGAGCTCCAGATCCACGGGCGCCGCCATCTTGTTCGCGCACGGCGCATGCGCGGAGGGGCGGGGACAGTCAGGGCCCCGCCCGCGGGCGGGACGCGCTGTGGGACCGACCCCGGGACCGGCACCCACCGGGCCGGGGGATGCTGTGGGACAAGCACCGGGACCGGCACCCGCCGGGCCGGGGGATGCTGTGGGACCGACACCGGGACCGGCACCGGCCGGGCTGGGGGATGCTGTGGGACCGACACCGGGACCGGCCGGGCTGGGGGATGCTGTGGGCCAAGCACCGGCACCGGCACCCACCGGGCCGGGGGCTGCCGTGAGGGCTCCTCGCGCCAGGCCGCGCCCTGCGGTGCCCTCGCGGGCCCGGCTGCACCGCTGGGGTTGTGGGCCCGAGACCGGCTCATCAGGCCGGCCCCACCTGGGTGTCCCCGGCCCGGCCCAGGCTGACGGCGCTGTGCGGCCTTAGGAAAAGGGCCAGATCCGCCAGAGGGGAAGAACCATCCTTGCTTAGCTGGGAATCATAGAATGTTAAGGAGCTGGAAAGAACCTTAAAGATCATCTCATCCCAAGTCCAATCCCTTGGACATTCCCAGGGATGGGCCAGCAACAGCTTCTCTGGGCAACCTGTTCCCGTCCCTCACCACCCTCACAATAAAGAATTTCTTCCCTATATCTAACCTAAATTTTCCTTATTTTAATTTGTGTCTGTTACTCCTTGTCCTGTCACTACAGTTCCTGGTGCAGAGTCCCTCTCTGGCTTCTTTGGAGCCACTTCAGACACTGATTGGTTGCAATGAGTTCTCCACTCAACCTTTTCTTCACCAGAACAGCCCCAGCTCTCTCAGTCTGTCTCCATAGGGAAGATCCTCCACTCCTCTTTACAATTTTGTGGCTTCCTCTGGCCTTGCTCTGGCAGTTCCATGTTGTTCTTATGTTGGAGGCACCAGAACTGTACATGGTAGAGACAAGAATCACCTTTGACCTGCTGGCCATGCTCCTTTGGCTGCAGCCCAGGATCCTGTTGGTTTCTCTCTGCCTCAAGGCTCTCTAGCAGAGCCACCGACGCCCCCGCTCTCACTTCCCCCAGGGGAAGAGGAAAGAACTGCTTTGGAGGTTATTTTTACTGCGAAGTAAGATACCTTTCCTGACCCACTGTATGAAGTGATCCTTGCTGCAATTACCTCAGCTCCAGGAACCTGCAATCACCTCAAGAACAGCTGGGATTCCTTTCAAGGCAGGTGTGAGTCCACCTCCAGAATTTTTTTTTTTTTGCCAAATCATAGAATGCTACTTGGTCAGAAAGGATCTTTAGGATAATCCAGTCCACCTTTCAGTGGACCAGGTTGCTCAAAGCCACATTCAGTCTGGCCTTGAACATCCTCAGGTATGGGGCAGCCACAGCTTCTCTGAGCAACCCGTGCCAGTGTCTAAATGACAAATGCTGCCTTTAATCCAGGGACCATTCCCATTTGAATGGATCAGTGGCCAGAGTGGCTTTATTCTTTCTGGAGGCAGCTTTGCTTGGTGAGAAGACACACAAACATCACACTTCCCCCAAAGATGAAGAAAATCTCTGGGGGAAAAAAAAATCTCCAAATTCTCCTGTCCCCAGCTCCCCAAGGATGGCACAAGCTGATCCAGCAGGCCTGACCACACACTCGGGATCTCTGCTGCTGTTGGCAGTACCCCACCAGCATGGAATTGGTGCTGAATGCAGCCTTCAGAATTCTGATTCCTTTCCACCTCCATGATTAAATTAACAACCCATGCGTTTGTTACAAAGTGTTATTTATTAGAATATTACATTGCACTTAAAAAATAAGGGAGGTCTGACCCTTATTTTCATGTAGGTCATCTTGACCTACATGAAGGACGCGGGGCCAGACCTACAATAAATATAAATACTATGTACAGTTTATCTAAAATAAATATATAATTTAAAATGAAAAATATCTTGTTAAATAGCTGTTACCCTCCCCCCCCTCCTGCGGTGAAGGAAGCCCCGAGCCCTTTCACAGCTTGTTCCTCGGCACACACTGCCATGGACGGAGAGCCCCCGCGCCTCCGGTCAGCACCGCTCCCGAGCCCGCTCCGTCCCGGAGGTGGCCGCGGAGCTGCCGCCGTGCCGCCCGAGCAGCCCCGCCGGTGCCGTCCTGGTGCTCCAGCGAGCCGCAGCCCCGTGCCGCTGGCGCCGCGGTCCCGCCTCTTCCAGGAGGTAGAAGTGCATTAGTGCCGACTCCTGCAAGAGAGAGGAGGGAGAGCTCGCACCGCGATGCCGGGCTGCTCTGCCACAGAGCACTCCCTGCCTGGGGGGAGAGAGGTGCCGACCCGCCCAGCCCGGAGGGAAAACCCTCCTGCCCACCCAAGCCCCAGCAGCCGCTCGCTGCCCCTCGGGGCAGGACCCGGGAGGATGGGAGCCGAGGTACTCGCCGTGCTTCCCTTCCGGGAACCACAGCACATTTCCCCCTTGACACACCCACCCCAGTAATCCCCAGGGTAAAGGGGACAGTGAGGAAAGCCTTGTGACTCGGAAAGCCAAGTCTCCTTCCTGAAAATTCAGCTCCTATGAACAGCTAAAACTCCCACCCCCAACACTGTGATGAACAAGACAGAAATTCTCTGAAGACATTACTTCATCCTCACAAAGAACCATGACTTTTTTTTTTTCAAGAAGAGAAGTAGCTGTAATAAGTATGACCACATCTAACGTCAGGATTTAGATCAGATCAGAGGAAGTTTGACAGATTTTCAGCACCCAGCCCTGCAGCCACCCCTGGGGCAGAGCACACACCCCAACCCAGCCAGAGGAACATGGCATGGGCTGGTGGCAAGATCCACCCCCCCATGCCAAGCTGATAGGCACTGCTCTGGTGCAAGCAATAAGCAGAGTGGGAATGAAAAGGAAAGCGGTTTTTTACACATGTATATAAATAGAGGCAATATCTAAGGAGGGGAAATGACTCAGAGGGTCAGAGAGAGAGCAAAATGAGCAGGGGAAAAAAAAACTAAACAAAACAGAAGCAGCTTCCCTACTATCAAACATCACCAAAGGCTGGAACACCAGCAGGGACTTGGGGTTAAAAAGAACATAGGAATGATAGGGGTGCCAGGGGACAGCGATTTCAGCAGAAAGGGGAGAAAAGAAGACTGGAGCCCCACAGGGCAGCCCAGACTCTCAGCCAGCTGCCTTCACCTCCTGCCTAGCTCTGGCACAGGATGCACACAGCAGTCCCAGCCAGCACAAACAGCAGAGCCCCGGGATGTCCACCAGCCCCACTGCTGCCCCGTGCCCAGCCAGGGGCTCACCTCGCCAGCACCTGGCATCCTCAGTGATTCACAGTGATGCCCAGCTTGATTTTCTCTTCGTTTTCTACATCGTAGCCACCCCTCTTGTGACACCTGCGAGGCCAAGCAAAGGGATGCTCAGGGCACGGAGAAGCCCCTGCCACCCTCCTCTTGCTCATGATCTTCCCAGGGACGCAGATCTGAGAGCTCAGTCTCATCCCACTCACCTGAGCATCAGCAGGGCTGCGATGATGAGGAGACACAGGGAGGAGAGGACAACAGCGACGACAGCCAGGGCTGTGGTGTGGTCGTACGCGCTGGGCGGGTGCTCCACGGGCAGCAAGAGGCCGTGGCAGCGCTCTCCATGATAGCCTGGCTGGCATCTGGGCAAGAAGGAAACTTGTAAAGATCACTGAGCAGGGACAGGAGGTCTCTATGTCCCTCACACCCCATGGGAAGGCGATGCCTCTGTGCTCAGCCTTAATCAGTACCCTGCCTGTTCCCCTCGGTCCCCACACCCCTGAGCTGGGAGCTCTGATGTCACCATCATCTCTATTGTACTGGTAAATTAAGCTTCTCCTACACCAATGAAGACTCCCAGAAAGGTTGAGGTCTCCCCCAGAAGAAGGCACTGGGGTCTGTGCTCTTCCTAGTCACCCCCAGGCAGACACAGGTTGCCCAGACCACCTCTGGAAGTGGGAAGGGACCAGTGAGGCAGCTGGCCCAGCATTTCCCATGGAGCAGGATGTCCCTGCACACCCTGCCAGCTCAGAGGGGTCCCATCCCTGGAGACTTGGGAGGTTGCTCATGTAACAGAAATAACGCTCCACACGGGCTGGGAGGCTTCCAGTCCTCCCTGACCCACATTGCACTGATGCAATCAGATAAATATATCCCTCTATATCCAGCACCACTGACCCCCCCAGCTCATCTCCAGCCCAGCCCTCCTCCTGGGCTCACAATGCCACATGCCAGCATCACCTCCCAGGCACAGCAGCAAGGCTGGGCACATGGCAAAGGTGCAGGACCCAGTCCAGAAGTATCCTCATCCCACCCTGTGCCCCAGGAAGCAACACTCCAGGAGACCTTGTGACAGAGACACGGCCAACCACCAAGAGCAGCCAAAATTGGGTGACACCAGTCAACACAAGGCCTCTTTATCAGAGGACACTGGGGCAGTTGGCCACTGGTACTAAAAACTCTGATGGTTCTGAGAGATGCCACCCAGGGATGGACCACCATGGTGAAGAGATGCAGCCAGCCCCTAAATCTCTGCTGCTTGCCTGTGTCCCACATTCTCTCCCAGCCCCAGGGATCTGGGCAGGGGACACCTGGCTATCCCAGTCCTAGGCCAGGGTGTTGCAACCCACATTGTACTGGGTCACCAATTCAAACTGACCCTGCAGGGATGTCCCCTCACTGGCAGTCCTGAGTCCCCCATGCAAGGGCCCCACTTCATGACAGCTTCAACAGGGAGAAACTAGGGAGTTAGAGGAGCTCTGTGCAGCTTGATCCCTGCAGATTGCAGATCCTGTGGGCACCATAAGCCAGGGAGCTATTATCTTCCCTGGGCTCAAGGCTGGGTGGCTCAGAGGATTGCTGGTGAAGAACAAAGCCTCTTACATATCTGCCAGCTCAAGTCCTGCCCACGTCAGCGAGGATCAAATATGCTCCCCAGGGTGTTTCCTGCAGCAACAGTGCTGTATCCAGGTGCCCCAGCAGCAGGCAAACACTTTCTCCTCCACCTGCCTCATCTAGTCCCTACTTGCTCTGCGCCCCAGGGAGGTGGGCAAGGAGAGGTTCTGTCTGTCAGCCCTGTCTTTCATCAGGCCAAGGGGCAGCTCAGGCATGGCTTTGGCGGCCTGTCCCCAAAGGTGCCACCTCCACTCTGCTGGTGGCATGGTAGAGGTGCTGCTCCCCCCTGCCCTGATGTGCCCTGACACAGGCAGGAGCCCCAAGCTCTCAGAGTGGGGAATTTACACCGACAGGGTCAGGATGAGGTTTCCCACATCAGACCTGCGGAAGCCCTCAGCTGCCATACCCAGTCCTACACACCATTCTGCAGTCCCCAGAGCTCGGCCAGAGCTCACCGTGCTGGCAGGAAACCCTGGCCCTGAGGCCGTGACAGGTTTTGGGGGAGGGGCTGACACTTCTAAAGGAGTACAAGGAAGAGACCAAGTCAGAGTCGTCCCTGCACGGGTAGGGAACATGCACTAAAAATATCTTTGCTTTTCCTCTGCCCGGCCTGGAGAATTGAAAGAACCATGACTAAGGCTCCCCGGCACAGGCACACGCCAGCAACTCACATGCAGGAGGGAGCTCCCAGCTCTCGGATGTACTTGCACTCGCCGTGAATACAGAAATCCTTGTACTTCCGCAGGCATGGGTCTCTCTTCTTCCCCAGGCCTTTGCCTTTTCTTCTTTTATTGCCGTTCCCTTTTTTTTTGGGAGTAACGAGGCCTTGAGGCTTTGACAGGAAGGCAACTGGAAAACAATTTGGGAAGAACAGCAGTCAGATTAGCTCCACGTGCCAACCAAAGGGAAGGCAAAGCCACATCCCAGGGCAGCCACAACTGCTCAGCCCTGGCTCCCACAGCCCTTTGTGCTGGAAGCTGCCCCCAAGCCCAGGGTGGAGGGGCATTTTTTTTTTTCAGCTCTTCACAAATATCATGGCCTTTCCAATTCATAAGAACAATTCTCAAGGAAAGAAAGGAGTTGGGCAGGGGGAACAGAGCTTCATACATCTCAAATGCTTCTATTATATGCACCAGTTTCCACTGAATACAGAGCATTGCTAATTGCCCCTTTATCTGGCCTTTATTTCCCTGACAAGCACAGGCTTTTCTAAGACCCTATTCATGGCTCTGATGGACTCTCCTTCCCGTGGGCATGAGGATGCCTTACTCACCCCAGAGCAGGATTAAAAGAGCAAGCCTGCCTTAAGTTTGAGTTTTGCAGAGCCAAAGAGATGGTGAGGGCATCGTTCCCATGAATTACAACAGTGTGTTTTAATTGTGGTGCAGTGACCAGCAGCTTTTGGTGTTAGGCCAGCCCCCTGCTGGGTTGGTGGAAACCAGAGCACCAAGCTCACCCAAACCAGAGCACCAAGCTCCTCACCCAAACCAGAGCAACGGTAACGGAATGGTTTTTAAGGTGTGCAGGTCAAAAAAATCAGCTCCCAGCTTGATGTCACATGGTGCTGAGGTGCTGGAGAGCACTCACTGCCCCAAGGGGGATTTTTAACTCCCCCCGAGTTACGGTGCTCAGTAACCCCGGTGAACTAAGCCCAGGGCTGCTCGGGAAGGAGAGCACAGCCGAGGCCAACCTGGCAAGTTGTAACCTGCCCAGCTCCTTCTCAATCACTTCCTGACAGAACCAGCGCCTCTCGTGCTGGCACACACCGCCTGCACACCTAGCAAAGTCATTTCGAAATCCTCCACGCTGCGCCTGGACAACACCGATACTCCAGGAAATTCTGCGGCTTGGAGAAACCCCTGGATGAGGCCGACAGCAGAAGCTGCTCCGTCCCCTGCCCTGAGGCTTATCTCCCAGCCACAGCCAGCCGACACACACTGCTGCGTTTCCCGGGGGCTGAGCCCCCCGGTGCGAGTGGCTCAGCCCGGTTTTGCCAGCTTTTTGTCACAGTCTGCTGGCACGGCCAGAAAGCAAAGCAAAGAAAAACAGGGAAAAAATGGGAGGGTGAGCGGCACGGAGCAGAGCACGCTCCTGCTGCCAGGTACCGCCCTCGGCACGCCGCGTGTGCGAGGCACAGGTACATGTCACCCCTCAGCCCGCGATGGGTCCCCATCCAACCCCCATGAGAGACCCCGGGACACTCTCTGGTGCCAGCCCGGGGCAAAGAGCCCGGCGTGGGTGCTCGGGAGCCCCAGAGAGGGGCAGTGCCCCCACCGCCCCCGTGGCGGGGCCGCCGGCTGACGAGCCCCGCCGCGGAATGAGGAGCAGCCGCGCGTGGGCGGCGGTGACTCACGGCGGTCCCCACGCCACGGCCACCGCCGGGAGGGCAGCGAGGGTCCCCGGACACGGCAACCCCGCCACGAGGAGCTCTGTCCCCTCCCGGCCGAGCAGCTGAGACCCCGGACACCCTGGAAGCCGCCCTGCAGAGGACTTCAGCAACACGGACAGCCCTTGGCAGCAGCGCCACTACTCCGTCCTGGTGCCCTACAGGCTACTCCACTCGGGTCTGCTGCCGCCGGGGCTTCGTACCTGGGGGCTGCTCCCACCCACCACTGCAAGTCCCTCCGAAGCGGAGCCGGAGCTGCTGCCGGGGCACCCGCGGGACTGACCCGAGACCAGCGCGGCACTTTCACGACCTCTCCCGCTCCAGCTGCCCCCAACCCAGCCCGTCCCGCGACCCCGGCCCCACCCTGGGACCCCTTATCCCGTCCGTACCTCTCGGCAGCTCGCTGAAGTCGTCCCCCGAGGCCGCTCCACCGCCTTCCTTCTCCGGGCTGCCGCCGAGCAGCGGGGCCGTGGCTAGGACCGGCACGCCGCCGCCGCCGCCCTTGTGCAGCACCTCGTTGTGCAGCTCGTCCCGGCGCAGCCCGCCCGCCGCCGCCGAGCACACTGAGGAGAGAGCGGCCAGGAGTGAGCGCTGACACTGCCCTGCCCGGGACCCCCCACGAGGGACAGGGGCCAATCTTCCCGCCTGCCCACACCCGGCACCACGACCGCGTTTCCCGCGCCCGGGACCGGCCATTCCCGCCTTGCCCAAGACCATCCCCTCCACATGCTCGGGACACCCAGTCGAGCGCGGCGCTGGGATGCGCTGCCCGCACCCGGGACCCTCCTCACGGGAGTCCGTACCTGCCGCCAGCAGCGCTTGGATCAGCACCGCCCGTCCGTCCATGACCCGCGGGCACACACGTCCAGCCCCTGCCGTGCTCCGCTCGGTCCCGCAGCGATGCCCGTTCTCCGGCGCGGCGGCCCCGCGGCGGGTAGAAAGCTGCGGGCGGCGGGGCGGGGCGGGGAGGGGCTGAGCGACCGCCCCGCCCCCGAGGGCTTCCCCGCCGCCCCCGAGGGCGTCCCGCTGCCCCGGACCGGGACCGGGTCCAGGGGTCCTGGCCTGGGCTCGGTGGGTTCTCCTCGCTCAGGAGGTGGGTCAGGGACCCCCAGAGCCATCGCCGCCCCGGTGCCCCTCCGCGCTGCGGGCTGGGCGGTGAGAGCCCGGCCGGAAAAGGGTCTCTGTAGGGAGCAGAGGGCAGGAGGTGGCCAGGGGAAGGTGCGGCCCCAGCCAGGGGGAGAGGAGGGGGATCCCGATGGTCCCCGTGGCCCCAGGCCCCGGCTGGCAGGTGCCCGAGGGTGCTGGGGGAGCGAGTGCACCTCACAAGAGGAGCATCATGAGAGAGGCAGGACCTCAGGAGTCAGGGCTGCATCCCTTCTGGGCCCTGGGGATGGGATGACCCTCAGAAAGGGGACAGACCACCGCACCAGCGATGGGTCAGGGAGGTGGTGGCAATCTGAGATGGCAGCAGAGACCCTTTCTGTCCCCAAGGCTCTCTTTGTAGCCCAAGTGATTGAGTCACAGCCTCATCTCACAACACCCCCCCAGCCACCCACTGTCCTTGCCTCTGTCCCAGCCTGTTGTGTTTGGGCACAGCCAGAGCTTCCCCATCCCCTTCACCATGCTGGCAACCGTGTGCTGTGTTTGGCCCCATCCTCAGCACAGGTGACAGTGCAAAAAATGTCACTGACGTCAGCATCGGGCGAGTGCAGGGTCCTGCCCCGGCTCTCGTTTGGGCCAGCAGAGGCCCCTGGCTGTTTCCTCGAGGTCCTGAGCCCCCAGACCATGGTTGGTTTGGTCTCAGCGAGGCATAAGCAAATATTCCTGCCATTGTTGTTGTCGTCTCCAAGGAATACCACCGGATCTGGCACCCCCCCGCTCACACCCTCCTTCTTGCTCAGACTTGACTTTTGCAATTGTTTGCTGGATGTTTTTCCTTCCGCCTCCTCCGGCCATCAGGAGCCCAAAGCCTTTGGCAGCGGAGCGAGGTGGTGGCACGGGCGAGGGGCTGTGTCCCTGGCCAGTCCTGCACATGGGATCCTGGGGAGGTCCCCGTGTTGGGATGGAATTTTTTGCCCCTGCCAGTTCCCCACCACGTCCCCAAGGCCGGGCTGGGCGTGTGCGGGCAGTGTGTGCGGGCAGCATTTGCCAGCTGCCCTGGCACCTGGGGAGAGGGAGGTACCAGCTCACGTCAGCCGCCAGGGAGGCTGCTGGCACAGAGAACTGGCAGCAGGCAAGGGTGGGGGGGCTGTGTGCAGGCTGCTGATCCTGCCTGCCCCTGCTTCCTGCCTCTGCCTCCTGCTGCCTCTTCCCCTCTGCCTCTCACAGCCTCCCTTGACCCCTGCCCACCTCCTGCAGCCCCCCACAGCCTGCCTGCCTGCGCCTGCGGCCAGTCATGCCCCATCTCATGGTGCAGCCCCCACAGGAGGGGGAGGTGAACCCCGGGAAGGTTTGGGTGCCTCAGGGCATCCCTGATGCTCCTTATTGATGGGTCCTTCTGCCGGGGGTCTCCCCACGGTCCCCACCCCAGCTAAGAGCACCCCTCTGCATTCCGTAGTACCCGCTGGGTACCAAACAGCCTGGACACCCTGGGCCAGACCCTTGGCCTCAGTTCCTGCGAGGCAGTGACAGGACCTCAGGAACCCACACTCCCACCCGCACTTCCCCCAAACGTGATTCTGCCGTGGTGGTGCCTGGCCCCGCTCCAGCTGCTCCTGGGGCTGGATCCTGTCGGGTCCAGCGGGCTCTGGTACAGGCAGCCCGTGCCGGAGTCGTGGTGTTTGTGTCTCACCGCCGTGTTTGCAGTGCACACAGCCCGCGGTTTGTTTGCGGGGGCCCGAGGGGCCAAGTGCGGTGGCGGTGGGCAAGGCACGGGCACAGCGAGCGCCGTGGCTGCTCTCTGCTGGCAGCGCTGTGCAGGCCCTGCCGTGTCCCTGTCCCCGCTGGGTGCTGCGGCTGCCCCCACGTCCTTCCCCCTCCATCCGAGCACCGGCTGCAGCTCACACAGGAGCCCTCTGAACACCGGGACAGCCATGAAGCCCTCCCAGCCCTTGCCGTCAGCCTTGCCACTGTCATCCCCTCATTTCCCCACTCTGGATTTGCTCAGCGATGCCACATCCTTCCCCACAGCATGTCCCCATATCCGTTTTCCCAGAAGGAGCTGCCATGAGCTGTGTCAGCCTTCCTGCCATGGGCACAGAACCCTCACACAGGCACTGAGGCTGCCACCAGCTTTCCAGGCCCTGCCACCCCCTCACCAAGGCCTTGCAGGGTGCAGACACGGCTGGGGACACACTGATCCCCATGAACATCCCTGCCCACACAGGTCACCTGCAGGAGGTAGATGGGTCCCCTGCTCCCTGGCCCAGGTGGGCAGCTGGACGTGGCAGGACACAACCATGCTGGGACCTGTGGGGCTGACCCTGCTGGTTTGAGATGGTTGTTTTGGGCTTGGCTCCTATGTATTGGTTTGTGGCCAGTTTAAACCAGTTCACAGCTGTTATAAGGTGTGGGATGAGCGGGATTCTGTGAGTTCTGGAAGGAACCTCATGCCTGTGGCTGCGGGTGCCCATGGCCATGCGATCCCACGTGGCCGGGGCGGGTGGCACGGCTCTCCGGGCAGCAGACAACTGCTCACAGCCCAGACTAGAGTGCAGCAACCCTGGAGCTCCCTCACAGGCGTTCGGCTGCAGCATCTTCCCCTCCGGCACGGCCGCAGCAGCCCGGCGGGCGGGTGCTGCCCTGCAGCGGGAGGAGAGGGGGGACGTCACCTGCCCGCTGCTCTTCATCCAGCTCAACCAGCTCCTCAGCACGCCGGCGGGGCTGGAGTGGAGGGAGATGGCCAGGTAGGCACACCTGCGAGAGCCAGGCTGCTGGGCCACGCTTTGGGAGCCCAGGGCATGTCCCGAGGCTGGCGGTGCCTCAGATCCAAGGCAGGGCTCTGCCCCGCCAGTGCCCACGCTGAGCTGACTTAATTTCATGGGAGAGGGCAGGATGTCGGGCATGCCAGGCACGGCGCCCTTCCTCCTGCTCCTCTCTGTTGCTTCTCCAAGGCTCCAGCAGCGCCGGGGCTGGGATGTCCCCTTGCCCCATAGCACCCCTCCACCGCTCGGTAGGGACATGGGGACATGGGCCACAGGGGTCTGGGGACAGCAATGGGTCTTTCCCCGGGGTCGGAGTGTCTGTGGTGACCGAAGCCGCCGGGCTGTGGCTCTCCCTGGCAGGCAGCCCCGCTGTCCCCGCCCGGCTGCCCCTCGGCAGTGCCGGGGCACGCTCTGCCCGTGCAGCACGACGAGCGCCCCGCCGCTGCGCGCCCACCCACGGGGACAAAGGGAAGCTCTGTCTGTGCCCGGCGTTAAAATATTTGGCATGGCCCGAGCGTGGAAACAGCTCAAGACACTTCTGTTCTGACTCCAGCAAGCGCCGTTAATGGCAGGGCCACCCCCAGCCCCAGCACAGCTGGGGGGATGGATGGGCTGGGAGCAGCCCTGCAGAAAATGACTGGGGGGTGCTGGTGGGTGACAGATGGGACACGAGCCAGCACTGTGTGCCCACAGCCCAGAAAGCCGGGTGTGTCCTGGGCTGCACCAGGGGTGGCAGGATGAGGAGGGGGTGCTCCCTCTGTCCTGCTTTGTGTGACACCGCCCTGGGGCACATCCAGCTCCTGTTGAAGCACATCCAAAGGAAACCATGGAAAGGTTAAAGAAATTAAAGAAATTAAAAGGCTGGAACAGCTCTGTTGGGACAGCTCTGCTATGGAGACAGGATGAGAGAGATGGGGTGTTGTTTAGTGTGGAGAAGACAAGGCTCAGGGGAGACATTAGAGCCTCTTCCAGTGCCTAAAGGGGTACCAAGAGAGATGGAGAGGGACTTTGGACAAGAGACTGGAGTAGACTGGAGTGACAGCAGAAACAGGAATGGGCCTCCACTGCCAGAGATCAGTATTCAATGGGATATTGGGAAGAAATTGTTCCCTGTGAGGGTGGTGAGGCACAGGTTGCCCAGAGAAGCTGTGGCTGCCCCATCCCTGAAAGTGTCCAAGGCCAGGTTGGACAGGGCTTGGAGCAACCTGGGATAATGGAAGGTGCCCCTGCCCATGGTGGAAGGGTTGGAATGAGATGATGTTTAAGGTCCTTTCAAACTTGAACCATCCTGTCACCTCATTATGGTTGGAATTACCCTGACCAGATCTTAGAGAGGTGTGGGTCTGCAGGAATGGGGGCATGACCACTTTGTCTGCCCAGCTGCCCCTATACCATGAACCAACTGCAAATCCCTCTGAGCCACCCAAACCCCTCCCTGCCTGTGCCAGCCCCAGGCTAAGCTCAAAGAAGGACCCCGGCTCCAGCTCCCACTGCCTGGCATGGGGCACAGGGCCTACCCTGCCCCTGACCCCACACATCCCCCTGGGCAGGTGGATAAAGTTCGAGGAGAAGGTGGAGGATGGCGGAGAGCGCTGGAGTGCACCCCATGTCCCAGCTCTGCCCCTGCACAGCCTGTTCCAGCTGAGGACATGCCTGCAGAACGGGATGATGCTCCTGGATCTGGATGCCACCAGTTTCAAGGAAATAATCGGTACATGGGTAATGCAAAGGTTGTCACCTGGGATGGGCTGGCCGGCAGAGAGGGACAGGCCACCAGGAGGTGCCTATAGAACAGCACTGAGGAATGGCAGTTGGGTACCTAGGGGGGCTGTCTGCTACTCCAGCCAAGGGGGTTCTTCCCTGGGCAGCTCGCCAGTGGGCAGTGAGCCAGGGGGACTCAGAGCTGTCCCTGTCCCTGATGCAGACAAAGTGCTTTCCGGGCAGCCCGAGGAAGGAGAGCTGCAGCCTGCACTGAGGGAGCGCCTGGCAGCCCTCCTGCTCCTCCAGCCACAGCACCAGCCTACAAAATCCCTGCTGCAGCTCCTTGCTGAGCTTGGCCTCTCTCCCTGCCAAGGTAGGAAACCTGGCTGACCCACCAGGCATCCTCCTGCTGCCTCCAGCCCGGGGCAGCACCCACAATGGCTTGCCCATGGATTTTGCTGCTTCCTCTCTTTCTTTGCAGGGAAAGCCAGAGGCAGGTCTGAGCCCAGGACCCAGCTCTCCAAAACACCTCTCAAGGAGCAGGTATGGCAGCGTGGAGCTGGGCTGGGAGCAGCTGCTGCATCCTGAATGCCCAGCCACGGCATCCTGAGTACTGATCTGCTGCATCCCTTTCCTTTCAGCTGAGAAACAGATTTAAGAAGAAGGTCCCGCCGGGAGCTGAGGCAGCCCATGTTGCTGTCGGGGAAGTTGAATTCCTGGAAAAGCCCTTTGCAGCCTTCATTCGCCTCAGGCGTGGGGTGTCCCTTGGCTCACTGGCTGAGGTTTCTCTTCCAAGCAGGTAACAGAGCAAGGCCGATGGCCCTGTGCCCTCCCCTGCCCTGATCTTCCCATTTCCTCCCACACCAGTCAAGGCTTTGCTTGTCCAAAGGCAAGGGAATGCCACATGCAGTCCCAGAATCCTGTCTCGCTGCTTCCCCTCCTGCTTTTCCCAGCTTCTTAGGAGCGCTCCAGAATGGGCTGAGTGTGGCTGAGTCCATCTGTTGGGCAGCCTGGAAGGGACATCCCCGTGGTCATTCCCAGTGGGCTCTGCATTCCCTGTCCTTAGTTGGTTCCGGATGCTCTCCACTTACTGCCGGGAGCGTGGGGCCTGCCGACGGGGGCAGGATGCAGGTTTTTAGGAAACGCTTGCCCTCCCGCTGTTCTCCTGAGTGGTGAGACGGGGTGGGGGGAGAGAAGCAGGGCAGGAGGTCCCCGCGGTTTCCCCGTGGCTGAGGAATGCATCCTCTAAGGCCGTGAGGGGAAACCGGCAGTGTGCCTTCAGCTGAGGACTTCCTTAGGAAGAGCAGGGAGGAAGCAGGCGGGGATCAGGAGGGACATTGCCACCTCCTGGTCACTCTGCCCAGAGCACCCGTCCCCAGGAGCTGGGAGGAGCAGGACAGGCATCCACCCACCTGCAGCTCTCTCCTCCGCGGGAGTTGGGCGGCAAGTCCCCGTGAACGCCCCTGAGTCTCGAGGGTTTCATGACAACCCCTTGCCCTGTATTTTCCTCCCCCAAACTGGAGGGCAGGGAGACCTTGTCCTACCCATCCCGTTGCCCAGGTTGCCATCCCCTTTGGGGGCCGTGCCAGGCTGTTCCACAGGTGCAGCCACTGCCTCAGGGTCGTGTCTCATCCAGATCCATCTCTAGGGTAGTAACGTGTTCCCATCGCCTCGGTGCAGATACTGGGTGAAAGCAATCCCAAGTGGCAACTGTCACCTCTGGTCCCTTTGGAGCAGGCTCTGGAGGCCTCCAGCACCCGGGGGGTTCTGTCAAGTCCCACTTGTACAGCCAGAGGAGTTTCCCTGCCCCCTCTCTGGGGGTTTGCTCAGGATATGGTCACTGGAACTGCTTGACAATCTCAGGCTTTCAGGACTGTAACCATTCCTGCCAGCTTTGGAAAGCTGTGGAGAACTCCGTGGAACGTTTGTGTGCATTGCCCCTCTGGAGATTTTGCACCATCCTCTCAAGTGTGGGATTTTTTACCATATTTTATCAAGGGCTCTGAGTTCTCTTTCCAGTTTCCTCCCATGTCCCCAGAGTCCTGTCAAACCTGCTGCCCATGCTGCTGGCAAGCTCTCCTTCCCTAACCCACCAGCATCCTGCCTGCGAGCCACATTCCCAGGAAAATGATGCCACAGACGCCTCCAGCTGAGGATTTCTCCTCCTCTGTCCCAAAGACCTGTTCCCCCACACCTCCCAGTCTAAATTTCTGCAGATCCTTGTGATCCAACTAGGGTCCTGGTGTCCCCCGGTCTCTGTGAGGTTGCCATGCAGTGGCAGCAGACAATGCAGACATGAGTCTTCTGCCCCCAACCCCACTTTTAGGGTGGCAGAAGCCCCCCAGGCCTGCCCAGCCACCATTCCCAGCATCCTCACATCCCCACGGTCTCCCCCGAGAGAAACATTCCCTGGGAGGGAGAGGGCTGCTCTGGAGATGTGTTGTCTTGCCACAGGTTCCTCTTCATCCTGCTGGGCCCCCCGAAAGTGAGAGCCTACCACGAGGTTGGCAGGGCCATGGCCACACTGCTGACAGATGAGGTGAGCCTGGGCAGCACCCAAGGATGGGATGGGCCTGGAATGGGATCACCAGGACTCCTCCCCTCTGCAGGCTGCAGTGGAGGGCAGAGGGTGGGGCGAGCTGGTGGCCTCCCTTACCTGGGATAAAGAACCAAAAGCTCGGGTGGGTTTGCAGGATGTAGGGCTCCTGCTGCCCTGAAGCAGGTGGGTTTGTTTCCTGGTGATGGCTGCAGGCTGGGAGGAAAGTCTCAAGTGGATGAATGCAGAGATATGGTGGCTGAACCACAGCATCTCCCCACAGCTCTTCCAAAGGGTTGCCCGGCAGGCTGAGCACCGAGAGGACCTCATCACAGGGATAGAGGCGTTCCTGGATGAGCTGATTGTGCTTCCTCCTGGGAAATGGGACCCCGGCACCCGAATTCCTCCACCAAGCCATCTGCCATCTCCACGCAGGAGGTGGGCTGGAGGGAGAGCACCCCAACCCCTGCCAGTCCCTCTGCAGGCTCCTGCAGGGATACCTCTGTCTGTGCCTCTGGAACTTCCATCTTCATCTGGGATGAGCTTGCCCAGGAGCCAGGGGGTCTTCCCAGCCAAGCCCCTCCACAGGTCTCTGCTTTGGTCCCTCCTGCTGTTAGTCCTGCTGTCCCACTTGGCAGTGGATGGCAAATCCCCTCCAAAGGGAGCTGATGGGAACACTGGGATTCAGGACTCAGATGTGAAATTCAACCTCTGAGCAGGATACCTTAGGCTCTGCCCAACTCTTCCATAAAACCAGTCCTGCAAGGGCTGGCTCCAGAGCTTGTCAGAGGAAATCATGGTTGAGTTGGAAGGAACTTTCAAAGATCATCATCTGCCATGTCTCCTCCTCTTCCTGATCTTTCTCCTCTCCATTATCAGGGGATACACAATCCCTGTTTGCACCCCTGTCCTCTCTCCATTCTCCCTTTCCTCTCCCAGTGTCCCCTAAATGCAGCTGGGTCCTGAGGGCCCCAACTCAAAGCGTGTTGTCTCAGGCTCTGCTCTGCCACAGGACTGCCATGGACCCACTGGACCAGCAGCCCCATGGTAATGGGGACATGACAGCAGCTGGGGATAGAGCCAGCCCAGGGCACCCACCCTCTGGGGAGGAGCTGGAGAGGACAGGCAGGTCAGTGTCTGGAAAGGCAGTGGGAGGTGCAGCAGGGAGCTGGATTTGGGGCAGCTCACTGCTTCTCACGGGGCCACCATGTCCAAGCCCCGCTGAGCTGCTGTAGCCAGGGGAAGGGACAATCCCTCACTGTGCAGCTCTCTGTGGGGTCTGCTCTGAGACCTCCCTCCTCCCCCCCAGGCTTTTTGGGGGGCTGCTGCGAGACATCCGGAGGAAGGCCCCATGGTATGGCAGTGACTTCTCTGATGCCCTGCATCCTCAGTGCCTCTCAGCAGTGCTCTACATCTACCTGGCAACGGTCACCAACGCCATCACCTTCGGGGGCATGCTGGGGGATGCAACGGCCAACATGCAGGTCAGTGTGGCCGTTGGGCACCCACCCTACTCTGCATGGCAACCCTACTCAGCCCAGCCCAGAGGGCCCCATGGTGCTCACCTCCTACCAGCACCCCCAGGACATCCTGAGCATTGCCTGAATTCTGCCTCCTTCCCCCGTCGTCCCCAGCACTGACCCTGTATTCTTCTGTGCTGCTGGGGGGACAGGCCTACAGCCATCCTCCCTGCCGCCTGCACCCCTTCCCTGCATTTCAGGGGGTGCTGGAGAGCTTCCTGGGCACAGCCTTTGCTGGCTTCATCTTCTGCCTCTTTTCGGGGCAACCCCTGACCATCCTGAGCAGCACCGGCCCCGTGCTTGTCTTTGAGCGCCTCCTCTTCTCCTTCAGCCAGTGAGTTCCTGTCAGGGACGGATCCTCAGCCCACTGTCCCCTGGGTGGGGCATGGGCCACCAGCACTCCCGGCAGGTGTCACTGGCGAGGCTTTGAGTCCCCCTTTCCCCCAGGGATCACAGCCTGGACTACCTGGAGTTGCGCCTCTGGATTGGGCTCTGGGTGGCGTTTTTTGGCGTGGTGCTGGTGGCCACTGAGGCCAGTCACCTGGTGCAGTACTTCACCCGCTTCACCGAGGAAGGCTTCTGCGCCCTCATCAGCCTGATATTCATCTATGACTCCCTGAAGAAGATGCTGAGCCTGGCAGATGCCTTCCCCATCAACTGGCACTACCGGCTGGACAACGTCACCTCCTACAGCTGCACCTGCAACTTGTCCAGCCCTGGTGAGCCCAAGCAGCCGTGGGCGGGTGGGGAGCAGGAAGCTGCTGCCCCAGGATCCCACTGGGAATGTGTTTCCTGGCTGGATGGGGGAAGGCACTGGAGGAGGAGGCTGTTTAATCTCATCCTCACCTGGCTGTCCACATTGCAGTATCCTCCTCTTCCCTCCATACAGTCTGTCCATCTATTCCTGCCCCCTGGAACTGCCCAGGAACCATGCAGGGCAGTACAGGGAGCAAGGAGAGCCCTGGCCCACCTCCTGTGCCTCCAGGATGGAGGATGTCAGGGGCTGGAAAGGGGCACCTGGATGGGTTTGCTCTGTTATTTCTAGCCCAGTCTGTAAATCAGGGGCTGTTTTCTGGGCCTTGAAGACATGACCCTGGAAATGGGACCCACACCATGTGCCAAAAAACATCAGTGCTGGCCAGCCTGGGATCAATGCCTCTGAGTGTCTGGTGCTTTAGCCAAGCCCTTCACAGGGAACATCCCTTCCTTGGTGCTCCCTGGGCATCAGCCAGAGGCGAGGCCTCAGAGGTCCCATGGGCCCCATCCAGCACCCTGAGCCCTCAGGAAGAGCTTGAGGACCCAGCCTGATAGCAGCACCATCCCAGTCATCCTGATGAAACCAGCACCAATCTGTCCCCTGTCACTTTGCAGGTCACAGCTCTGCAGGGAATGACACGTCGCTGTCCTCACCCCTGGCCACCCAGCAGGTACAGCCCCTGCTCCCAGGCAGGCAGGTGAGGTGCTGGGGTGGGCTCAAGGTGTCCATGTGTGACCCCTCCTCACTGCCCACCTTGTCCCTGCAGCCTCCTGCCGCCCCCGCAGGGCTGAGCAGGACCCAGTGCTTGGATCGAGGCGGGCATCTCCTGGGGACCAGCTGCCAGTATGTGCCCGATGTCACCCTCATCTCCTTCCTGCTCTTCGGGGGCACCTCCCTCTGCTGCATCGCGCTCAGGCGCTTCAGGAGCAGCCGCTACTTCCCTGTGGCGGTGAGCGTCTTTCAGCCACCCCAGTGACATGGCCACCTATCCCACTGCTGTGGGCATGGCTCTGGGTGCTGCACCCCAGGGTGCTCCCAGAGCAGTGCCCACCCGTGCCAGCCTGGGACAAGCCCTCTCCCTCTGCAGGTGCGGAAGCTGGTGAGCGACTTTGCCGTCATCCTGGCCATCCTCGCCTCCTGCGCTGTCGATGCTGTCCTGGGCCTGGAGACCCCCAAGCTCCTTGTCCCCAGCGAGCTGAAGGTGCCAGCAGGGTGGGCCCAGCACTGACAGGGTGTGGGTCTGTGCCCACCCCAGTAGCCATCCCCCTGTGCTGTCACTGTAATCCTCATCGCTGCCTCCAGCCCGACAGGGGTGCATGCTGCGCCCCAGTAAATGAGAAAGGGTTGAGCACAGCTGATCCCATGCCCAGTAAATAACCTGGCTCAGTCCTAGACTATACAGATCACATTGGAGCAAGAGCCACAAGCTCAGCTCTGGGCTTAGAATTCTCGCCCTGGGTGTGGAGCAGGGCTGGCAGTGTCCCAGAGTAGCCAGTGCTCACCACCACCTCCTCAGGCTCACCATCCTCGCTGCCCAGTGCCACCTCTTCCACCTGCTGTCACAGGCACATGCCCAGCTCCTGGCTTGTGGTGTCCAAGAACAACCTGTTCTGCCACAGCCAGGGTGTCCTTGTGTGGGGCTGGTGGGTCACTCTGCCCAGCAGCATCCCCAGGATGAGTGAGGATGCTCTCCCACTCCCAAGGTGGGGCATCCCTGGGTGCCTGTAGGGCTCCAGCCTGTGCACCTGGGGCTGGTCCCATCACCTGGCTGTGCCACACACCCCACAGGTGGGTGGCAGCTGCCATGACCCTTCTGTTTTCCACAGCCCACAAACCCAGCACGGGGCTGGATCGTTTTCCCCGTTGGAGCCAACCCGTGGTGGGTGTGCCTGGTGTCCGCGGTGCCTGCTGTCCTTGTCACCATCCTCATTTTCATGGACCAGCAGATCACAGCTGTCATTCTAAACCGCAAGGAGTACAAGCTGCAGGTGAGCAGGGGACAGGGAACAGGCAGCACCAGCCAGTGGGGAGGATCCAGGTCCTGGCTGGGCCCCAAGGAAGCAGCCAGAGGAGAGCAGAACCTCAAACTGGCCAGGAAAGTGGGAACATGCCCCCAACCCTGGTGCCTTTTCCCCCTTTTCCCCTGCAGAAAGGAGCAGGCTTCCACCTGGACCTCCTCTGTGTCTCCCTCCTGATGGCCGTCACTTCTATCCTCGGCCTCCCCTGGTATGTCTCAGCCACTGTCATCTCCCTGGCACACATGGAGAGCCTGAGGAGGGAGAGTGCAACCTCAGCCCCCGGCGAGCAGCCCAAGTTCCTGGGCATCAGGTAAACAACAAGCCTGGGCCCTGCCTTGGGGAGCCCCTTGCCCATGGCTGTGGATTCAGGGGACAGGGACATGCCCACGCTGTCCATCTGACCTGGCTTTGGGAATCTCCCCACAGCTGACCCCCTTCCCTGTGGCCATCAAAACTGCAAAGACGCTGGGGGCCAGGAGGGCAGGGAGGGGAGTGGGTTGCCAAGGGACTCTGTGACACCTGTGCTGCCACCCACAGGGAGCAGAGGCTGACAGGCCTGGCTGTCTTCATCCTGATGGCAGCCTCCGTCTTCATGGCCCCTGTGCTCGAGGTAGGAAGCCTGGCTGGGGTGGCCTCTTTCCCTAGGCAGGGGGTGGCCATATCCTGCAAGGCTGGAGGTTCCTCACCCTGACCCATCGAGGCAGCACAGGCAGGGGGGAGCTGAGCACTGTGTGGGTATAAACACCAAGAGTTTGTCTCCAGCACCACGGGAGGGCTGGCACACAAGGCACTGCAGCCCATGTCACCTGTCCATCTTCCCCACATCTGTCAGGGTCTTTGTGCTCCCCAAACACTCCCCACCACTACCTCTCCACACTGCCACGTGGATGACCTGGCTTTCACCTGCTTTCATCTGCTGCCGCTGCCATGCTAGGAAAAAGTCCTCCAGCGGCCCTGGATTAACTGTGGGCAGACAGGAAGTCTCTTTTCCTCAACCACTTTCCTCACCTCTGAGCCTAGTCTCATACAGCCTTTGATATGGGGCCCTCTCAGTATCCTCACCTCCAAACTGGATTTGATGGAAGAACTGTTAGATTGATTGGGAATTGGTTGGATGGTCAGTAGCCCGTAGCCCAGTGTCCAAATGGAAACTAGTAACAAGTGGTGTCTTCCAAGTGCTCCCACTGGACAAATACTATTTAATATCTTCATCAAAGACATAGCAGGATGGAGCACACTTGCAGATGGCACCAAGGTGAGATGCAGTGACACCCCTGGGGGATGAGCTGCCATCCAAAGGGACCACGGAGGAGGCCATGGGCTCATGTGAACCTCAAGTGGTTCAATAAGGCCAGGCTGGGCTGTTGGGAGTAGAGGAGGCAAAGGCTGTGGACACACATGGAGGCTTTTACCTGAGAGGACACTGAGCAGGCAGGGACCCCCAGAGAACAGCCCTGCTGACCCCCCACCCCACTGTCTTGCAGCACATCCCGATGCCGGTGCTCTACGGGGTGTTCCTGCACATGGGGGCGACGGCGCTCAACAGCATCCAGGTGAGGGAGGGCTGCTGGCGCTGGTGAGGAGCAGAGTTTGCTCAGCAGCAGCTGCCGCTGCACAGCAGAGCCTGGATTTTAGCTCTCTGTGGTGTACAGCCTGGCACGGAGCTATCTCCCACCAGGCCCAGGGCAAGGAGGGAGAGAGGGACCTTTGTAGGGCAAAGGAAAGGGAAAAGGAGGGCTCTGGGATGCTGAGAAGCAGGAGAAAGTTGTGCACTGATGGGTCAGGTGGTTTGGGAGAAGTAGGACCAGTGGATAACACAGACTTGCTCTCAAAGCCACAGGGACTTCTCACCTGGGAGCTGCAGGCAGAGCTGGGACACGACAATCCTTTGGCTCTGGCATTGCTGCTCATGTGCCAGCTCTGTTCTTCTCCCGAGAAACCAAGGGAGCAGGAAAAAAAATCCCCATTCCAGAATTATCTACACCACTTTTTCCTCTAAATAGTACAGTTTCCTTGCAATTACCCTGCTCTAGATGACAGGCTGGGAAACTCCCACCCTCTCTCCGCTTGGGAAACCCAGAGTTGTGCTCTGGAGGAGGCTGCAGCAGTTTCCTGTGAAGTGAGGGGGACCAAGGGGTGTTAACCCTCAACTAACCCTATGAGGGCAGCTAGAATCCTTTCTAGAGGAAAGCGCTCCCCTGGCCTGGGGTGACAGTGGCACCAGGACCCCTGGTCTTAGAGACAAACTCACTGGCCAGGCATCAGCTGGGGGTCAGCACAGAGGGCAGGAGGGCTGAAGTGCAGAAATGGTGGTGAAACCCCATCCTGCTGGCCCTGGTCTCAACAGGGAGGTGGGTGAGAGGTGCCCAGGAGTCAGACAGGTGTGACCCCCCTGCCATCCTCTCCCTACAGTTCACAGACCGTGTGCGGCTGCTCCTGATGCCAGCCAAGCACCAGCCAGACCTCGTCTACCTCCGCCACGTGCCCCTGCGCCGCGTGCACCTTTTCACCATCATCCAGCTGCTCTGCCTGGCCCTGCTCTGGGTTCTCAAGTCCACCGCGGCCGCTATTATTTTCCCAGTGATGGTATGACATCCCTCGAATGGGCGGCACTGCTTTGGTGCTGGGCTGGGTGCTGCCCGCCCCGGCCTTGAGCATCACCGGGCCCGGCATAAACCTTTGGGAGGGGACACGAGCGCTGGCAGATGGTGCATGGGGGTGCTTTGTCACCAGCCTTCACCCCCCGGTCTAGGGCGGTGGGTCTGTCACCAGAGGTCGAGTGTCACTGTTGGGCAAGTATGGTCCTCTAGGGCCAGGAGGGGTGACAGGGCACCACCATGACATCTCCTGGGGTGACGGAGGGATGTGACAGAGACGCTGCCTGTCCCCCGGCCCCAGCGATGCTGACCCGTGCCTGGCCCGGCCGCAGCTGCTGGCGCTGGTGGGGATCCGGAAGGGGCTGGAGCGCATCTTCTCCCCGCACGACCTGAGCTGGCTGGACGGGCCCGGGCCGGGGGCGGCGGGGACACACCCCCGGGAGCGGCCGGAGCTGGGCAGCAGAGCCGAGGAGGTCGGTGCTGTCCTGGGGGCCCCGCTCGGTCACAGCCGCCCCGGGGCCAAGCCGCTGGCGCGGGGGCGCCCGGGGTGGGCGCGGTGCCAGCTCCGAAACCTCTGCTCTCCCCACAGTGCGAGCCGATGCACCGCCCGGGACCGCAGATCAACCTCTCCGTGAACTAGGCCGGGGCGGGGCCGGGGCGGGGCCGGG